>CM046443.1:104768589-105127077 GCA_025506515.1 Flaveria trinervia | reverse complement strand
TACTTTTAGGTCGGTAGTTGACTTGGCTGGCAGATTATACGATGAGCGCGAGGTGGTGGTGGTTGAGGTATAAGAAGGATGGTGGTAGTTGGAACTGGAATGGGAAACGGTTTGGACGTGGTAGAACTGCTCCAAACAAGAAGGTGGCAAGTTGGGTGATCGACGTGTGTCATATCTGGTTCAGGGCTGAGGAGGTGTGACAAATGTGCCAGCCAAGTCAACTGCCGACCTGAAAGTACTAGGCCGGGCGGCAATCATCCTTCTTATCCACCTCAACCAATGATTAAAAGAATCATCCTTCCCATTCCAGTTCCAACTACCACCATCCTTCTTATCCACCTCAACCACCACCACCTCGCGCTCATCGTATAATCTGCCAGCCAAGTCAACTGCCGACCTGAAAGTACTAGGCCGGGCGGCAATCATATGCCTACGGATATCTGCCGGCAGCCCCTGGATGTATCTTTTAATCTTTCGTGACAATGGTGTCACTTGATCAGGCACCAATCATGCCATTTCATTGAATTTGGTGGTGTATTGTACTTGTGGTTGTGGTAATGGTTGTCGTTATGGTTGTCGTTGTGGTTATGGTTTTGGTTTTGGTTGTGGTTGTGGTTGTGGTTGTGGTTGTGGTTGTGGTTGTGGTTGTGGTTGTGTGGTTATGGTTGTGTTGTGGTTGTGGTTGTCTCTATGGTTGTCATTGTGTTTGTCGTTGTGGTTGTGGTTGTGGTTGCGGTTATGGTTGTGGTTTTGGTTGTGGTCTTGGTTGTGGGGATGGTTGTGGTTGGGGTTGTAGTTATGGTTGTGGTTGTGGTTTTGGTCGTTGTTATGATAGTGTTTGTGGTTGTCGTTATCCTCTTCGTTGTGGCTGTCGTTGTGATTGTAGTTGTGGTTATCATTGTGGTTCTTGTTGTGGTTGTGGTTGTCATTATCAGTATGGTTATGTTTGTGGTTGTAGTAATCGTTGTTGTGGTTATGGTTATGGTTGTGGTTGTGGTTCTAGTTGTTATTGTTGTTGTGGTTGTAGTTGAAGTTTTCATTGTGCTTGTCATTGTGGTTGTTGTTGTGGTTGTCGCTTTGGTTATCATAATGGTTGTTGTTTGTCATTGTTGTTATGTTTGTCATTATGGTTGTGGTTGTTGTTGTTGTGGTTGTGGTTGTGGTTGTGGTTATGGTTGTTGATATGGATATGGTTATGGGTGTGGTTGTTGTTGTGGTTGTCGTTGTCATTGTCGTCATGGTTGTCGATGTGGTTGTCTTTTTGGTTGTGATTGTGGTTGTGGTTGTGGTTATGGTTATGGTTGTGGTTGTGTTGTAGTTGTGGTTGTGGTTGTGGTTTTGGCTAAGTTTGTCATTATGGTTGTGGTTGTGGTTGTGGATGTGGTTGTTGTTGTTGTGGTTATCGTTGTGTTTGTCATTTTGGTTGTGGTTACGGTTGTCATTGTCCTCTTCGATGTGGTTGTCATTATGATTATGGTTTAAGTTGTGTTTGTCGTTATGGTTGTGGTTTTTCTTTTTATGTTTCTCGTTATCGTTTTGGTTGTGCTTGTGGATGTGGTATGGTTGCAGTTATGGTTGTTGTTATGGTAATCGTTCTGGTTGTGGTTATGGTTGTCATTGTCGTGGAGTTATGGTTGTGGTTGTGGTTTTCATTATGGTTAACATAGTGGTCTTCATTGTGGTTGTCGTTGTGGTTCTCATTGTGGTTATGGTTGTGATTGTGGTTATGGTTGTCGTTTTGGTTGTCATTCTGGTTGTCGTTGTGGTTGTGAATGTCGTTGTGGTTGCGTTATACTTGTGGTTGTGTTGTTGTTGTTGTTGTTTTTAAGCATATGGTTGTTCCTTAGTTGTCGTTGTGGTTGTCGATATGTTTGTCATTATGGTTGTGGTTATGGTTACTGTAATAGTTGTGGTTGTGGTTGTGTTGTGGTTGTCGTTATGATTGTGGTTGTGGTTGTGATTATGGATGTTTTTGTTGTGTTGTCTCTATCGTTGTGATTGTCCCTACGGTTGATCCTTTGTTAACCGTTGTGGTTGTGGTTGTAGTTTTGGTTGTGGTTGTGTTGTGGTTGTGGTGTGGTTGTGGTCGTGGATGTGGTGGTGGTTATGGTGTGGGGTGTGGTAGTATTTTTTAGTTGTGGTTGTGGTTGTTATTGGCGTTATGGTTTTCTTTGTGGTTGTCGTTATGGTTGTCATTGTGGCTTTCTTCGTGGTAGTTGTGGGGGTTGTGGTTGTGGTTGTGGTGGTTGTCTTTGTGCTTGTCGCTGTGTTTGTCGTTCTGGTTGTGGTTAAGGTTGTCGTTGTGATTGTGGTTGTGGTTGTGTTTATGATTATGGTTGTGGTTGTTGTTGTGTTTATGGTTATGGTTGTGGTTGTGGTTTCTCTTGTTATGTTTGTCGTTATCTTTATGGTTGTACTTGTGGTTGTGGTAATGGTCGTCGTTATGGTTGTTGTTGTGGTTATAGTTTTGGTTGTGGTTGCGGTTGCAATTATCGTGGTGGTTATGGTTGTGGTTATAGTTGTCGTTGTGGTTGTGGTTGTCATGGTGGTCTTCATCGTGTTGTGTTGTTGTGGTTTTCGTTGTGGTTGTCATTTGTTTGTCATTATGTTGTGGTTGTGGTTGTGGTTGTGGTTGTAGTTATGGTTGTGGTTATGGTTGTGGTGTGGTTGTGGTTGTGTTGTGGTTGTGGTTGTGGTTGTGGTGTGGTTGTGGTTGTGGTTGTGTTGTGGTTGTGGTTGTGGTTGTGTTTGTTTGTTATTGTTGTTATGGTGGGGTTTGGTTGTGGTTGTGTTTATGGTTTTCACGGTGTTTGTCATTGTGGTTGTGATTATTGATACGGTACTAGTTGTGGTTGGGGTAGTGGTTTTGTTATGGATGTTGTCACTGTGGGGTTGTGTTTGTGATTGTCGTTGTGATTGTGGTTGTGGTTGTGATTATGGATGTTGTTGTGGTTGTCGTTGTCATTATGATTGGGGTTATGGTTGTAGATATGGTTGTGGTTGGGGTAGTGGTTGTGGTTGTGGTTTAATTTGTGGTCGTGGATGTGGTGGTGGTTATGGTTGTGGTTGTGGTAGTAGTTTTGGTTGTGGTTATGGTTGTGCTTGGCATTATGGTTTTAATTATGGTTGTAGTGTTGGTTGTAATTATGGCTTTCTTTGTGGTTGTGGTTGTGGTTGTGGTTGTGGTTGTCATTATGGTTGTGGTTTGGGTTGTGGTTATGGTTGTGGTTGTGGTTGTCATAGTGGTCTTCATTGTGGTTGTTGTTGTGGTTTTCGTTGTTGTTGTCATTGTGTTTATCATTATGGTTGTGGTTGTGGTTGTGGTTTTCATTATTGTTATGGTTGGGGTTGGGGTTGGGGTTGTGGTTGTGGTTATGGTTGTCGTTGTGTTTGTCGTTATGGTTGTGATTATGGTTGCGGTACTAGTTGTGGTTGTGGTTGTGTTTGTGGTTGTCGTTGTGATTAGGTTGTGGTTGTGATTATGGATGTTGTTGTGGTTGTCGTTGTCGTTATGGCTGTGGTTATGGTTGTAGATATGGTTGTGGTTGTGGTTGTGTTTGTGGTCGTGGATGTGGTGGTTGTTATGGTTCTGGTTGTGGTTGTAGTTTTTGTTATGGTTATGGTCGTGGTTGGTGTTGTGGTTTTAATTGTGGTGGTCGTGTTTGGTTGTAATTGTGGCTTTCTTTGTGGTTGTTTTTGTGGTTGTGGTTGTGATTGTGTTGTGGTTATGGTTGTGACTGTGTTTTTTTTGGTTTGATTGTGTTTGTGGTTGTGGTTGGGGTTATGGTATTCTCTTTGGTTGTGGTTGGGTTGTGGTTATGGTTGTAATTGTGGTTGTGGTTGTGGTTATGGTTGTGGTTGTGGTTGTAGTTGTGGTCGTCGTTATGATTGTGTTTGTGGTTATGTTGTCGTTGTGGTTATGGTTGTGGTTGTGGTTGTGGTTGTGGTTGTGTTGTGGTTGTGATTGTGTTGTGGTTGTGGTTTGGTTATGGTTGTGTTTTTTGGTTGTCTCTATGGTTGTCATTGTGTGTTTGTCATTGTGGTTGTGGTTGTGTTGCGGTTATGGTTGTGGTTTGGTTGTGGTCTTGGTTGGGGATGGTTGTGGTTGGGGTTGTAGTTATGGTTGTGGTTGTGTTTTGGTCGTTGTTACGTCGTGTAGTGGTTGTGGTTGTCGTTGTCCTCTTCGTTGTGGCTGTCATTGTGGTTGTGGTTGTTGTTGTGGTCGTGGATGTGGTGGTGTTATGGTTGTGGTTGTGGTAGTATTTTTTAGTTGTGGTTGTGGTTGTTATTGGCGTTATGGTTTTCTTTGTGGTTGTCGTTATGGTTGTCATTGTGGCTTTCTCTTCGTGGTAGTTGTGGTTGTGGTTGGGTTGTGGTGGTTGTCTTTTGCTTGTCGCTGTGTTTGTCGTTCTGGTTGTGGTTAAGGTTGTCGTTGTGATTGTGGTTGTGGTTGTGTTTATGATTATGGTTGTGGTTGTTGTTGTGTTTATGGTTATGGTTGTGGTTGTGGTTTCTCTGTTATGTTTGTCGTATCTTTATGTTGTACTTGTGGTTGTGGTAATGGTCGTCGTTATGGTTGTTGTTGTGGTTATAGTTTTGGTTGTGGTTGCGGTTGCAATTATCGTGGTGGTTATGGGTGTGGTTATAGTTGTCGTTGTGGTTGTGGTTGTCATGGTGGTCTTCATCGTGGTTGTTGTTGTGGTTTTCGTTGTGGTTGTCATTGTGTTTGTCATTATGGTTGTGGTTGTGGTTGTGGTTGTGGTTGTAGTTATGGTTGTGGTTATGGTTGTGGTTGTGGTTGTGGTTGTGGTTGTGGTTGTGGTTGTGGTTGTGGTTGTGGTTGTGGTTGTGGTTGTGGTTGTGGTTGTGGTTGTGGTTGTGGTTTTTATTGTTGTTATGGTTGGGGTTGGGGTTGTGGTTGTGGTTATGGTTGTCACTGTGTTTGTCATTGTGGTTGTGATTATTGATACGGTACTAGTTGTGGTTGGGGTAGTGGTTGTGGTTATGGATGTTGTCACTGTGGGGTTGTGTTTGTGATTGTCGTTGTGATTGTGGTTGTGGTTGTGATTATGGATGTTGTTGTGGTTGTCGTTGTCATTATGATTGGGGTTATGGTTGTAGATGGTTGTGGTTGGGGTAGTGGTTGTGGTTGTGGTTTTAATTGTGGTCGTGGATGTGGTGGTGGTTATGGTTGTGGTTGTGGTAGTAGTTTTGGTTGTGGTTATGGTTGTGCTTGGCATTATGGTTTTAATTATGGTTGTAGTGTTGGTTGTAATTATGGCTTTCTTTGTGTTGTGGTTGTGGTTGTGGTTGTGGTTGTCATTATGGTTGTGGTTTGGGTTGTGGTTATGGTTGTGGTTGTGGTTGTCATAGTGGTCTTCATTGTGGTTGTTGTTGTGGTTTTCGTTGTTGTTGTCATTGTGTTTATCATTATGGTTGTGGTTGTGGTTGTCGTTGTCATTATGATTGGGGTTATGGTTGTGGTTGTGGTTGTGGTTGTGGTTGTGGTTATGGTTGTCGTTGTGTTTGTCGTTATGGTTGTGATTATGGTTGCGGTACTAGTTGTGGTTGTGGTTGTGTTTGTGGTTGTCGTTGTGATTAGGTTGTGGTTGTGATTATGGATGTTGTTGTGGTTGTCGTTGTCGTTATGGCTGTGGTTATGGTTGTAGATATGGTTGTGGTTGTGGTTGTGTTTGTGGTCGTGGATGTGGTGGTTGTTATGGTTCTGGTTGTGGTTGTAGTTTTTGTTATGGTTATGGTCGTGGTTGGTGTTGTGGTTTTAATTGTGGTTGTCGTGTTGGTTGTAATTGTGGCTTTCTTTGTGGTTGTTTTTGTGGTTGTGGTTGTGATTGTGTTTGTGGTTATGGTTGTGACTGTGTTTTTGGTTGTGATTGTGTTTGTGGTTGTGGTTGGGGTTATGGTATTCTCTTTGGTTGTGGTTTGGGTTGTGGTTATGGTTGTAATTGTGGTTGTGGTTGTGGTTATGGTTGTGGTTGTGGTTGTAGTTGTGGTCGTCGTTATGATTGTGGTTGTGGTTATGGTTGTCGTTATGGTTGTGGTTGTGGTTGTGGTTGTGGTTGTGGTTGTGGTTGTGATTGTGGTTGTGGTTGTGGTTGTGGTTATGGTTGTGTTTGTGGTTGTCTCTATGGTGTCATTGTGTTGTCATTGTGGTTGTGGTTGTGGTTGTGGTTATGGTTGTCGTTATGGTTGTCATTGTGGCTTCTTCGTGGTAGTTGTGGGGTTGTGGTTGTGGTTGGGGTTGTAGTTATGGTTGTGGTTGTGGTTTTGGTCGTTGTTACGGTAGTGTTTGTGTTGTCGTTGTCCTCTTCGTTGTGGCTGTCATTGTGATTGTGGTTGTGGTTATCATTACCTTGTTGTTGTGGTTGTGGTTGTGGTGGTCATTATCATAATGGTTATGTTTGTGGTTATGGTAATCGTTGTTGTTGTGATTGTTGTTATGGTTATGGTTATGGTTGTGGTTGTGGTTCTAGTTGTTATTGTTGTTGTGGTTGTGGTTGTAGTTTTCATTGTGCTTGTCGTTGTGGTTGTTGTTGTGGTTGTCGCTTTGGTTATCATTATGGTTGTGGTTGTCATTGTTGTTACGTTTGTCATTATGGTTGTGGTTGTTGTTGTTGTGGTTGTGGTTGTGGTTGTGGTTATGATTGTTGTTATGGATATGGTTATGGGTGTAGTTGTTGTTGTGGTTGTCGTAATGGTTGTCTTTTTGGTTGTGATGGTGGTTGTGGTTGTGTTGTGGTTGTGGTTGTGGTTGTGGTTGTGGTTGTGGTTGTGGTTATGGTTGTGGTTGTGGTTGTAGTTGTGGTTGTGGTTGTGGTTTTGGCTAAGTTTGTCATTATGGTTGTGGTTGTGGTTGTGGATGTGGTTGTTGTTGTTGTGGTTGTGGTTGTGGTTGTCATTGTGTTTGTCATTGTGGTTGTGGTTGTGGTTGTCATTATCCTCTTCGTTGTGGTTGTCGTTGTGATTGTGGTTGTGGTTTTGGTTGTGGTTGTGTTTATGGTTATGGTTGTGGTTTTTCTTTTTATGTTTCTCGTTATCGTTATGGTTGTGCTTGTGCATGTGGTAATAGTTTTCGTTATGGTTGTTGTTGTGGTAATCTTTCTGGTTGTGGTTGTGGTTGTCATTGTCATGGCGGTTATGGTTGTGGTTGTGGTTGTGGTTAACGTAGTGGTCGTCATTGTGGTTGCCGTTATGGTTCTCATTGTGGTTATGGTTGTGATTGTGGTTGTGGTTATGGTTGTCGTTTTGGTTGTCATTCGGGTTGTCGTTGTGGTATAATGTCGTTATGGTTGTCGTTGTATTTGTGGTTGTGGTTGTTGTTGTTGTTTTGCTTATGGTTGTTCCTTAGGTTGTCGTTGTGGTTGTCGATATGTTTGTCATTGTGGTTGTGGTTATGGTTGCGGTAATAGTTGTGGTTGTGGTTGTGTTTGTGGTTGTCATTATGATTGTCGTTGTGCTTGTGATTATGGATGTTATTGTGGTTGTCTCTATCGTTGTGGTTGTCGCTACGGTTGATGCTTTGTTAACCGTTATGGTTGTGGTTATGGTTGTGGTTATGGTTGTTGTTGTGGTTGTGGTTGTGGTTGTGGTCGTGGATGTGGTGGTGGTTATGGTTGTGGTTGTGGTAGTATCTTTTAGTTGTGGTTGTGGTTGTTATTGGCGTTATGGTTTTCATTATGGTTGTCGTTATGGTTATCATTGTGGCTTTCTTTGTGGTAGTTGTGTGGGTTGTGGTGGTTGTCTTTGTGCTTGTCGCTGTGTTTGTCATTCTGGTTGTGGTTCTGGTTGTCGTTGTGATTGTGGTTGTGGTTGTGTTTATGGTTATGGTTGTGGTTGTGTTTATGGTTATGGTTGTGGTTTCTCTTGTTATGTTTGTCGTTATTGTTATGGTTGTACTTGTGGTTGTGGTAATGGTTTTCATGATGGTTGTTGTTGTGGTTATGGTTTTGGTTGTGGTTGTGGTTGTGGTTGTGGTTATGGTTGTGGTTGTGGTTGTGGTTGTGGTTGTGGTTGTGGTTGTGGTTGTCTCTATGGTTTTCATTGTGTTTGTCGTGGTGGTTGTGGTTGTGGGTGCGGTTATGGTTGTGGTTTTGGTTGTGGTCTTGGTTGTGGGGATGGTTGTGGTTGGGGTTGTAGTTATGGTTGTGGATGTGGTTTTAGTCGTTGTTATGGTAGTGTTTGTGGTTGTCATTATCCTCTTCGTTGTGGTTGTCGTTGTGATTGTGGTTGTGGTTATCATTGTGGTTGTTGTTGTGGTTGTGGTTGTCATTATCATTATGGTTATGTTTGTGGTTGTGGTAATCGTTGTTGTTGTGGTTGTTGTTGTGGTTATGGTTATGATTGTGGTTGTGGTTCTAGTTGTTATTGTTGTTGTGGTTGTGGTTGTAGTTTTCATTGTGCTTGTCGTTGTGGTTGTTGTTGTGGTTGTCGCTTTGGTTATCATTATGTTGTTGTTGTCATTGTTATGTTTGTCATTATGGTTGTGGTTGTTGTTGTTGTGGTTGTGGTTGTGGTTGTGGTTGTGGTTATGGTTGTTGTTATGGATATGATTATGGGTGTGGTTGTTGTTGTGGTTGTCATTGTCGTTGTCGTCATGGTTGTCGATGTGGTTGTCTTTTTGGTTGTGATTGTGGTTGTGGTTGTCGTTGTGGTTGTGGTTGTGGTTGTGGTTGTGGTTGTGGTTGTGGTTGTAGTTGTGGTTGTGGTTGTGGTTTGGCTAAGTTTGTCATTATGGTTGTGGTTGTGGTTGTGGATGTGGTTGTTGTTGTTGTGGTTGTTGTTGTGGTTATCGTTGTGTTTGTCATTTTGGTTGTGGTTACGGTTGTCATTGTCCTCTTTGATGTGATTGTCATTGTGATTATGGTTTCAGTTGTGTTTGTCGTTATGGTTGTGGTTTTTCTTTTAATGTTTCTCGTTATCGTTTTGGTGTGCTTGGGGATGTTGTAATGGTTGTAGTTATGGTTGTTGTTGTGGTAATCATTCTGGTTGTGGTTGTGGTTGTCATTGTCGTGGCGGTTATGGTTGTGGTTGTGGTTTTCATTGTGGTTAACGTAGTGGTCTTCATTGTGGTTGTCGTTGTGGTTCTCATTGTGGTTATGGTTGTGATTGTGGTTGTGGTTATGGTTGTCGTTATGCTTGTCGTTGTACTTGTGGTTGTGGTTGTTGTTATTGTTGTTGTTATGCTTATGGTTGTTCCTTAGGTTGTCGTTATGGTTGTCGATATGTTTGTCATTGTGGTTGTGGTTATGGTTGCGGTAATAGTTGTGGTTGTGTTTGTGGTTGTCGTTATGATTGTGGTTGTGGTTGTGATTATGGATGTTGTTGTGGTTGTCTATATCATTGTGATTGTCCCTACGGTTGATCCTCTCTTAACCGTTGTGGTTGTGGTTGTGGTTGTAGTTGTTGTTGTGGTTGTGGTTGTGGTTGTGGTTGTGGTTGTGGTTGTGGTTGTGGTTGTGGTTGTGGTTGTGGTTGTGGTTGTGGTTGTCGTTGTGGTTGTGGTTGTGGTCGTGGATGTGGTGGTGGTTATGGTTGTGGTTGTGGTAGTATTTTTTAGTTGTGCTTGTGGTTGTTATTGGCGTTATGGTTTTCATTGTTGTTGTCGTTATGGTTGTCATTATTGCTTTCTTCGTGGTAGTTGTGGGGGTTGTGGTTGCGGTTGTGGTGGTTGTCTTTGTGCTTGTCGCTGTGTTTGTCGTTCTGGTTGTGGTTAAGGTTGTCATTATGATTGTGGTTGTGGTTATGTTTATTGTTATGGTTGTGGTTGTGGTTTCTCTTGTTTGTTTGTCGTTATCGTTATGGTTGTACTTGTGGTTGTGGTAATGGTTGTCGTTATGGTTGTTGTTATGGTTATGGTTTTGGTTGTGGTTGTGGTTGTGGTTGAATTATCGTGGTGGTTATAGGTGTGGTTGTGGTTGTCGTTGTGGTTGTGGTTGTCATAGTGGTCTTCATCGTGGTTGTTGTATTGGTTTTCGTTGTGGTTGTCATTGTGTTTGTCATTGTGGTTGTGTTGTCGTTAAGGTTATCGTTATGGTTGTGGTTGTGGTTTTCATTGTTTTATGGTTGGGGTTGGGTTTGTGATTGTGGTTGTGGTTATGGTTGTCACTGTGTTTGTCATTGTGGTTGTGATTATTGTTACGGTACTAGTTGTGGTTGGGGTTGTGGTTGTGGTTGTGTTTGTGATTGTCGTTGTGATTGTCGTTATGGTTTTGATTATGGATGTTGTTGTGGTTGTCGTTGTCATTATGATTGTGGTTATGGTTGTAGATATGGTTGTGGTTGGGGTAGTGGTTGTGGTTGTGGTTTTGTTTGTGGTCATGGATGTGGTGGTGGTTATGGTTGTGGTTGTGGTAGTAGTTTTGGTTGTGGTTATGGTTGTGGTTGCCATTGTGGTTTTAATTGTGGTTATAGTGTTGGTTGTAATTGTGGCTTTCTTTGTGGTTGTGGTTGTGGTTGTGTTTGTGGTATTCTTTGTGGTTGTGGTTTTCATTATGGTTGTGGTTTGGGTTGTGGCTATGGTTGTGGTTGTGGTTGTGGTTGTGGTTGTGGTTGTGGTTGTGGTTGTGGTTGTGGTTGTGGTTGTGGTTTTGGTTGTGGTTGTGGTTGGGGTTGTGGTTGTGGTTGTGGTTCTGGTTATGATTGTGGTTGTGGTTGTGGTTGTGGCTGGTGTTGTAGCTGTGGTTGTGGTTGTGGTTATAGTTGTGGTTGTGGTTGTGGTTGTGGTTGTGGTTGTGGTTGTGGTTGTGGTTGTGGTTGGGGTTGTGGTTATGGTTGTGGTTGTGGTTGTGGTTGTGGTTGTGGTTGTGGTTGTGGTTGTGGTTGTGGTTGTGGTTGTGGTTGTGGTTGTGGTTATGGTTGTGGTTGTGGTTCTCGCTTTGGTTTTCGTAGTGGTTGTGGTTATCGCTATGGTTTTGGTTATGGTTGTCGTTGTCATTGTGGTTGTCGCTACAGTGGATGCTTTGTTTGTAATTGTGGTTGTGGTTATGGTTGTGGTTGTGGTTGAGGATGTGGTTCTGGTTATCGTTGTGGTTGTGGTTGTGGTTGTAGTTGTCGTAGTGGTTGTGGTGGTGGATGTAGTTTTGGATGTGGTTGTGGTTGTCGTTGCGGTTGCGGTTGTCGTCATGGTTGTGGATGTGGTAGTTGTTCTGGTTGTGCTTGTGCTTGTGGTTGTGGTTGTCGTTTTGGTTATGGTTGTGGTAGTGGTTATGCTTGTGGTTGTTCTTATTATTATTGTTGTGCTTGTGGTTTTGGTTATGGTTGTCATTGTGGCTGTTGTTATGATTCTGGTTCCGGTTGATAAAGTGGTTATGGTTTTGGTTGTGGTTGTGGTTGTGATTGTCATTGTGGTTCTTGTTATGATTTTGGTTGTGGTTGTGGTTGTGGTTGTCATTACGGTCTTTATTGTGGTTGTCGTGTTGTTATGGCTGTGGTTTCGTTATGGTTGTCGTTGTGTGTCACTTTGGTTGTGGTTGTCGCTATAGCTGTCGTTGTGGTTGTCACTTTGGTTGTGGTTGTCGCTATTGTAACATCTCGTTTTTTTTTGTTAACTAAAAGTTAATTTTGTTAGTTCTTGTAAGGGCCATTTATGCTATTTATGAAACTTGGTGGGCTATTTATGTATGATTTTTCTTATTTAATTTAAAGTTATAAATATTATATGATAATAATGTTAATATTAATAAAAGTATAAATATTATTATGTAAAAATAATAATAATAATAATATTATAATAATAACCATAATAATAATAATAATAATAATAATAATAATAATAATAATAATAAAAATAATAATAATAAGTTATCAAAGTTAACAAAGTTAAAACTTAATTAAGTTCAAGGGGGTTAAATAGTTATTCTTTAAAACTTTAAATGCAATTTGAGCATAATTTAATAAGAACAAAACTGCAGGGACCAATTGTGTAAATACAATTAAAACCCCAAACCACCCCCCCTTACCCGATTTTCCGGCCGCCGGCCGGCGGAACTCCGACACGGCGCCGGCGAGGTTCCAAACTCCGTAAAAATTCATCCGTTTTATTCCCAAATTATACCAATCGCTTCGTGAACACAATTCGAACCTCGTTATGAACTTTAAGGCGTTTATCAGTCGGTTACAAACTCCATTCGAAGATGTAACCGAAGCACGTTAAGATCCATAACCGTTTGAGCATTAAACTCCAATCATAACCCAATTAACTGAACCAAAACGAGCGTTTATCTGATTCTAATCGATTGAAATCATCAATTTCACCTGAAATAAACAAAAACATCTCATTCGATTTCTCGGTTGATCACGAGCTGCAACATACTCGAACGCTATCTTCCGAACATCAAGATTTGAAATCGATAAGGGGCTTTGGATCTAGCTTGACATACGAAGCTATACACAGGTTAATTGTGTTATCATCAACGTTTACATCGTTTCTGCATCTCCCTTTGACCGCGACTTGTGCATCGTGGGTTCACCTTCAATTCGAACTTGTTCGGGTAAATTACATACATGAATATGCTCGTTTTAGCATGGGGAACAAAAGCCCCATGGTTAATTCGATCAACAACCTCGAATTGACAATCAATTTGGATCGATCGGGTTCTAGGGTTCTTAAGGATTTGGGGGTGTGTTTAGTTATGCTTTTTATTAATTTAAACGCGAACACTATCGCGGCTGGATGCCTTGGTTCACTGGTTATGTTACTCCACTCACACACATGAGGTCCCGGGTTCGAACCCGGGCACCATCATGTTATTTTTTTAAAGGGTTTTAACCCTTAATTAAATTTAAAAACGTTTTAATATATATAAAAATATTTTATAAACTTTAAATATTTTCAAAAAGCCACCATATATTTTCTGTATATTTTTTAGTCTAAGTAATTATTATTATATTTTTTTTTCATGAATAATAAAATGGATTACAAAATAACTAAAAAATTATTATTGTTCCAAAATGTTTCTTTTAATATCGTTTAATAGTACATAATTCTTTTTGCTATAAAAATCTATTCAAATTTTATAAAACTTTCAAAATGTTATAATTATTTCTTTTTCACATAATTAGTATAAAACATAAATATATATTTTTAGAAAATATAAATGATTTTTCATTTGTTAAATATAATTATTTAACAAACCTCAAACTCCACTTAACCCTAGTACTCATTAATTAGTTAAATCATTATGTTTAAGTTTAAATCTTGTAATATATATATTTAGGGGCCTTGTGACGATACACCTTGGAGCGACGCTTGTTAATATTATTATTAAACCGCCATTATATATTTATTGACAAGTGAGTTTTCTTGCCCCTTTTTACTTTATTTCACACTATTTTGGGGTGAAACATGATAACTTATACATGATACACTTATACACGTTTGAAACTTGTAAATCACGTGCAATTCAACTTATTATTCTGTCATGGTTATTTGTTTATTGTAAGTGTTATATGAGATACATAGTTTGATTACAATCATTAACTATTGCTAGCCTGGCAACGTCTTAGATCTTTGGGCCTGACAAGCCTATTTGGTGCTAAAGTCGATGTATTGCCGACTCCTAGGAGCCGGCTTGTGCACTAGGGAACCAAATACACTTAGCCAATCTTTTATACTTGTAATCAAGTCGAGGTTTGGTTGTAACGATATGTGTTCTATAACCTTACTTGCTTATGAACGATGACATGAATTGCTACTTGTAACTTTATCATATTATGTATAAAAAACCTTGGAAACTCACCAACTTTTATAGTTGACCCTTTTATTTTTATCATGTTTCAGGAAATCCCCAAGTTTAAAGTGGACTTTTGAAGCTTGGAAATAAAACTAGGACTTGGACCTAGTTAAATGAATAAATGTTATGCTACGTTTGTTTTATCTGGGATTATTTCATGTTTTGTGGCTTATGTTTGTATGACTTTTGAAACTTATAATTTTAATATTTACACTTAAATATAGCGTTATGTGGCTGTGAACAATCTTAACCCTCACATCTCGACGATTCCGCCGTCAAGGTTGGGGTGTGACAGATTGGTATCAGAGCCCATAACTATAGGGATTTAGGTTATTAGTAATGGTGACCTAGACTATAGCTTATGCATGAACCTCATAGGATAATATTTATATTCTTGGAAATATATATATTGTTACATGCTACATAATGCTATACTTTATGTGCAACTTGATGCCTTAGCATAGGTTGCCTTGTAATTGTCTAAACTTTGTTACTTGTCTCCCTAAACTTAACTTTGACTCATTGACTCTCCCCGACAAATGAAACTTCTTAATCTTATTCTCGTCAACACGTGGAATCGTATACTTATGCATAAGAATTAAATCTTTAGACTTATGTCTAATCTATGTAAATCTCATCATGGTTTTGATTTCATAAACCTAAGAAATTTGTGTGACACATGGACACCTGTATTCTGGATTTCCTGGCAAAAGGCCCTCGGGCTAAGGCAAGCATATCGCATAAATCCTACGGGACTAGTTATGCTTACCTGGGGATTTCTGGGATGAGTGATAAACCATGGTCAACATACACAAATTTCTAAGGCGAGTGGGTCAACTTACCTTGACGTGTCAACGTTTCCAAATGGTAATGCGTTACCAAATGGAACCATTCCATGTGCCTTACAACTTTTTGCCTTATCCTTGTTGAACATTAATCCTTGTTATTCCAATTCTCATATCTAACTCATTTGTATATTCCAGCATGTCTCGTCATCATGGAAAGCGTGGAAGTTCCGATCGTAAGTTAGCCGCCATGATTGCTCGACAAATGGCTGCTGTTTTCCGACCATGGTTGCTGAACTTAATAGCACCTTAATGACCAACGCTAGCAACAATGGAAATGGTCATGGAGAGAATAGCAACAATCAAAACGGGAACATCAACACGGGAATAATCAAACTTGCACCTTCAAACACTTCAGCTCTTGCAAGCCCACTAGTTTTAGTGGCAAGGAAGGAGCCACTGGTCTTCTTGAGTGGTTCGAAAGCATGGAGAATACCTTTATCAATTGTGAGTGTCCCGATGCACTCAAGGTTCGTTATGCACTAGTATGTTCCAACAAAGGGCTCTTACCTGGTGGAATAGCGAGAAGAGGAATCGTGGACCCGATGCCATTCTAGCACTTACATGGGAAGAGTTCAAGAACATCGCCATCGCGAAGTTCTGCCCAAGAAGTGAATTGCAAAAGTTGGAAGAAGAGTTTTGGAATTTGAAACAAAATGATGGTGATCATTTGGCCTACTCAACTAGGCATCATGAGTTGAGTATACTGCTGCCCCATATGGTCGACACTGTTCCCCGCAACATCGAGAAGTTCATTAAGGGTGTACCACCCCAAATTCAAGATGCTGTGGTGGGTAGCCGACCCACAACCTTGGAAGAAGCCATTACAATCACCGCTCAACTCACCGAGAACCATATAAGAGCGGGCACCATGTCTGTGAAGGGTGCAAAGAAGGTAGAGAAGACGGCTACCGAGGCGGTTAAGGAGACCAAAGCTGAACCGTCTAACAGCCACAACAACAACAAGAAGCGCAAGTTCACACCGGCGCGTAATAATATGCCGTGGCTGCACCTAAACAACCCCAAAGGCAACCTGTACCTGCGGCTACATCTGTGGCACAAGTGCCTGGGGCTAGGGCTTATGCTGGTCCTCAACCGATGTGCAGCACGTGTAGGTATCATCACCCGGGAATCAACCATGCCGCATTTGCACCTTGTGCGGTAAATATGGTCATTTGGTGGCGACTTGCCACCGTGCACCTAACAATGCCGCTGTGGTCACAAACCGTGTTTGCTACAACTGTGGGGAACCTGGCCATTTTCGCCCACAATGCCCTCGTCTTGTGGGTAATGTTCCACAAGCCCGAGGACGTGCTTTCAACATCAACGCTAACCAAGCACAAGCAAACAACGATGTGGTGAATGGTACGTTAACTCACCCTTAAATTTTGTGATCGAATTATTTCATATTTTACCTGTATTGTTAAATACCTTAAAAAATTGAACAGGTATGTTCCTTATTAACAAAACTTATGCCTATGTCCTATTTGATTCTGGAGCCGATAAAAGTTTTGTTTCATTAGAGTTTGAACCCATACTTGCTAAGCCACATACGAAACTAGAAAGACCTCTTACTGTTGAAGTTGCCGATGGAGAACCAATTACCGTTGACGTTATCGTTCGTGATTGCATCTTAAGTCTTGACACGCATGATTTTCTATCGATCTTATCCCTATGAAACTTGGAAGCTTTGACGTCATCATTGGTATGGATTGGTTAGCCAAACACCATGCTGAGATCATTTGTTTCGAGAAGTGCATTCGTATACCGTTACCCTCTGGAGATACGTTGAAGGTGTTCGGTGAAAAATCTTCTAAAGGGCTTAAACTCATGTCTTGCACTCAAGCCCGAAAGTGCTTAAACAAGAAGTATATGGCCTTCTTGGCTTATGTGGTCAACACGAAAGTCAAAGGGAAAGAACTTAAGGATGTCCCTATCGTACGAGACTTTCCTGAAGTATTCCCCGATGACCTTAGTGGTTTACCTCCCGTGCGTGGTCGAGTTTAAAATTGACTTGATACCGGGAGCAAACCCCGTGGCCAAGTCACCATATCGGCTTGCACCATCGGAAATGCAAGAACTCTCTTGTCAACTGCAAGAGCTGTCCGAGAAAGGCTTCATCCGTCCTAGTTCTTCGCCTTGGGGTGCACCTGTTCTTTTCGTGAAGAAGAAAGATGGATCGTTTCGTATGTGCATCGATTATCGCGAGCTTAACAAACTTACCATCAAGAATCGTTATCCTCTTCCTCGCATCGATGACTTGTTTGATCAACTTCAAGGAGCTGCCATATTCTCGAAAATTGATCTACGTTCTGGATATCATCAATTACGAGTTCATGAGGATGACATTCCAAAGACTGCTTTTCGTACTCGTTATGGACACTATGAGTTTATGGTGATGCCTTTTGGTTTAACCAATGCTCCTGCTGTCTTCATGGATCTCATGAACCGAGTATGCAAGCCTTATCTAGACAAGTTTGTGATCGTCTTTATTGATGACATACTTATCTATTCCAAGTCCAACACCGATCATGAGCTGCATTTGAGATTGGTTCTTGAGTTGTTAAAGAAAGAGCAATTGTACGCAAAGTTCTCGAAGTGTGATTTCTGGCTCGAAGAAGTTCAATTTCTAGGACACGTGGTGAATAGCCAAGGGATTCACGTTGATCCTGCAAAGGTGGAAGCTGTGAAGAATTGGTGTATTCCTACAACTCCTACCGAAGTTCGTTCTTTTCTTGGTCTTGCTGGTTATTATCGGCGATTCATCGCCAATTTCTCGAGGATCGCGAACGCTCACTACTTTGACACAAAAGAATAAACCATTCGAGTGGGGTACCGAGCAAGAAGAAGCTTTTGAAGCGTTAAAGCATAAGTTGTGCAATGCTCCTATATTGACCCTACCCGATGGAAACGACGATTTCACCGTGTATTGTGATGCATCTAAGCAAGGCCTTGGTTGTGTTCTCATGCAACGAGGGAAGGTCATAGCTTATGCGTCGAGACAATTGAAGGTTCACGAGGTGAATTATACAACCACGATCTCGAGCTTGGTGCTGTTGTATTTGCTTTGAAGATTTGGAGGCACTACCTGTATGGTACGCAATGTATAGTCTACACCGATCACAAAAGCCTTCAACACGTTTTCAATCAAAAAGATCTCAACATGAGACAACGTCGTTGGGTGGAGTTGATTAGTGACTATGATTGTGACATTCGTTACCATCCTGGTAAAGCAAACGTTGTGGCCGATGCACTGAGCCGAAAGATTCACAACAAGATGATCTCATTCAAGAAATTCGAGATCGACGTCAATGGTTTGACACCTTGGGAGAGTTCGATACTGAAATTCGACTAGATGTCAATGAGACCACCGTACTACTACAAAACCTGAGAATAGATAGTGACATCGAGTCTAGCATCCTGGAGGCTCAACAAATGGTTCAACGAGAAGGGAGAATGAAGGATGAGTTGGAGCATAATCTTCTAACCCAATTGGAAACAAAATCCAATGGATTGATGTACTTCGCCAATCGTATTTGGGTTCCAAATCGCGATAACATTCGTACCTTTATTATGAACGAAGCTCATCAAACTCGTTATTCTATTCATCCTGGTTCCGATAAGATGTACATGGACCTACGTGGTCAATATTGGTGGCCTGGGATGAAGAAAGACATAGCGACTTATGTAGCTAAGTGCCTCACATGTACGAAAGTTAAAGCCGAACATCAACGTCCAAGTGGATTACTTGAGCAACCCGAGATCCCTATGTGGAAATGGGAACACATATCCATGGACTTCATAACAAAGCTACCCCGAACCTCTCGAGGACATGATAGCATATGGGTGATCGTTGACCGATTGACCAAGTCGGCACATTTCATACCCATACGCGACACCTACAAGACATCAAAGTTAGCTCGTATATACTGATGAGATTGTAAGTCGCCATGGGGTACCTCTGCACATTATATCCGACCGAGATGCTCGTTTCACTTCACATTTTTGGTCGTCTATGCAAGAACTTTTGGGTACACAATTGGATCTAAGCACGGCTTACCATCCTCAAACTGATGGTCAAACCGAGCGAACGATCCAAACTTTGGAGGATTTGCTACGTCTCTGTGTTCTTGACTTTGGTGGCGATTGGGATACGCATCTACCGCTCGCGGAATTTTCGTATAACAATAGTTACCACTCGAGTATCAAGATGGCACCGTTTGAAGCACTTTATGGTCGTAAATGTCGTTCACCGATCTGTTGGACCGACATTGGTGAAAACTTCATCACTGGTCCTGAACTTATACAAGAGACGACCGATAAAGTTTCTATATTCGCAAGAACCTTGAAGTGGCGAGAAGTCGTCAAAAGAGTTATGCTGACAAGCGACGTAAGCCATTAGAATTCCAAGTTGGGGAGATGGTTCTTCTCAAGGTTTCACCATGGAAAGGGGTGGTTCGTTTTGGAAAGAAGGGCAAACTGGCTCCAAGTTTGTAGGACCTTTCAAAATCCTGAAAAGGATTGGGAAAGTGGCTTATAAACTAGAGTTACCTTCCGACCTTAGTGGAATTCATCCGGTGTTCCACGTCTCAAATTTGAGAAAGTGTTTGGCTGACGAAAGTCTGCATGTTCCGTTGGAAGACATCAGATTGACGAGTCATTACATTTTGTCGAGAAACCTGTGAGATCATGGATCGCATAATGAAAAAGACTAGAACCACAACAACCCCAATCGTCAAGGTTCGTTGGGAAAATAAACGTGGCGCTGAATTTACTTGGGAACGAGAGGAGCACATGAAGAAATACCCATTCTTATTTGTATAGTTTCATTTTTTCTTAATTTCGGGACGAAATTCTTTCAAGTTGGGGAGACTGTAACATCTCGTTTTTTTTTGTTAACTAAAAGTTAATTTTGTTAGTTCTTGTAAGGGCCATTATGCTATTTATGAAACTGGTGGGCTATATGTATGATTTTTCTTATTAATTTAAAGTTATAAATATTATATGATAATAATGTTAATATTAATAAAAGTATAAATAAATATTATTATGTAAAAATAATAATATAATAATAATATAATAATAAATAATAATAATAAGTTATCAAAGTTAACAAAGTTAAAACTTAATTAAGTTCAAGGGGGTTAAATAGTTATTCTTTAAAACTTTAAATGCAAGTTTTGAGCATAATTTAATAAGAACAAAACTGCAGGGACCAATTGTGTAAATACAATTAAAACCCCAAACCACCCGCCCCCTTTACCCCGATTTTCCGGCCGCCGGCCGGCGGAACTCCGACACGGCGCCGGCGAGGTTCCAAACTCCGTAAAAATTCATCCGTTTTATTCCCAAATTATACCAATCGCTTCGTGAACACAATTCGAACCTCGTTATGAACTTTAAGGCGTTTATCAGTCGGTTACAAACTCCATTCGAAGATGTAACCGAAGCACGTTAAGATCCATAACCGTTTGAGCATTAAACTCCAATCATAACCCAATTAACTGAACCAAAACGAGCGTTTATCTGATTCTAATCGATTGAAATCATCAATTTCACCTGAAATAAACAAAAACATCTCATCGATTCTCTCGGTTGATCACGAGCTGCAACATACTCGAACGCTATCTTCCGAACATCAAGATTTGAAATCGATAAGGGGCTTTGGATCTAGCTTGACATACGAAGCTATACACAAGTTTAATTGTGTTATCATCAACGTTTACATCGTTTCTGCATCTCCCTTTGACCGCGACTTGTGCATCGTTGGGTTCACCTTCAATTCGAACTTGTTCGGGTAAATTACATACATGAATATGCTCGTTTTAGCATGGGGAACAAAAGCCCCATGGTTAATTCGATCAACAACCTCGAATTGACAATCAATTTGGATCGATCGGGTTCTAGGGTTCTTAAGGATTTGGGGGTGTTGTTTAGTTATGCTTTTTATTAATTTAAACGCGAACACTATCGCGGCTGGATGCCTTGGTTCACTGGTTATGTTACTCCACTCACACACATGAGGTCCCGGGTTCGAACCCGGGCACCATCATGTTATTTTTTTAAAGGGTTTTAACCCTTAATTAAATTATAAAAACGTTTTAATATATATAAAAATTATTTTATAAACTTTAAATATTTTCAAAAAGCCACCATATATTTTCTGTATATTTTTTTAGTCTAAGTAATTATTATTATATTTTTTTTTCATGAATAATAAAATGGATTACAAATAATAACTAAAAATTATTATTGTTCCAAAATGTTTCTTTTAATATCGTTTAATAGTACATAATTCTTTTTGCTATAAAAATCTATTCAAATTTTATAAAACTTTCAAAATGTTATAATTATTTCTTTTTCACATAATTAGTATAAAACATAAATATATATTTTTAGAAAATATAAATGATTTTTCATTTGTTAAATATAATTATTTAACAAACCTCAAACTCCACTTAACCCTAGTACTCATTAATTAGTTAAATCATTATGTTTAAGTTTAAATCTTGTAATATATATATTTAGGGGCCTTGTGACGATACACCTTGGAGCGACGCTTGTTAATATTATTATTAAACCGCCATTATATATTTATTGACAAGTGAGTTTTCTTGCCCCTTTTTACTTTATTTCACACTATTTTGGGGTGAAACATGATAGCTTATACATGATACACTTATACACGTTTGAAACTTGTAAATCACGTGCAATTCAACTTATATTTCTGTCATGGTTATTTGTTTATTGTAAGTGTTTATATGAGATACATAGTTTGATTACAATCATTAACTATTGCTAGCCTGGCAACGTCTTAGATCTTTGGGCCTGACAAGCCTATTTGGTGCTAAAGTCGATGTATTGCCGACTCCTAGGAGCCGTATGCTTGTGCACTAGGGAACCAAATACACTTAGCCAATCTTTTATACTTGTAATCAAGTCGAGGTTTGGTTGTAACGATATGTGTTCTATAACCTTACTTGCTTATGACCGATGACATGAATTGCTACTTGTAACTTTATCATATTATGTATAAAAAACCTTGGAAACTCACCAACTTTTCATAGTTGACCCTTTTATTTTTATCATGTTTCAGGAAACCCCAAGTTAAAGTGGACTTTTGAAGCTTGGAAATAAAACTAGGACTTGGACCTAGTTAAATGAATAAATGTTATGCTACGTTTTGTATTATCTGGGATTATTTCATGTTTTGTGGCTTATGTTTGTATTGACTTTTGAAACTTATAATTTTAATATTTACACTTAAATATAGCGTTATGTGGCTGTGAACAATCTTAACCCTCACATCTCGACGATTCCGCCGTCAAGGTTGGGGTGTGACAGATTGGTATCAGAGCCCATAACTATAGGGATTTAGGTTATTAGTAATGGTGACCTAGACTATAGCTTATGCATGAACCTCATAGGAAATATTTATATTCTTGGAAATATATATATTGTTACATGCTACATAATGCTATACTTTATGTGCAACTTGATGCCTTAGCATAGGTTGCCTTGTAATTGTCTAAACTTTGTTACTTGTCTCCCTAAACTTAACTTTGACTCATTGACTCTCCCCGACAAATGAAACTTCTTAATCTTATTCTCGTCAACACGTGGAATCGTATACTTATGCATAAGAATTAAATCTTTAGACTTATGTCTAATCTATGTAAATCTCATCATGGTTTTGATTTCATAAACCTAAGAAATTTGTGTGACACATGGACACCTGTATTCTGGATTTCCTGGCAAAAGGCCCTCGGGCTAAGGCAAGCATATCGCATAAATCCTACGGGACTAGTTATGCTTACCTGGGGATTTCTGGGATGAGTGATAAACCATGGTCAACATACACAAATTTCTAAGGCGAGTGGGTCACTTACCTTGACGTGTCAACGTTTCCAAATGGTAATGCGTTACCAAATGGAACCATTCCATGTGCCTTACAACTTTTTGCCTTATCCTTGTTGAACATTAATCCTTGTTATTCCAATTCTCATATCTAACTCATTTGTATATTCCAGCATGTCTCGCATCATGGAAAGCGTGGAAGTTCCGATCGTAAGTTAGCCGCCATGATTGCTCGACAAATGGCTGCTGTTATTCCGACCATGGTTGCTGAACTTAATAGCACCTTAATGACCAACGCTAGCAACAATGGAAATGGTCATGGAGAGAATAGCAACAATCAAAACGGGAACAATCAACACGGGAATAATCAAACTTGCACCTTCAAACACTTCAGCTCTTGCAAGCCCACTAGTTTTAGTGGCAAGGAAGGAGCCACTGGTCTTCTTGAGTGGTTCGAAAGCATGGAGAATACCTTTATCAATTGTGAGTGTCCCGATGCACTCAAGGTTCGTTATGCCTAGTATGTTCCAACAAAGGGCTCTTACCTGGTGGAATAGCGAGAAGAGGAATCGTGGACCCGATGCATTCTAGCACTTACATGGGAAGAGTTCAAGAACATCGCCATCGCGAAGTTCTGCCCAAGAAGTGAATTGCAAAAGTTGGAAGAAGAGTTTTGGAATTTGAAACAAAATGATGGTGATCATTTGGCCTACTCAACTAGACATCATGAGTTGAGTATACTGCTGCCCCATATGGTCGACACTGTTCCCCGCAACATCGAGAAGTTCATTAAGGGTGTACCACCCCAAATTCAAGATGCTGTGGTGGGTAGCCGACCCACAACCTTGGAAGAAGCCATTACAATCACCGCTCAACTCACCGAGAACCATATAAGAGCGGGCACCATGTCTGTGAAGGGTGCAAAGAAGGTAGAGAAGACGGCTACCGAGGCGGTTAAGGAGACCAAAGCTGAACCGTCTAACACCACAACAACAACAAGAAGCGCAAGTTCACACCGGCGCGTAATTATGCCGTGGCTGCACCTAAACAACCCCAAAGGCAACCTGTACCTGCGGCTACATCTGTGGCACAAGTGCCTGGGGCTAGGGCTTATGCTGGTCCTCAACCGATGTGCAGCACGTGTAGGTATCATCACCGGGGAATCAACCATGCCGCATTTGCACCTTGTGCGGTAAATATGGTCATTTGGTGGCGACTTGCCACCGTGCACCTAACAATGCCGCTGTGGTCACAAACCGTGTTTGCTACAACTGTGGGGAACCTGGCCATTTTCGCCCACAATGCCCTCGTCTTGTGGGTAATGTTCCACAAGCCCGGGACGTGCTTTCAACATCAACGCTAACCAAGCACAAGCAAACACGATGTGGTGAATGGTACGTTAACTCTCCCCTTAAATTTTGTGATCGAATTATTTCATATTTTACCTGTATTGTTAAATACCTTAAAAAAAATTGAACAGGTATGTTCCTTATTAACAAAACTTATGCCTATGTCCTATTTGATTCTGGAGCCGATAAAAGTTTTGTTTCATTAGAGTTTGAACCCTACTTGCTAAGCCACATACGAAACTAGAAAGACCTCTTACTGTTGAAGTTGCCGATGGAGAACCAATTACCGTTGACGTTATCGTTCGTGATTGTATCTTAAGTCTTGACACGCATGATTTTCTAATCGATCTTATCCCTATGAAACTTGGAAGCTTTGACGTCATCATTGGTATGGATTGGTTAGCCAAACACCATGCTGAGATCATTTGTTTCGAGAAGTGCATTCGTATACCGTTACCCTCTGGAGATACGTTGAAGGTGTTCGGTGAAAAATCTTCTAAAGGGCTTAAACTCATGTCTTGCACTCAAGCCCGAAAGTGCTTAAACAAGAAGTATATGGCCTTCTTGGCTTATGTGGTCAACACGAAAGTCAAAGGAAAGAACTTAAGGATGTCCCTATCGTACGAGACTTTCCTGAAGTATTCCCCGATGACCTTAGTGGTTTACCTCCCGTGCGTGAAGTCGAGTTTAAAATTGACTTGATACCGGGAGCAAACCCCGTGGCCAAGTCACCATATCGGCTTGCACCATCGGAAATGCAAGAACTCTCTTGTCAATTGCAAGAGCTGTCCGAGAAAGGCTTCATCCGTCCTAGTTCTTCGCCTTGGGGTGCACCTGTCCTTTTCGTGAAGAAGAAAGATGGATCGTTTCGTATGTGCATCGATTATCGCGAGCTTAACAAACTTACCATCAAGAATCGTTATCCTCTTCCTCCTCATCGATGACTTGTTTGATCAACTTCAAGGAGCTGCCATATTCTCGAAAATTGATCTACGTTCTGGATATCATCAATTACGAGTTCATGAGGATGACATTCCAAAGACTGCTTTTCGTACTCGTTATGGACACTATGAGTTTATGGTGATGCCTTTTGGTTTAACCAATGCTCCTGCTGTCTTCATGGATCTCATGAACGAGTATGCAAGCCTTATCTAGACAAGTTTGTGATCGTCTTTATTGATGACATACTTATCTATTCCAAGACCAACACCGATCATGAGCTGCATTTGAGGTTGGTTCTTGAGTTGTTAAAGAAAGAGCAATTGTACGCAAAGTTCTCGAAGTGTGATTTCTGGCTCGAAGAAGTTCAATTTCTAGGACACGTGGTGAATAGCCAAGGGATTCACGTTGATCCTGCAAAGGTGGAAGCTGTGAAGAATTGGTGTATTCCTACAACTCCTACCGAAGTTCGTTCTTTTCTTGGTCTTGCTGGTTATTATCGGCGATTCATCGCCAATTTCTCGGGGATCGCGAAGCCGCTCACTACTTTGACACAAAAGAATAAACCATTCGAGTGGGGTACCGAGCAAGAAGAAGCTTTTGAAGCGTTAAAGCATAAGTTGTGCAATGCTCCTATACTTACCCTACCCGATGGAAACGACGATTTCACCGTGTATTGTGATGCATCTAAGCAAGGCCTTGGTTGTGTTCTCATGCAACGAGGGAAGGTCATAGCTTATGCGTCGAGACAATTGAAGGTTCACGAGGTGAATTATACAACCCACGATCTCGAGCTTGGTGCTGTTGTATTTGCTTTGAAGATTTGGAGGCACTACCTGTATGGTACGCAATGTATAGTCTACACCGATCACAAAAGCCTTCAACACGTTTTCAATCAAAAAGATCTCAACATGAGACAACGTCGTTGGGTGGAGTTGATTAGTGACTATGATTGTGACATTCGTTACCATCCTGGTAAAGCAAACGTTGTGGCCGATGCACTGAGCCGAAAGATTCACAACAAGATGATCTCATTCCAAGAAATTCGAGATCGACGTCAATGGTTTGACACCTGGGGAGTTCGATACTGAAATTCGATTAGATGTCAATGAGACCACCATATTACTACAAAACCTGAGAATAGATAGTGACATCGAGTATAGCATCCTGGAGGCTCAACAAATGGTTCAACGAGAAGGGAGAATGAAGGATGAGTTGGAGTATAATCTTCTAACCCAATTGGAACAAAATCCAATGGATTGATGTATTTCGCCAATCGTATTTGGGTTCCAAATCGCGATAACATTCGTACCTTTATTATGAACGAAGCTCATCAAACTCGTTATTCTATTCATCCTGGTTCCGATAAGATGTACATGGACCTACGAGGTCAATATTGGTGGCCTGGGATGAAGAAAGACATAGCGACTTATGTAGCTAAGTGCCTCACATGTACGAAAGTTAAAGCCGAACATCAACGTCCAAGTGGATTACTTGAGCAACCCGAGATCCCTATGTGGAAATGGGAACACATATCCATGGACTTCATAACAAAGCTACCCCGAACCTCTCGAGGACATGATAGCATATGGGTGTCGTTGACCGATTGACCAAGACGGCACATTTCATACCCATACGCGACACTACAAGACATCAAAGTTAGCTCGTATATACATTGATGAGATTGTAAGTCGCCATGGGGTACCACTGCACATTATATCCGACCGAGATGCTCGTTTCACTTCACATTTTTGGTCGTCTATGCAAGAACTTTTGGGTACACAATTGGATCTAAGCACGGCTTACCATCCTCAAACTGATGGTCAAACCGAGCGAACGATCCAAACTTTGGAGGATTTGCTACGTCTCTGTGTTCTTGACTTTGGTGGCGATTGGGATACGCATCTACCGCTCGCGGAATTTTCGTATAACAATAGTTACCACTCGAGTATCAAGATGGCACCGTTTGAAGCACTTTATGGTCGTAAATGTCGTTCACCGATCTGTTGGACTGACATTGGTGAAAACTTCATCACTGGTCCTGAACTTATACAAGAGACGACCGATAAAGTTTCTATTATTCGCAAGAACCTTGAAGTGGCGAGAAGTCGTCAAAAGAGTTATGCTGACAAGCGACGTAAGCCATTAGAATTCCAAGTTGGGGAGATGGTTCTTCTCAAGGTTTCACCATGGAAAGGGGTTCGTTTTGGAAAGAAGGGCAAACTGGCTCCAAGGTTTGTAGGACCTTTCAAAATCCTGAAAAGGATTGGGAAAGTGGCTTATAAACTAGAGTTACCTTCCGACCTTAGTGGAATTCATCCGGTGTTCCACGTCTCAAATTTGAGGAGGTTTTGGCTGACGAGAGTCTGCATGTTCCGTTGGAAGACATCCAGATTGACGAGTCATTACATTTTGTCGAGAAACCTGTTGAGATCATGGACCGCATAATGAAAAAGACTAGAACCACAACAACCCCAATCGTCAAGGTTCGTTGGGAAAATAACGTGGCGCTGAATTTACTTGGGAACGAGAGGAGCACATGATGAAGAAATACCCATTCTTATTTGTTTATTTTCTTTTTTCTTATTTCGGGACGAAATTCTTTCAAGTTGGGGAGACTGTAACATCTCGTTTTTTTTTGTTAACTAAAGTTTAATTTGTTAGTTCTTGTAAGGGCCATTTATGCTATTATGAAACTTGGTGGGCTATTTATGTATGATTTTTCTTATTTAATTAAAGTTATAAATATTATATGATAATAATGTTAATATTAATAAAAGTATAAATATTATTATGTAAAAATAATAATAATAATATATTATAATAATAACAATAATAATAATAATAATAATAATAATAATATAAAAATAATAATAATAAGTTATCAAAGTTAACAAAGTTAAAACTTAATTAAGTTCAAGGGGGTTAAATAGTTATTCTTTAAAACTTTAAATGCAAGTTTTGAGCATAATTTAATAAGAACAAAACTGCAGGACCAATGTGTAAATACAATTAAAACCCCAAACCACCCGCCCCCTTTACCCCGATTTTCCGCCGCCGGCCGGCGGAACTCCGACACGGCGCCGGCGAGGTTCCAAACTCCGTAAAAATTCATCCGTTTTATTCCCAAATTATACCAATCGCTTCGTGAACACAATTCGAACCTCGTTATGAACTTTAAGGCGTTTATCAGTCGGTTACAAACTCCATTCGAAGATGTAACCGAAGCACGTTAAGATCCATAACCGTTTGAGCATTAAACTCCAATCATAACCCAATTAACTGAACCAAAACGAGCGTTTATCTGATTCTAATCGATTGAAATCATCAATTTCACCTGAAATAAACAAAAATCTCATTCGATTCTCTCGGTTGATCACGAGCTGCAACATACTCGAACGCTATCTTCCGAACATCAAGATTTGAAATCGATAAGGGGCTTTGGATCTAGCTTGACATACGAAGCTATACACAAGGTTAATTGTGATCATCAACGTTTACATCGTTTCTGCATCTCCCTTTGACCGCGACTTGTGCATCGTTGGGTTCACCTTCAATTCGAACTTGTTCGGGTAAATTACATACATGAATATGCTCGTTTTAGCATGGGGAACAAAAGCCCCATGGTTAATTCGATCAACAACCTCGAATTGACAATCAATTTGGATCGATCGGGTTCTAGGGTTCTTAAGGATTTGGGGGTGTTGTTTAGTTATGCTTTTTATTAATTTAAACGCGAACACTATCGCGGCTGGATGCCTTGGTTCACTGGTTATGTTACTCCACTCACACACATGAGGTCCCGGGTTCGAACCCGGGCACCATCATGTTATTTTTTTAAAGGGTTTTAACCCTTAATTAAATTATAAAAACGTTTTAATATATATAAAAATTATTTTATAAACTTTAAATATTTTCAAAAAGCCACCATATATTTTCTGTATATTTTTTTAGTCTAAGTAATTATTATTATATTTTTTTTTCATGAATAATAAAATGGATTACAAATAATAACTAAAAATTATTATTGTTCCAAAATGTTTCTTTTAATATCGTTTAATAGTACATAATTCTTTTTGCTATATAAAATCTATTCAAATTTTATAAAACTTTCAAAATGTTATAATTATTTCTTTTTCACATAATTAGTATAAAACATAAATATATATTTTTAGAAAATATAAATGATTTTTCATTTGTTAAATATAATTATTTAACAAACCTCAAACTCCACTTAACCCTAGTACTCATTAATTAGTTAATCATTATGTTTAAGTTTAAATCTTGTAATATATATATTTAGGGGCCTTGTGACGATACACCTTGGAGCGACGCTTGTTAATATTATTATTAAACCGCCATTATATATTTATTGACAAGTGAGTTTTCTTGCCCCTTTTTACTTTATTTCACACTATTTTGGGGTGAAACATGATAACTATATACATGATACACTTATACACGTTTGAAACTTGTAAATCACGTGCAATTCAACTTATTATTCTGTCATGGTTATTTGTTTATTGTAAGTGTTTATATGAGATACATAGTTTGATTACAATCATTAACTATTGCTAGCCTGGCAACGTCTTAGATCTTTGGGCCTGACAAGCCTATTTGGTGCTAAAGTCGATGTATTGCCGACTCCTAGGAGCCGTATGCTTGTGCACTAGGGAACCAAATACACTTAGCCAATCTTTTATACTTGTAATCAAGTCGAGGTTTGGTTGTAACGATATGTGTTCTATAACCTTACTTGCTTATGACCGATGACATGAATTGCTACTTGTAACTTTATCATATTATGTATAAAAAAACCTTGGAAACTCACCAACTTTTCATAGTTGACCCTTTTATTTTTATCATGTTTCAGGAAATCCCCAAGTTTAAAGTGGACTTTTGAAGCTTGGAAATAAAACTAGGACTTGGACCTAGTTAAATGAATAAATGTTATGCTACGTTTTGTTTTATCTGGGATTATTCATGTTTTGTGGCTTATGTTGTATTGACTTTTGAAACTTATAATTTTAATATTTACACTTAAATATAGCGTTATGTGGCTGTGAACAATCTTAACCCTCACATCTCGACGATTCCGCCGTCAAGGTTGGGGTGTGACAGATTGGTATCAGAGCCCATAACTATAGGGATTTAGGTTATTAGTAATGGTGACCTAGACTATAGCTTATGCATGAACCTCATAGGATAATATTTATATTCTTGGAAATATATATATTGTTACATGCTACATAATGCTATACTTTATGTGCAACTTGATGCCTTAGCATAGGTTGCCTTGTAATTGTCTAAACTTTGTTACTTGTCTCCCTAAACTTAACTTTGACTCATTGACTCTCCCCGACAAATGAAACTTCTTAATCTTATTCTCGTCAACACGTGGAATCGTATACTTATGCATAAGAATTAAATCTTTAGACTTATGTCTAATCTATGTAAATCTCATCATGGTTTTGATTTCATAAACCTAAGAAATTTGTGTGACACATGGACACCTGTATTCTGGATTTCCTGGCAAAAGGCCCTCGGGCTAAGGCAAGCATATCGCATAAATCCTACGGGACTAGTTATGCTTACCTGGGGATTTCTGGGATGAGTGATAAACCATGGTCAACATACACAAATTTCTAAGGCGAGTGGGTAACTTACCTTGACGTGTCAACGTTTCCAAATGGTAATGCGTTACCAAATGGAACCATTCCATGTGCCTTACAACTTTTTGCCTTATCCTTGTTGAACATTAATCCTTGTTATTCCAATTCTCATATCTAACTCATTTGTATATTCCAGCATGTCTCGGCATCATGGAAAGCGTGGAAGTTCCGATCGTAAGTTAGCCGCCATGATTGCTCGACAAATGGCTGCTGTTATCCGACCATGGTTGCTGAACTTAATAGCACCTTAATGACCAACGCTAGCAACAATGGAAATGGTCATGGAGAGAATAGCAACAATCAAAACGGAACAATCAACACGGGAATAATCAAACTTGCACCTTCAAACACTTCAGCTCTTGCAAGCCCACTATTTTAGTGGCAAGGAAGGAGCCACTGGTCTTCTTGAGTGGTTCGAAAGCATGGAGAATACCTTTATCAATTGTGAGTGTCCCGATGCACTCAAGGTTCGTTATGCCTAGTATGTTCCAACAAAGGGCTCTTACCTGGTGGAATAGCGAGAAGAGGAATCGTGGACCCGATGCCATTCTAGCACTTACATGGGAAGAGTTCAAGAACATCGCCATCGCGAAGTTCTGCCCAAGAAGTGAATTGCAAAAGTTGGAAGAAGAGTTTTGGAATTTGAAACAAAATGATGGTGATCATTTGGCCTACTCAACTAGACATCATGAGTTGAGTATACTGCTGCCCCATATGGTCGACACTGTTCCCCGCAACATCGAGAAGTTCATTAAGGTGTACCACCCCAAATTCAAGATGCTGTGGTGGGTAGCCGACCCACAACCTTGGAAGAAGCCATTACAATCACCGCTCAACTCACCGAGAACCATATAAGAGCGGGCACCATGTCTGTGAAGGGTGCAAAGAAGGTAGAGAAGACGGCTACCGAGGCGGTTAAGGAGACCAAAGCTGAACCGTCTAACAGCCACAACAACAACAAGAAGCGCAAGTTCACACCGCGCGTAATTATGCCGTGGCTGCACCTAAACAACCCCAAAGGCAACCTGTACCTGCGGCTACAACTGTGGCACAAGTGCCTGGGGCTAGGGCTTATGCTGGTCCTCAACCGATGTGCAGCACGTGTAGGTATCATCACCCGGGAATCAACCATGCCGCATTTGCACCTTGTGCGGTAAATATGGTCATTTGGTGGCGACTTGCCACCGTGCACCTAACAATGCCGCTGTGGTCACAAACCGTGTTTGCTACAACTGTGGGAAACCTGGCCATTTTCGCCCCAATGCCCTCGTCTTGTGGGTAATGTTCCACAAGCCCGGGACGTGCTTTCAACATCAACGCTAACCAAGCACAAGCAAACAACGATGTGGTGAATGGTACGTTAACTCACCCTTAAATTTTGTGATCGAATTTATTTCATATTTTACCTGTATTGTTAAATACCTTAAAAAAAATTGAACAGGTATGTTCCTTATTAACAAAACTTATGCCTATGTCCTATTTGATTCTGGAGCCGATAAAAGTTTTGTTTCATTAGAGTTTGAACCCATACTTGCTAAGCCACATACGAAACTAGAAAGACCTCTTACTGTTGAAGTTGCCGATGGAGAACCAATTACCGTTGACGTTATCGTTCGTGATTGTATCTTAAGTCTTGACACGCATGATTTTCTAATCGATCTTATCCCTATGAAACTTGGAAGCTTTGACGTCATCATTGGTATGGATTGGTTAGCCAAACACCATGCTGAGATCATTTGTTTCGAGAAGTGCATTCGTATACCGTTACCCTCTGGAGATACGTTGAAGGTGTTCGGTGAAAAATCTTCTAAAGGGCTTAAACTCATGTCTTGCACTCAAGCCCGAAAGTGCTTAAACAAGAAGTATATGGCCTTCTTGGCTTATGTGGTCAACACGAAAGTCAAAGGGAAAGAACTTAAGGATGTCCCTATCGTACGAGACTTTCCTGAAGTATTCCCCGATGACCTTAGTGGTTTACCTCCCGTGCGTGAAGTCGAGTTTAAAATTGACTTGATACCGGGAGCAACCCCGTGGCCAAGTCACCATATCGGCTTGCACCATCGGAAATGCAAGAACTCTCTTGTCAATTGCAAGAGCTGTCCGAGAAAGGCTTCATCCGTCCTAGTTCTTCGCCTTGGGGTGCACCTGTCCTTTTCGTGAAGAAAGATGGATCATTTCGTATGTGCATCGATTATCGCAGCTTAACAAACTTACCATCAAGAATCGTTATCCTCTTCCTCGCATCGATGACTTGTTTGATCAACTTCAAGGAGCTGCCATATTCTCGAAAATTGATCTACGTTCTGGATATCATCAATTACGAGTTCATGAGGATGACATTCCAAAGACTGCTTTTCGTACTCGTTATGGACACTATGAGTTTATGGTGATGCCTTTTGGTTTAACCAATGCTCCTGCTGTCTTCATGGATCTCATGAACCGAGTATGCAAGCCTTATCTAGACAAGTTTGTGATCGTCTTTATTGATGACATACTTATCTATTCCAAGACCAACACCGATCATGAGCTACATTTGAGGTTGGTTCTTGAGTTGTTAAAGAAAGAGCAATTGTACGCAAAGTTCTCGAAGTGTGATTTCTGGCTCGAAGAAGTTCAATTTCTAGGACACGTGGTGAATAGCCAAGGGATTCACGTTGATCCTGCAAAGGTGGAAGCTGTGAAGAATTGGTGTATTCCTACAACTCCTACCGAAGTTCGTTCTTTTCTTGGTCTTGCTGGTTATTATCGGCGATTCATCGCCAATTTCTCGAGGATCGCGAAGCCGCTCACTACTTTGACACAAAAGAATAAACCATTCGAGTGGGGTACCGAGCAAGAAGAAGCTTTTGAAGCGTTAAAGCATAAGTTGTGCAATGCTCCTATACTTACCCTACCCGATGGAAACGACGATTTCACCGTGTATTGTGATGCATCTAAGCAAGGCCTTGGTTGTGTTCTCATGCAACGAGGGAAGGTCATAGCTTATGCGTCGAGACAATTGAAGGTTCACGAGGTGAATTATACACCCACGATCTCGAGCTTGGTGCTGTTGTATTTGCTTTGAAGATTTGGAGGCACTACCTGTATGGTACGCAATGTATAGTCTACACCGATCACAAAAGCCTTCAACACGTTTTCAATCAAAAAGATCTCAACATGAGACAACGTCGTTGGGTGGAGTTGATTAGTGACTATGATTGTGACATTCGTTACCATCCTGGTAAAGCAAACGTTGTGGCCGATGCACTGAGCCGAAAGATTCACAACAAGATGATCTCATTCCAAGAAATTCGAGATCGACGTCAATGGTTTGACACCTTGGGAGAGTTCGATACTGAAATTCGATTAGATGTCAATGAGACCACCATATTACTACAAAACCTGAGAATAGATAGTGACATCGAGTATAGCATCCTGGAGGCTCAACAAATGGTTCAACGAGAAGGAGAATGAAGGATGAGTTGGAGTATAATCTTCTAACCCATTGGAAGCAAAATCCAATGGATTGATGTATTTCGCCAATCGTATTTGGGTTCCAAATCGCGATAACATTCGTACCTTTATTATGAACGAAGCTCATCAAACTCGTTATTCTATTCATCCTGGTTCCGATAAGATGTACATGGACCTACGAGGTCAATATTGGTGGCCTGGGATGAAGAAAGACATAGAGACTTATGTAGCTAAGTGCCTCACATGTACGAAAGTTAAAGCCGAACATCAACGTCCAAGTGGATTACTTGAGCAACCCGAGATCCCTATGTGGAAATGGGAACACATATCCATGGACTTCATAACAAAGCTACCCCGAACCTCTCGAGGACATGATAGCATATGGGTGATCGTTGACGATTGACCAAGACGGCACATTTCATACCATACGCGACACCTACAAGACATCAAAGTTAGCTCGTATATACATTGATGAGATTGTAAGTCGCCATGGGGTACCACTGCACATTATATCCGACCGAGATGCTCGTTTCACTTCACATTTTTGGTCGTCTATGCAAGAACTTTTGGGTACACAATTGGATCTAAGCACGCTTACCATCCTCAAACTGATGGTCAAACCGAGCGAACGATCCAAACTTTGGAGGATTTGCTACGTCTCTGTGTTCTTGACTTTGGTGGCGATTGGGATACGCATCTACCGCTCGCGGAATTTTCGTATAACATAGTTACCACTCGAGTATCAAGATGGCACCGTTTGAAGCACTTTATGGTCGTAAATGTCGTTCACCGATCTGTTGGACTGACATTGGTGAAAACTTCATCACTGGTCCTGAACTTATACAAGAGACGACCGATAAAGTTTCTATTATTCGCAAGAACCTTGAAGTGGCGAGAAGTCGTCAAAAGAGTTATGCTGACAAGCGACGTAAGCCATTAGAATTCCAAGTTGGGGAGATGGTTCTTCTCAAGGTTTCACCATGGAAAGGGGTGGTTCGTTTTGGAAAGAAGGGCAAACTGGCTCCAAGGTTTGTAGGACCTTTCAAAATCCTGAAAAGGATTGGGAAAGTGGCTTATAAACTAGAGTTACCTTCCGACCTTAGTGGAATTCATCCGTGTTCCACGTCTCAAATTTGAGGAGGTGTTGGCTGACGAGAGTCTGCATGTTCCGTTGGAAGACATCCAGATTGACGAGTCATTACATTTTGTCGAGAAACCTGTTGAGATCATGGACCGCATAATGAAAAAGACTAGAACCACAACAACCCCAATCGTCAAGGTTCGTTGGGAAAATAAACGTGGCGCTGAATTTACTTGGGAACGAGAGGAGCACATGATGAAGAAATACCCATTCTTATTTGTATAGTTTCATTTTTTCTTAATTTCGGGACGAAATTCTTTCAAGTTGGGGAGACTGTAACATCTCGTTTTTTTTTGTTAACTAAAAGTTAATTTTGTTAGTTCTTGTAAGGGCCATTTATGCTATTTATGAAACTTGGTGGGCTATTTATGTATGATTTTTCTTATTTAATTTAAAGTTATAAATATTATATGATAATAATGTTAATATTAATAAAAGTATAAATATTATTATGTAAAAATAATAATAATAATAATTATAATAATAACATAATAATAATATAATAATAATAATAATAATAATAAAAATAATAATAATAAGTTATCAAAGTTAACAAAGTTAAAACTTAATTAAGTTCAAGGGGGTTAAATAGTTATTCTTTAAAACTTTAAATGCAAGTTTTGAGCATAATTTAATAAGAACAAAACTGCAGGGACCAATTGTGTAAATACAATTAAAACCCCAAACACCCGCCCCCTTTACCCGATTTTCCGGCCGCCGGCCGGCGGAACTCCGACACGGCGCCGGCGAGGTTCCAAACTCCGTAAAAATTCATCCGTTTTATTCCCAAATTATACCAATCGCTTCGTGAACACAATTCGAACCTCGTTATGAACTTTAAGGCGTTTATCAGTCGGTTACAAACTCCATTCGAAGATGTAACCGAAGCACGTTAAGATCCATAACCGTTTGAGCATTAAACTCCAATCATAACCCAATTAACTGAACCAAAACGAGCGTTTATCTGATTCTAATCGATTGAAATCATCAATTTCACCTGAAATAAACAAAAACATCTCATTCGATTCTCTCGGTTGATCACGAGCTGCAACATACTCGAACGCTATCTTCCGAACATCAAGATTTGAAATCGATAAGGGGCTTTGGATCTAGCTTGACATACGAAGCTATACACAAGGTTAATTGTGTTATCATCAACGTTTACATCGTTTCTGCATCTCCCTTTGACCGCGACTTGTGCATCGTTGGGTTCACCTTCAATTCGAACTTGTTCGGGTAAATTACATACATGAATATGCTCGTTTTAGCATGGGGAACAAAAGCCCCATGGTTAATTCGATCAACAACCTCGAATTGACAATCAATTTGGATCGATCGGGTTCTAGGGTTCTTAAGGATTTGGGGGTGTTGTTTAGTTATGCTTTTTATTAATTTAAACGCGAACACTATCGCGGCTGGATGCCTTGGTTCACTGGTTATGTTACTCCACTCACACACATGAGGTCCCGGGTTCGAACCCGGGCACCATCATGTTATTTTTTTAAAGGGTTTTAACCCTTAATTAAATTATAAAAACGTTTTAATATATATAAAAATTATTTTATAAACTTTAAATATTTTCAAAAAGCCACCATATATTTTCTGTATTTTTTAGTCTAAGTAATTATTATTATATTTTTTTTTTTCATGAATAAAATGGATTACAAATAATAACTAAAAAATTATTATTGTTCCAAAATGTTTCTTTTAATATCGTTTAATAGTACATAATTCTTTTTGCTATAAAAATCTATTCAAATTTTATAAAACTTTCAAAATGTTATAATTATTTCTTTTTCACATAATTAGTAAAACATAAATATATATTTTTAGAAAATATAAATGATTTTTCATTTGTTAAATATAATATTTAACAAACCTCAAACTCCACTTAACCCTAGTACTCATTAATTAGTTAAATCATTATGTTTAAGTTTAAATCTTGTAATATATATATTTAGGGGCCTTGTGACGATACACCTTGGAGCGACGCTTGTTAATATTATTATTAAACCGCCATTATATTTATTGACAAGTGAGTTTTCTTGCCCCTTTTTACTTTATTTCACACTATTTTGGGGTGAAACATGATAACTTATACATGATACACTTATACACGTTTGAAACTTGTAAATCACGTGCAATTCAACTTATTATTTGTCATGGTTATTTGTTTATTGTAAGTGTTTATATGAGATACATAGTTTGATTACAATCATTAACTATTGCTAGCCTGGCAACGTCTTAGATCTTTGGGCCTGACAAGCCTATTTGGTGCTAAAGTCGATGTATTGCCGACTCCTAGGAGCCGTATGCTTGTGCACTAGGGAACCAAATACACTTAGCCAATCTTTTATACTTGTAATCAAGTCGAGGTTTGGTTGTAACGATATGTGTTCTATAACCTTACTTGCTTATGACGATGACATGAATTGCTACTTGTAACTTTATCATTATGTATAAAAAACCTTGGAAACTCACCAACTTTTCATAGTTGACCCTTTTATTTTTATCATGTTTCAGGAAATCCCCAAGTTTAAAGTGGACTTTTGAAGCTTGGAAATAAAACTAGGACTTGGACCTAGTTAAATGAATAAATGTTATGCTACGTTTTGTATTATCTGGGATTATTTCATGTTTTGTGGCTTATGTTTGTATTGACTTTTGAAACTTATAATTTTAATATTTACACTTAAATATAGCGTTATGTGGCTGTGAACAATCTTAACCCTCACATCTCGACGATTCCGCCGTCAAGGTTGGGGTGTGACAGCTATAGCTGTCGTGTGGTTGTTGTTGTGGTTGTGGTTGGTTGTCGCTTGGTGTCATTGTGGTTGTTGTTATGGTTATGGTTTGGTTATGTTGTTGGTTGTGATTGTGGTTGTGGTTTTGGTTTTAGTGTCGTTATGGTTGTCATTATGGTTAAGGTTGTGGTTGTGGTGGTGGTTGTGGTTGTGTTTGTGTTTGAGGTTGTCGTTGTGGTTGATGTAGTGTTTTTCGTTGTGGTTGTGGTTGTGGTTGTAGTTGTGGTTATGGTAGTAGTTGTGGTTGTGGTATTTGTTGTGGTTGTGATTGTGGTTGTGGTTGTGGTTGTGGTTGTGGTTGTGGTTTTGGTTGTGGTTGCGGTTGTGTTTTTTGTTATGTTTGTGTTGTGGTTGTGTTTGTGGTTGTCGTTGTCCTATTCGTTGTGGTGAGCGTTGTGATTGTGGTTGTGGTTGTGGTTGTGGTTGTGGTTGTGGTTGTGGTTGTTGTTGTTGTTGTTGTTATGGTTGGGCTTGTGGTTGTGGTAACGGTTGTTGTTGTGGTTGTTGTTGTGGTTATGGTTATGGTTGGGGTTATTGTTGTTTGTTTGGGTGTGGTTGTGGTGTTGTGGTTGTTGTGGTTGTTGTGGTGGTTTGGTTGTTTTTATGGTTGTCATTATGGTCTTCGTTATGGTTTTGGTTGTGGTTGTTGTCATGGTTGTCGTTATGGTCTTCGTTGTGGTTTTTCGTTGTGGTTGTCGCTGTGTTTGTCGTTGTGGTTGTGGTTGTGGTTTTGGTTGTGGTTGTGGTTGTGGTTGTGGTTGTGGTTGTGGTTGTGGTTGTGGTTGTGGTTGTCTTTATGGTTGTCATTGTGGTTGTTGTTGTGGTTGTCGTTGTGGTTGTCATTGTGTTTGTGGTTTTCGTTGTGGTTGTCGTTGTGTTTGTCGTTGTGGTTGTGGTTATGGTTATGGTTATGGTTTAGGTTGTTATTGTGGTTTTGGTTGGGGTCATGGTTGTGGGGTGGTTGTGGTTTTGGTTATCGTTGTGTTTGTGGTTGTGTTTGTGGTTGTCGTTGTCCTCTTCGTTGTTTAGCCATATAGCTGTTTTGCACTTCTTGAAACCTATGTATATTGAGTTGGGAAGAGCAGTTTGAAGGGCTATAATGGTTTTCTGATCAATCTTTATTCTCTTCCTGTCTTCTTTAGGATAGTCAGCCACAACCTTTAGAATCATGTCACCTCCAACAGCAGCTGAAGAGGTGCTTGGTATGTGAGGCCCTTTGACAACAAATTCCCACATCCTGGAGTCTTGTGACTTGATGAACCCTTCCATTCACTGGCACAAGTGTCAAAGTCTTCAGGAGTGATTAATGGGGACTTTGTCATGGTTCCAGTTTCCATATCATGTTTATCGAGAGCTGCCATTTGAGATGTTAAGTATTTTGTGTGTGTGAAGGATCTTAAGATGGTGAGATCTTACAATCAAGAGCTTGGAATGCTCTGATACAATTGTAGGACCGTTTGAGGGATGGTCGCTTACAACACAACACACAATGAGGAGAGTTGTTCAAAAAAACTTAACTAATCAAATAGGAAACTGATAACACAAAGGTTCGATACTTAGAGCACAAGCAAATATGAGACAGAACAAGAGACAAAAGAACACATATATTGGTTTTCAAGGATGTTGTATATTGCTCTCAAGTTCTTTTACAAGTATTACAAAGCATAAAAAAGTTACAAGGACCTGAGATACTTTATACTGCATCCTACAGTCAGCCTTACTTAGAAGGCTAGTTGGAAACATTTGAACTAGATAATAAAATTAAATGTAGTGTCAAAAGACAGATTTTCTTTTGACTAGTGACTATAACAAGTCATAGCTCACATCCTCATATATTTAAAAAGGATAAAAGTACATAAAAACGAAAGCACAGACTCAAGACCTCAATGTATAGTTACCAAAAGCATGGACTTTTTCACCAAACTTATGTAATTTGGTGACTGAACAGAGTTGCAGCAGAAAGTGATTCAGCTTTATGGTAAAGTATATCAGATAAAGCATGTGTTCAAAAGTGTTCGGAAGAAATCTGTCTTCACTTCTTGGCTTCAGAAGACTTTGTCTTTAAAGCTTCGGAAAATTTTACACTTAGAATATTTCAAGAGCATGGTGTAAAACTTTCGAAGCATTTTTACTCTATACTTCAGTATATGCATGCAAGAAAGACTTTGGATGTTTTAGGTGTATCATCCTTACAAAAAACCTTACAATAATTAAGTAAACATAACTCAAAGAAGGTAACATACCACATGATGTAACAAAGGTAACATAATCTTGCAATATTTTCTCAATCCCGTGTGCAATTTCGTGAACCAAATTTACAAAAATAGCAATTGGGATATCAAAAAAGGAAGCAACAAGATCGCTAGCATGCTTCATTAGGTCTACAGCTGATTGTAAATAAGGTTCCATTTTCAATAGAATTGAAATTGTTATGGATGTCGTCATTGTGGTAGTCAACATTGTGGTTGTCGTTGGTGTGGTTTTTGTACTCGTCCTTTTTTCATCATTGTAGCTGTTGTAATTTCGATGTTGTGTTGTCTTTGTTGTTGTTGTTGTTGTTTTTTTCGTTATCGTTGTCGTTGTCGTTGTCATTGTTATTGTTGTTGGCATTGTCAATGTATTTGGCGTTATCATTATCGTGGTTGTTGTTGTTGTTCTCGTTGTCATGTTATTGTTTTCACCTTTGTTTTTGTGGTGCTTGTCTTCGTTGTTCTCCTAGTTGGCATTATCATTATTGTTGTTTTCCTCATCGTTGTTTTCATCATTGTTATGGTTGTCATCGTTGTGTTTTTTTCATTGTTATTGTGTTCTCATTATCCTTGTCGTTTCCAACGTCACAGTTGTTCTCATTGTTGATGTTGTTATCCTTATCATCGTGGTTGTTATTATTTTTTTCTTGTTGTTTCTATTTTCTTTATCAATGTCATTGTTTTCATCATATTTATGATTGTCGTTGTCATAGTTATGGTCATCGTCATTGTTCCTGTAGTTGTTTTCTTCATTGTTGATGTTGTCATCATAGTTGTTTGTCATTGTTGTGGTAGTTATCATCATCATGGTTGTCATCAGAGTGGTTATTATTTTTGTTAGTATTATTCTCATGGTAGTAGTAGTAGTTTTTGTCGTTGTGTTGTTGTCTTCATCCTTGTTGTTGTTGTTGTTGTTTTTGTTGTCGATATAGTTGTCCTTGTTGTCCTAGATGTTATTGTTTTCATTGTCGTTGACACCATCATGGTTATCATCATTGTGGTTGATATCGTTGTTGTCATCATTGTTGTTGTTGTCGTTGTCATTGTGATTGTTGTCGTCGTGCATGTTTTCATTATTGTAGTTGACGTTGCGGTGGTTATTATTTTTGTGGTTATCATAGTCGTTGTTGTCATCATTGTGGTTTTTGTCATTATCATAGTCTACGTTATTGTAACATCTTGAATTTTTGTTAATTAAGAGTTAACTTTGCTTATTCTTGTAATTACTACTGTTGTCATTTATGGAACTTGTGGATTATTTATGTTTGGTTCTTTGTTATTTCTTTCATTTAAAAGTTGATAACTTAAACTATTAAATTGAACATAATAACATTACTATTAGGTTATAAAAATAATAATAATAACAATGATAACTAAAATAACATTAACAATAATAAGATTAACATAACTAAACTCATAATAATATGAAATATATATATATATATATATGTGTGTGTGTGTATGTATGTATGTATGTATATATGTATATGTATGTATGTATAAAAGTTAAACAATTGAAAAATTTTAAAGTTTAGAAAGGTTGAGGGGTTCATTGTGTCAAGATTAAAACTTAAATAAAAGTTTATGGCATAAAATAATAACAATGGGAAACGACAGTGACCATTCGTGTAATTATCTAAAAACCAAATCTGTCACCCTTTTCCCACCCCCGCAATTCCGACATGTACTCGGCGAGCTCCGGTGAGCTCCGGTGGCCGTTTAATCTTTCAATAACTTCGATTAATGAACTAAAACCGTTTCCAATTGATTTGTTGGCATGATTCGAACCGATTGGGGGTTATATTAAAGATCTAACACCGGTTACAGGAGCTTTCGAGCTCGAGTAACTGTCAGACATTAATCCTCAACCTTTTGACAATTAAAACATAATAATAACCTCATTAATCTAACCTAATCGCTCATCTATCAATCTTTAATCGTATACAGCACTCAATTACACCTGAAACGACTCCAAACACCAAATTTGATCAACCTTTACATCGCGACCTGCGACCCATTCGAAAACCTCAGTCCGAGCTCTCTAACTTGCAATTGATAGAGGGCTTGTCATCGTTTGAACTATTAGAAGCCTTCTGTAAAACGAATCCGAGTTTCATCATTATTTACAACTTGAACAAGATGCGACATAGCCGCGACTTGGTCTCGTCTGTTCATCACTGGTTCATCCTCAAATCAGGTAATTGTTACATGTACACACTCATTTAATCATGGGGAACAAAAGTCCCATGGTTAACAATGCCCATAGAATCGATTAATGCTTCAATTTGGGATCAAAGGAAGCTAGGGTTCATGTGATTTGGGTGTGGTTTGTAATTGGTGTTTTTAAAATTTGGGAACCAAGTTAAACTACGGCCACGACCTTGGTTTACTGGTTACCCACTCACCCTCACATCTAGGAGGTCCCCCGTTCGAACCCCGAGAGCCTCACATATTTTTTAGGCCTTTTTAGCCCTTAAATTAAATAGTAAAAATTTTTAAAATTTATAAAAAGTCATTTTATACACTGTGAACATTTTAAATCATATGAATATTAACTATAAATTGTTACTTAATAAGAAATACTTTTATATTTTATTAAATATTCTAAAAAAAGATATAAATAGTTTAATTTTATAAAAAGTAGTCTTTAGATAAAAAATTTTTGTACAAATAAATATTATTTCATCCATATCTTCAAATTATTGTTTTAAATTGAGGTTACTAAAATTTTATTAATCATTACATATGTATACAAATTGTTATAAATATTATATTTTATACATATGATCTTACATAACATGTAATAAATTTCTTTGAGTTTAATAAATATAATTAATTCTATTTTGTTAAATATAATTATTTGACAAGCCCCAAATTTCTATCGACACCCTATTTCGCGTTAAAATGTTAATCTTACAATTAAACTTAAAAATCTTGTAAATATATTTTAGGTGTATTGTGAAGGGCTACGTTGAAACGACGCTTGCTATTATTTCTTATTAATCATCCAATATATACTTATTTGATCACGTGAGTATTTCTATACACCCTTTTTCATATTTTCACACTTTGGGGTGAAACATGTTACTTTATAAACAATGAACTTCTGTAAGGCCCCGTTCCCGGGATGCTTACAGTTGGTAAATCATCGCACATAAAACATATACTTTACATTTAATCATTAATATACTGCAGCGGAAACATAAACAAATGACATTTCATTTTATCATAAAAACTTTTGCAAAATAATGCATCGTTTGTCGGTTACAAAATTTCATTGTTGTACTACATCACAAAAGCTTTAAAAAAAAGGATGTCATCCAAAAGAGCTGAGCAGCTGCCTCGTACCATCCTCAGCAACCTTACCTGCCAACTGGAAAATGCATAAAAGTCAGTGTTGCTGAGTGAGTTCTTGTTTTATAGCAAAACATACTTTTCTTTCATAAAACCATCCTTTCTTTTATAATCATATTATACTTTACATTCATTCGTGATCATACATCGTACATACATACAGATAATATCATTATTATCTTCGTCATCCTTTCGTTCATACTTTCATTCATCATTTCATTCATTACTTTCATCATCACCATGAACTTTACCCTTCATGCTCGTGATACTGTGCCTAAGCCTATAAAAGACCTTCATCGGTGGTGCCCAACACCAAGTGGTCACAGTACCTAACGTAAAGTTCAGGTATACCATTGTCATATGCTATGCCCTTCATGCTCATGATACTGGACCTAAGCCTATAAAAGAGCTTCATCGGTGGTGCCCAGCACCAAGTGGTCACAGTACCTAAGACACGTAACAATGGTTCATACATATGGTCAATCACAAAGAAGGATCCCAATGTGCATCCTTTGGGGTAGCTAACCCACACACCGTTGAGCTAACACCTACAGTGGGTGTGCACCCCCATACATTTGCTTGCAAGCCTTTCTTACATTCATTCATTCATTAATGCATGCATTCATCATCATGTTTCTCTTTCATTATCTTTCACTTTACGTTACATAATACTTCGTTCATTCATTATCATAACACGTAAAGCCATAGGAAAGATAATCATACATCATCACAAGGAACATAAATATATCATCCATACATCATCATGCAGGGCATCATACATACATAACATACATCATGCATAACCATGCAACATCATCATCATCATGCATAAGCACACATCATTACATGCCCTACACACCATCTATGACCCTAAAGGTCAACTTTCATAACTCTCGGGAATCTCCTAGGTCAAAGCCTACATTACCTCTTTTTCCCCAAAAAGTCAGAAGTTTTCTAAGTGTTCATCCGCATTTCCTATAGTCATCCGCATTTGCTATAGTTCATCCGCATTTGATTTACTTCTTCCGCATTTAGTTTACTTCATCCGCATTTGTCATCCGCATTAGTCTAACTCCTTCGCATTTCCATACTTAGTCAAATGCTCAGCCGCATTGACTCAATTCATCCGCATTGACTTACTTTGCTCATCTGCATTTCCATACTTAGTCAAATGCTCATCCGCATGGACTCACTTCATCTGCATTGACTTACTTGCTCATCCGCATTTCCATACTTAGTCAAATGCTCATCCGCATTGACTCACTTCATCCGCATTGACTTGCTTGCTCATCCGCATTTCCATACACAGTCAAATACTCATCCGCATTCCTGCACTTAGCCAATGCTCATCCGCATTTCCATACATAGTCAAATGCTCATCCGCATTGACATCCACACACTTAGGTAGGTTTAAAAACTTATCAAATGGGTCTAAAACATCATATTCAATTTCCATGCACCATTCATCATGTTCTAAGCTTAATTCTTACCCTCTAAGCCTTAGAAACACAATCAGACATCATCAATCATGTAGATAGTCACACATCACATCATAACATCATCATACACACATTCAGGCACACAGGTCCGAAATCTTGCTATATAAAAACATACATTCATGCATTTCCAACCCCAAAATCAGTTAAAAACCAGTAAAAGAGGGGTCCTAGAACTCACCTTTGCAGCTTTTGAGTATGGCTTCCTCCAAACTCGTTTGCAAATTGAATTCAACCGCTTAGAAACCCACTAAAACATACCCGAACACATACAAACACACATAAGCATAAACCGAGGATAAGACCAGTCAAGAACACCATAAAAGCATGAATTCTTACCTTGAATTCGAATTCTTTCTTGTTCTTCCTTCAAAACCAAGAACTTGCTGCTCTTTCTCTCTCTAAAACCCAAAAATTAGTGGTGTATCTGACATATGGGCGGCCATACCACCTTTTACACCCACTTTTCAAACATTTTGTCCCTTTCGACACTTTTTACCCCTAGACTTGGGTTTTATTTCTTTTCCTTCTTTTCTTTCACTTTATTCATTCTTTTCTTTGACTTTAAAATAACCGGGTGTTACAAGTCCACCCCCTTATATAGGTTTCGTCCCCGAAACTTGTTATTACTCAAAGAATTGTGGGTAATGCTGTCTCATCTCTTCCTCAGTCTCCCACGTAAACTCGGATCCCTTCCCGTGCTTCCACTGTACACGCACAAGGGGAACCACTTTATTCCTCAGCCTTTTTTCCTTTCGATCAATGATTGCCACCGGTTGCTCCACATAATTGAGCCGTTCGTCTACTTCGATATCCTCCAATGGAACAATCATGTCTTAATCAGCTAAGCACTTCCTTAGATGAGATACATGGAATATCAGGTGAATTCCACTTAACTCATCAGGTAACTCCAATCTATAGGCCACCTCTCCTACCTGAGCAATGATTCGGAAAGGGCCTATATATCTTGGGCTCAACTTGCTCCACTTTCGGAAATGAATAATACCCTTCCAAGGTGAGACCTTCAACATAACCTGATCACCCACCTCTCCTACCCGAGCAATGATTCGGAAAGGGCCTATCAATCGGTTTACGTCGTTTACCGGCATAGGACTTCTCTCTATCTTTGGCTGCCTTCATGAAGGCTTTGATCTTCTCAAGCTTCTCAGTCGTAGCCTCGATTACCTCGACACTTCCCAACTCTTTCTGACCAATGTCACCCCAACAAACGGGTGTTTTGCATCTCCTACCGTATAGCATCTCCTATGGTGGCATACCAATGCTGGCACGATAGCTATGTTGTATGAGAATTCAGCTAACGGTAAGTGGTCATCCCAACTTCCTCCAAAATCGATCACACACGCCCGAAGCATGTCTTCCAACATCTGAATGGTCCTCTCTGACTGACCATCAGTTTGGGGATGATAAGCCGTACTGATATGTAACCTCGTCCCCATAGCGTCGTGGAATTTCTTCCAGAATTTAGATGTAAACTAGGTGTCACGATCATACACAATAGACACCGGCACACCATGACGAGTTACAATCTCCTTGAAGAACAGGTCAGCCAACCTCTCGGGTGAATATGTCTCGCGGATCGGTAGGAAGTGAGCACTCTTCATCAGACGGTCCAGGATCACCCATATGGCATCGTACCCTTTCGGAGTACGTGGCAGCTTCGTAATGAAATCCATGGTGATGTGCTCCCACTTCCATTCTGGTATATCCAAAGGTTGAATCTTCCCATATGGTTTTTGATGTTCCGCCTTCACTTGCAAAAAAGTAAGGCACTTGCTCACATACTCCACCACGTCACGCTTCATACCCGGCCACCAATAATCTTTCTTCATATCTTGATACATCTTAGTGGCACCAGGATGAATGGAGTATCGAGTCTTGTGAGCTTCATCCATTATCTTCACCCGTAGATCCCCAAAACGAGGAAGCCACACACGACCGAATCGGGTTCTAACACCGGGCGTGTTTTCACCCAATTCCCCAACAAGACCTCTCATTCTTTCAGAGTTAAGATGATCTTCTTTCAGTGCCTCATCCTGAAACTCTTTGACTTGCTTCATTACATCAGGGGTTATGATTAGTTGGTATGCTTTCACCCGAATCGGCTCGGGCCTCTCTTTCCGGCTAAGAGCATCAGCCACCACGTTGGCTTTTCCAGGATGGTAATGGATCTCGCAATCATAATCCTTTATAAGTTCCAACCACCGTCTCTGCCTCATGTTCAGATCCTTCTGCTCGAAGAAGTACTTCAAGCTCTTGTGGTCGGTCAAAATGGTGCACTTTGTACCGTAAAGTTAGTGCCTCCAAATCTTTAGTGCAAAGACCACAGCTGCTAGCTCCAAGTCATGAGTAGGGTAATTGACCTCATGAACCTTCAACTGTCGGGATGCATACGCTATAACCTTCCCTCTCTGCATTAACATGCACCCCAAACCCGAGTAGGAAGCATCAGAATAAACCACCAGATCTTCATTCCCATCGGGTAATGACAGAATAGGAGCTTGAGTCAACCTCGCCTTCAATTCTTCAAACGCCTTCTCTTGAGCTTGACCCCATACGAACTTCATATCTTTTCGGGTCAACTTGGTTAGCGGAGAAGCGATCTTGGAGAAATCTTGAATGAATCTCCTGTAGTAACCCGCCACACCCAAGAAACTACGAATCTTGGATGGCGCCTTTGGAGATTTCCATTGCATCACTGCCTCCACCTTAGCCGGGTCCACCATGATCCCATCGGGATTCACCACGTGACCCAAGAACTGAACTTCACGCAATCAAAATGCACACTTGGAGAATTTGGCAAACAACTTCTCCCTTCTCAACGTCTCCAAAACCTCCTGAATGTGACCGGCATGCTTAATGTCACTCTTTGAATAAATCAGGATATCATCGATGAACATAATCACTGATTTATCCAACATAGGCCTACACACACAGTTCATCAGATCCATAAAAGCAGCTGGCGGGTTGGTCAAACCAAAAGACATGACAAGAAACTCGTAGTGACCGTAGCATGTGTGAAAAGCTGTCTTAGGGATATCCGACTCCTTCACCTTCAACTGATGGTAACCAGATCGAAGATCTATCCTTGAAAACCAACTGGCACCCTGAAGCTGATCGAACAAATCGTCTATTCTTGGTAAGGGGTATCGGTTCTTCACTGTCAACTTGTTCAACTCACGGTAGTCAATACACATCCTCATAGTACCGTCTTTCTTCTTTACAAATAGGACTGGAGCACCCCAAAGAGAGATACTCGGTCTGATAAACCTCTTGTCAAGTAGCTCTTGCAACTGCTCCATTAACTCTTTCATCTCTGTCGGGGCCAATCGATACGGTGCCTTGGCAAGAGGTTGGGCACCCAGTATCAAGTCAATCCGGAACTCGATCTCTCGGTCAGGTGTCACTCCTGGTAAGTCTTCTGGGAATACGTCTGGAAAGTCACACACAACGGGTACATCAGATAGTTGTGGTGTTGGTGTATCCACATCCTTCACATAGGCCAAGTAGGCGCTACATCCACGCCTCACACACTTTCCGCCACCGCCATCGAAATCACCTTCGGAATTGTCGTGACTCGATCACCATAAACCGTTACCGAACTCCCGTCGGGCGTTGTCAAACGAATCATCTTCTTACGACACACAATGTTCGCCTTGAAGTCTGCTAACCAATCCATCCCAAGAACCAAATCGAAACCACCTAAGGTCATTACAAACGGTCTAACAGGAAACTTATGACCTTCAAGCTCCACGTCACAGTTCTCTATCATCTCAGAGATTCTGGGAGATTTACCTATGGCAGTTTCTACATCAAAGGGCACATCAACACGTATACTACTAACAGGCAGCTTAGCACAGAAAGCAGCAGAGATTAAACTTTTACTGGCACCCGAATCAAACAACACAGAAGCTAAAGTTTGGTTCACCAGAAACATACCAGACACGACATCACGGCCCGTCCTAGCCTCCTCCTGTGTCATCGTGAATGCTCTGGTGCTCGCCCTTGGTCCTTCACCTCCAGTTTTCTTTGCCCCGGAACCCTCGGCCCTTGGCTTCTTACAATCCCTACTTATATGACCCTCTTCACCACAGTTAAAGCACCAGGCCGTATGACAGTCCCTGGCCATGTGCCCCGCCTTCCCACATTTAAAGCACAAGTTTGACCCAAACCTACATTCCCCACTATGCTCTCTCCCACACCTACCACACTTCTTTGTACTCGCACCCGACGTGACCACACGGCGGTCATCCACCCTTGCCTTCTTTTTACCCGTCGAGGCATCACCCCGACCAAATCTCTTCCCATTCCAGTTTCTATCACTTCCACCCTTCCGACTACCTTCAGTCACCACCACCACCACACCCCTTTCGTCATATAACCTCCCTGCCAAATACACTGCCGACCTAAACTTGCTTGGTCGGGCGGCAATCATGTGCCTGCTGCTCGCAGTCCCTGAATGTACCTCTTGATCTTCCGAGATAAAGGTGTCACCTGATCTGGCACCAGACGTGCCATCTCGTTAAATTTGGTAGTGTACTGTTGGTGTGTCATCGTTCCCGCCTCCAGTTGCAGAAACTCCCTCTCGACCTTGTCCATTCCCCGGTGAGGACAAAACTCCTCGATCACCAACTTCTTCAACTCCGACCATCTCATTCTCCCGATCGCCCGATTACACTCGGCTTGGACTATATTGTCCCACCAGCACAGAGCCGAGTCCACAAAAGAGTGGGTAGCGAACTTAACTTTTTAGTCTTCTTGGCACTCGCTGATATCAAGTACAGCCTCCATTTCCCTCACCCACCGGTGAGCAGCAGCAGTAGTGCCATTACCATCAAAAGTAGGGGCTTGCTTCTCATAAACAACCCGTAGTTACAGCCTCGTACCATCTCCTGCACAGGCTCTGCTTCTTCTTCTTCGTCGTCATCAGACGGAACCGTCTCAGTCTCTGGCTGTCTTCTTTCGCCCATAGGTCTACTCCTTTCCCATCTCTCCACTTCTCTAACTGCCTTTATCACTTTGGTCACCACAAACAGTAGGATGGTCTGCATGACTTGATGCACTTCTTCCATAATTGCCTCCTTCACTAAGGCTCCCAGGTTAGCACTCTCATCTGCACCCTCCGGATGAGGGGTTTCTGGTTTTTCATGAACCACCTTTTCGACCCAAGGCCTTCCTCTCGTAACCCGTGGTTCAGCACCACGTCCGCCACACATGACGCTTTAGATGATCTACCACCGGCCATCCTCTAACTCACACTGAAAGATTTAAACAATAATACGGTCATTTAAGGAAACGGCTTAGTTTATGGCAAGTATAGTAAGTCCCTAATTACAGTGGCTAGTTGTGATTAGCCACTTACTTTACTCTTCATACCCCAAGCATTACCTGTCCTGACTACATCAATATTTAAATCTACATACAACACATAACCACATACCATGCGCACATAAAACCAGTTATCCTTACAAAAATACCTGATGGCACGCAGCTACTCAGATTGGCATCCCTTTCCCTTTCCGTCCCATTCTCAGTTTAAGTTAAGGTTTATTTTAAATTTTTACCCATTTCACTTAAACTTTGGCTCTGATACCAACTTGTAAGGCCCCGTTCCCGGGATGCTTACAGCTGGTAAATCATCGCACATAAAACATATACTTTGCATTTAATCATTAATACACTACAGCGGAAACATAAACAATGGCATTTCATTGAATCATAAAAACTTTTGCAAAATAATGCATCGTTTGTCGGTTACAAAATTTCATTGTTGTATTACATCACAAAAGGTTTAAATAAATGGATGCCATTCAAAACAGCTGAGCAGCTGCCTCGTGCCATCCTCAGCAACCTTACCTGCCAACTGGAAAATGCATAAAAGTTAGCGTTGCTGAGTGAATTCTAGTTTTAAAGCAAAACATACTTTCTTTCATAAAACCATCCTTTCTTTTATAATCATATTATACTTTACATTCATTCGTGATCATACATCGTACATACATACAGATAATATCATTATTATCTTCGTCATCCTTTTGTTCATACTTTCATTCATTATTTCATTCATTACTTTCATCATCACCATGAACTTTACCCTTCATGCTCGTGATACTGTGCCTAAGCCTATAAAAGACCTTCATCGGTGGTGCCCAGCACCAAGTGGTCACAATACCTAAGGTACAGTTCAGGTATACCATTGTCATATGCTATGCCCTTCATGGTCATGATACTGGACCTAAGCCTTTAAAAGAACTTCATCGGTGGTGCCTAGCACCAAGTGGTCACAGTACCTAAGACACGCAAAAATGGTTCATCCATATGGTCAATCACAAAGAAGGACCCCAATGTGCATCCTTTGGGGTAGCTAACCCGCACACCGTTGAGCTAAGACCTACAGTGGGTGTGCACCTCCATACATTTGTTTACAAGCCTTTCTTACATTCATTCATTCATTAATGCATGCATTCATCATCATGTTCCTCTTTCATTATCTTTCATTTTACATTACATAATACTTCGTTCATTCATTATCATAACACGTAAAGCCATAGGAAAGATAATCATACATCATCACAGGGAACATAAATACATCATTCATACATCATCATGCAGGGCATCATACATACATAACATACATCATGCATAACCATGCAACATCATCATCATCATCATGCATAAGCACACATCATTACATGCCCTACACACCATCTATGACCCCAAAGGTCAACTTTCATAACTCCCGGGAATCTCCTAGGTCAAAGCCTACATTACCTCTTTTTCCCCAAAAAGTCATAATTTTTCCAAGTGTTCATCCGCATTTCCTATAGTCATCTGCATTTGCTATAGTTCATCCGCATTTGCTATAGTTCATCTGCATTTGATTTACTTCTTCCGCATTTATTTTACTTCATCCGCATTTCTCATCCGCATTAGTCTAACTCCTTCGCATTTCCATACTTAGTCAGATGCTCAGCCGCATTGACTCAATTCATCCGCATTGACTTAGTTTGCTCATCCGCATTTCCATACTTAGTCAAATGCTCGTCCGCATTGACTCACTTCATCCGCATTGACTTACTTGCTCATCCGCATTTCTATACACAGTCAAATGCTCATCCGCATTTCCTGCACTTAGCCAATGCTCATCCACATTTTCCATACATAGTCAAATGCTCATCCGCATTGACTTCCACACACTTAGGTAGGTTTAAAAACTTATCAAATGGGTCTAAAACATCATATTCAATTTTCATGCACCATTCATCATGTTCTAAGCTTAATTCTTACCCTCTAAGCCTTAGAAACACAATCAGACATCATCAAGCATGAACATAGTCACACATCACATCATAACATCATCATACACACATTCAGGCACACGGGTCCGAAACCCAGCTATATAAAAACTTATACTCATGCATTTCCAGCCCCAAAATCAGTTTAAAACTAGTAAAAAAAGGGTCATAGAACTCACCTTTGCAGCTTTTGAGTATGGCTTTCTCCAAACTCGTTTGCAAATTGAATTCAACCGCTTAGAAACCCATTAAAACATACCCGAACATATACAAACACGCATAAGCATAAACCCGCGGATAAGACCAGTCAAGAACACCATAAAAGCATGAATTCTTACCTTGAATTTGAATTCTTTCTTGTTCTTCCTTCAAAACCGAGAACTTGCTGCTCTTTCTCTCTCTAAAACTCGAAAATCAGTGATGTATGTGACATATGAGCGGCCATACCACCTTTTACACACACTTTTCAAACATTTTGTCCATTTGGACACTTTTTACCCCTAGACTTGGGTTTTATTTCTTTTTCTTCTTTTTTTCACTTTATTCATTATTTTATTTGACTTTAAAATAACTGGGTGTTACAACTTGTAAATGTTTGATTCTTGTAAACTTATGGCAATTTACTTGTATGTTGTGGTTAGTTGAACTTTGTAGCTACCATGTAATGTCAAATATATGTACAATCATTAACTATTGCTAGCCTGGCGACGTCATAGATCTATGGGCCTGACAAGCCCGCTTGATTGATCCAAGTACACTTAGCTAATCGTATATGCTTGTAAACGATTGAGACTTGTAAAACTTTGTCAAGGTTTGATTGTGCATCTGTCTTACATCCCTAGTTTACTTTGTTCTCTAACTTACAACATGAATTGCCATCTTTTATATACTTATGTATCGAAAACTATGGAAATCTCACCAACATTATGTTGACCTTTTATTTTTAACATGTTTCAGGAAATACTCAAGCTTGATCACCACTTTTCAAGCTTGTTCACACTTAGGAATGGACCTAGTTAAATAAATGAATGAGCTTGTTATATTTCTTGTTATGTTTTCTTTATTTGAGACTTATGTTTGTAATATTACCTTTGAAACTTATGAATAATTTATTTGGGTTTAATAATAGCGTTATGTGGCTGTGAACGATCTTAACTCTCACTCCTCGACGTTTCTGCCGTCAAGGTTGGGGTGTGACCTAGACTGTAGTTTATCAGAGCCCATAACTATAGGGATTTAGGTTATTATAAATGGTGACCTAGACTGTAGTTTATGCATAAACCTTATAGAAAAATCCTTATAATCTTGTGTATACTTATTGTTACATGTCACATGATGCTATCTATTTAGGGATGCCTTTTAATTATATAAACTTGATACTTCTCTCCCTAAACTTATCTTTGACTCTTTGATTCCTCCCGACAAATGAAGCTTTCTAAACTTATTCTTGACAACATGTGGAATCTACACTTATTATCGTGGGTTTAGTTCCTTAGACTCTATGTCTAATCTATGAAAATCTCATCGAGGTTTTGATTTCATGAACCTAAGAAATTTGTGTGACACATAGACACATGTATCTGGATTTCCTGGCAAAAGGCCTTCGAGCTAAGGCAAGCATATCGTATAAATCTCATTGCGAGACCTGTTATGCTTACCTGGGGATTTCTGGGATGAGTGATAAACTATGGTCAACATACACAAGTTTCTAAGGCAAATGGGTCAATTTACCTTGACGTGATAATGTTTCCAAATGGTAATGCGTTACCAAATGGAACCATCCGGTTTATATTTAAAATATCAAAAATCCTTGATTCCTTGGACTGGTTTATCATCGAAACTCTAATATCTTCTCATTCCTATCTTATAGAATGTTCCTGTTAATATTGAACTCGTTATACTCCTCAGTTCCTATGTTTAAACAACATTATACGTTGTGCGCCTTATGTAACTATCTTCATACCTTGACCAACGTGTACATGGATCTTAATATATCCAAGATATTGGTCGTCTAAACGGAATGGTTTTTTAAAACTTAAAATTGTTACTTAGGGTTTTCAAATGTCCTTAAAGTGTGTCCCATAACTGAAATCATGCAATGCCAAAAGGTGGAATACCTGCATCCTGGGATACCTTGTCTAGGAAAGGTATACACATAAATTTGATTCGACCGTTGGATCCGTTTATGTGACCTGGAACTCATGAGATGGGTGTTCGCTTATAGGTACGCGTGTCTACCGTAAAGTTGTGGTTGACGTAACACTTTGAGAAGTCAACGCATTTCCCTTTTATTTTGAACCGAACATTTACATCTCATTATTGTGTTGAATCATTTCCGTCATTGATCTTCTTTTCCTGACTTAAACCATTCAAGATTTGAGAACCTAACACAATTAACTCTGTTATCCCGAACTTTAACCTTAATCCTAGCAAGCATGATTTTCTTTTCCTGTTAATGTTACATTGATGTAATTTGAAGTTTCTGAATTTCTAGCCGATATTCTCTTCGTTTGCTAAGTCGAACGTTATAAAAAATTCAAACCGTTTTGCATCGTAGGCAATGCAAGAGTCCGCAAGTCAACCTATGACTAAGGACACTCGTATCCCTTAAATGATTCTATCTCATCAAAACAAGGGTCACTCCCTTACTTTGGTGGTGACTTTCCATTCGCTGTTATTGTTCTTATGAAATTTCATCGTCAAGACAGAAGTGAACCTCATACCTTGATGACTATTTCCTTTTTTTGTTTTTATAAATTCGTATTTTACAAATGGAATTACCTCCTTAAAATAGGAGTAAAATTTCGTATTTTGATGATGGTTTTCAATTTTTGTATTGTGTGTTTTATGAAATCCCATCCTCTGAATCGGGGTGATTTCCTTGTTTTGAGGACATATTTCAATCATTTTCCTATGGAACTCGTATTTCACGAATGAAATGACCCCACCAAAATAGGATTGAATCCCGTACTTTGGTGACAAAGGTCAGTTCCTGATTGTTTTTTTGTTATTATGAAATTCAATCATCAAGATAGGCGTGAAATCCATACCTTGATGATAATATCATCCGTTTAAAATTTATGGATGGTATTTTCCTCAAATGAAATGACCCCATCAAAGTAGGAGTGAATTCCGTTCTTTGATGAAACTTTTCATTTTACTATATTTTGTTTCTATAAAACTTCACTATTAAGATAAGAGTGATTATCCTTACCTTAATGGTAAGTTACCTCATTTTATTATTGTGGATCCTCAACAATGAGTTAGGATCAAGCTCTCTTTTGGTAGTTAAGAGTCATACTTTGGGAAATACACCACCAAGCTAGGAGTGATAACCACATCTTGGTGAGTATTCCTATTCCTTGATCTCAAACTTACCAGGGTTTTAAGACTTCAATTGACAAGAAACATGTAATAACTTGAAGGGTGAACACCGTTATCTGATTTATCGACGATAGTGTTCTAGCCAGTCAAGCTAAAGCATGAATCTTGAACTCAAAAGGGGTCGTTGTTACTTTAGGGTAACCCTAGTTCCAAGCCTGGAACATTTAAATTTTAAATCGAATTCTTCTCTCACACTTTTATATTTCAATTTGACGTTTGATCTAGCTTTGTAGAACCTTTTTTTATCGACCTTCATTCTGAGTTATCATCAAAACCTAATTGCACGATGATAACATTCCTAAAACAATCTTTCATACAAGATAAAGTTAATATAAATTTATGTCATGCCTTTCTGGTTAGAGCAATGTACGGTTGTGTTCATGGGTTTGACGAACCACGTGTGCAAGCCATACTTGGAAAGCTATTTGTGATTGCCTTTATCGTCGATATTCTGAATTATTTAAATTCCATTTCGATCATGAACGGATGTCTTTGTTTAACTCTTTACCTATAATTAAAATGCAATTCCCATTATTTTGGATAACCTTGAACTCCTAATCTTGAATAACTCTAAATCTCTATCTTGATTGCGACTCACAAAACTTGTTATTCCATTCATTCCGATGTGGACAAAAAGGATCATGAATTTCCGCGATTGGTATTCATGGTTTGGCATAAAGGAAATGTTGACGTAGCGTGGTATATGTTCAAATTGCCTTGTATTTCTTGATGTCATTTGGTGCATTATTGACTGATTGGCTAGTTTCGCGTATTTCATATTGACTTATGTGAGATAACGAGTCGAGAAATTGACTCGTACTTACTTCAAATAGTCGGTTATCGTGGTGTGTCGTTAAACATCGATCATTAATTCTTATGATCGATTCACTTTCTGTTATTAGCAATGCCTCTAATCAACTTTGGGAACCCAGCTCAAAATCTTGGCATATCATATCATTCTTAACATGACAGTTTCACCGAAGGAGCGATACATATTCACAAGATATGCGTTAAGCTTGTGACATTATATAGTGGCACTTGGGATTCTTAAATTTCGACAGTCAAACTTTCATACAATTACGGGATATTATTATTATTATTTTTTCTTATTGGCTTCAAGATGTCATTTTATTACACAATTTCATTCCAGATGATGGGAAAAGTGTGACTTATAAGTCTAATATACCTCAGGAACTCATCATCGATTTCCAACGTTTCATGTGTCAAATCTCCAAGAGCTAGTTTGTCAATGATAACTTTCGCATTCCACTGGAAGAGTTCAAATTTGGATGCATTGTGTAAAATTCCATAATTCGCAAAGTGAAGCATCTCATCCATAATCAAATGTCACCCACAATCCGTTAGTACACTTATCTTTCATCATAAGTCTCTTGTTCGCCTAGTTTCATTCTTAATTTCGGGATAAAATTCTCTTAAGTTGGGGAGACTGTAACATCTTGAATTTTTGTTAACTAAGTGTTAACTTTGCTTATTCTTGTAAGGACTACTGTTGTCATTTATGGAACTTGTGGATTATTTATGTTTGGTTCTTTGTTAGTTCTCTCATTTAAAAGTTGATAACTTAAACTGTTAAATTGAACATAATAACATTACTATTAGGTTATAAAAGAAATAATAAAATAATAACAATGATAACTAAAAGAACATTAACAATAATAAGATTAACATAACTAAACTCATAATAATATGAAATATATATATATATATATATATATATATATATATATATGTATGTATGTATAAAAGTTAAACAATTGACAAATTTTAAAGTTTAGAAAGGTTGAGGGGTTCATTGTGTTCAGCTTAAAACTTAAATAAAAGTTTTTGGCATAAAATAATAACAGTGGGAAACGACAGGGACCATTTGTGTAATTATCTAAAAACCAAATCTGTCACCCTTTTCCCACCCCCGCAATTCCGGTGTGTATTCCGGCGAGCTCCGGTGAGCTCCGGCGGCCGTTTAACTTTCAATAACTTCGATTAATGAACTAAAACCGTTTCCAATCGATTTGTTGGCGTGATTCGAACCGATTGGGGGTTATATTAAAGATCAAACACCGGTTACAGGAGCTTTCGAGCTCGAGTAACTGTCGGACATTAATCCTCAACCTTTTGACAATTAAAACTTAATAATAACCTAATTAAGCTAACCTAATCGCTCATCTATCAATCTTTAATCGTATACATCACTCAATTACACCTGAAACGACTCCAAACACCAAATTTGATCAACCTTTACATCGTGACCTGTGACCCATTCGAAAACCTCAGTCCGAGTTCTCTAACTTTCAATTGATAGAGGGCTTGTCATCGTTTGAACTATTAGAAGCCTTCTGTAAAACGAATCCGAGTTTCATCATTATTTACAACCTGAACAAGATGCGACATAGCCACGACTTGGTCTCGTCTGTTCATCACCGGTTCATCCTCAAATCGGGTAATTGTTTACATGTACACACTCGTTTAATCATGGGGAACAAAAGCCCCATGGTTAACAATGCCCATATAATCGATTAATGCTTCAATTTGGGATCAAAGGAACCTAGGGTTCATGTGATTTGGGTGTGGTTTGTAATTGGAGTTTTTAAAATTTGGGAACCAAGTTAAACCGCGGCCACGACATTGGTTTACTGGTTACCCACTCACCCTCACATCTAGGAGGTCCTCGGTTCGAACCCGTGGAGCCTCGCATATTTTTTTAGGCCTTTTTGGCCCTTAAATTAAATACTAAAAATTTCTAAAAATTATAAAAAGTCATTTTGTACACTTTGAACATTTTAAATCATATGAATGTTTTCTGTAAAGTGTTACTTAATAAGAAATACTTTTATATTTTATTAAATATTCTAAAAAAGAGATATAAATAGTTTAATTTTATAAAAGTAGACTTTAGATCATTTTTTTGTTCACATAAATATTATTTCATCCAATATCTTCAAATTATTATTTTAAATTGAGGTTACTAAAATTTTATTTAATCATTATATATGTATACAAATTGTTATAAATATATATTTATACATATGATCTTACATAACATGTAGCAAATTTCTTTGAGTTTAATAAATATAATTAATTCCATTTTGTTAAATATAATTATTTGACAAGCCCCAAAGTTCCATCGAGACCCTAGTTCGCGTTAAAATTTTAATCTTACAATTAAACTTAAAAATCTTGTAATATATTTTAGGTGCATTGTGAAGGGCTACGTTGAAATGACGCTTGTTATTATTTCTTATTAATCATCCAATATATACTTATTTGATCATGTGAGTATTTCTATATCCCCTTTTTCATATTTTCACACTTTGGGATGAAACATGTTACTTTATAAACAGTGCACTTGTAAACGTTTGATTCTTGTAAACTTATGGCAATTTACTTGTGTGTTGTGGTTAGTTGAACTTTGTAGCTACCATGTAATGTCGAATATATGTATAATCATTAACTATTGCTAGCATGGTGACGTCATAGATCTATGGGCCTGACAAGCCTGCTTGGTTGATCCAAGTACACTTAGCTAATCGTATATGCTTGTAAACGTTTGAGACTTGTAGAACTTTGTCAAGGTTTGATTGTGCATCTGTCTTACATCCCTAGTTTACTTTGTTCTCTAAGTTACAACATGAATTACCATCTTTTATATACTTATGTATCGAATACTATGGAAATCTCACCAACATTATGTTGACCTTTTATTTTTAACATGTTTAAGGAAATACTCAAGCTTGATCGTCACTTTTGAAGCTTTTTCACACTTAGAAATGGACCTAGTTAAATAAATGAATGAGCTTGTTATATTTCTTGTTATGTTTTCTTTATTTGAGACTTATGTTGTAATATTACCTTTGAAATTATGAATAATATATATGGGTTTAATAATAGTGTTATGTGGCTGTGAACGATCTTAACTCTCACTGCTCGACGTTTCCGCCGTCAAGATTGGGGTGTGATAGTTATGGTTCTTCGTCATTGTGATGGTTGTCAGTGGTGTGGTTTTCGTAGTCTTCATTTTTGATGTCATCATTGTTGTTGTCATCATCTTGGTTGTCCTCGTTGTGGTTGTCGTCTTTGTTGTTGTCGTTGTTGTTGTTCTCATCGTTATTGTTGTTATATTTGTCATTATTGATGTAGTTTCATTTTCATTGTTGTTATTTGTTAATGCGATGAATAGTAAACAAATTTGAGCTACAGTACACCTAGTAAAATGAAAATGAAAATGAAAATTTTACGTTAACATTTGTTTTCAACACTAATTAAAAAAGTCATTAAAAAGTCAATTCAAAATTCATTTAATACTTTTAAAATCTAAGTGAACTTTATAGCACGGCAAGTGTTCTTATCCTTTCATCATCCAGACTAATAAAAAACCTTGATTCATACCGATTTCAATCATTGTGACCATCTTATTTTGATTATTTTGATCATTTACCATCTGCGTACCAATTATAAGAAGAAATATTGACCTTATTCAAATCAAACACCCAAGAATGTTGTCAAACGCGAACCCTAAGCTCAACAAACTAAAGTTATGGCTAATAACAAGTTAATATCATGGCTAGTGGGTGCTATTCGTATTATTCTAGAAAATATTACATCATAACCCTAATTTTGATTTTTCTTTAGGTCTTAATTTTTAACTTTGTCATGTTGATTTTATCTTCTATTTTTTTTCTTAATTTGATCAACTTGGTCTTCGAATTTTTAAAATAAGATTTTCAGTTGATTCTGATTATCATTTGAAAAACTTTAGTTTATATTCTTGTTCAACACAACATTTATGAGTGAAGAGATTTAATCAAATATTCAAACATTTTCTTGCTAAAAATCTAATATTCCAAACAATTGACAAAAATTAGATACACTTCTTACAGGTGAAAATTTGTCCATAAATCAATGAAACCGCATCTAGAATCTACGTAATACTGACATTATACATATAAATTGTCGCATAAAGAAATTAATCAAGTATTAATGTGTTTTCACAAAAAAAATATGTAAAGTACCGAAAGATTGACGTTACACATACATTTATGTGTAAAGATATCTAGTTAAATATTCAAGCTTTTTCTGCTAGAAAAAAAAGAATCGAATAATTAAAGAAAAATTAAATCACTTTTTACAGACGAAATCAGATTCATGGATGAATAAAACTAACTCTGGAAGCTATCAAATATTACACATATATACTTATAAAAGGAAAAAAAATCTAATCAAATATTCACGCATTTTAAAGCTAAAAATGGAAAGTACCGAAAATTTGACAAAATTCAAAATGACTTTTTACTAGCGAAATCATATTGCTAGAACAATAAAACTAACTTTGGAAGATAAAAATATAATACAATTTATAAACATGAATTGAAGAATAGATTTAATAAAAAAGTCACATGTTTTAGGGATAAAAATGAAAGTACCAAAAAAATCAACCAAACTCAGAATGACTTTTTACTTAGAGAAATCGATTGTTAAAACAAAACAGACTTAGTTGGAAAGTTGGATAACAATAAATTTATACACAGATTTACGCGTAAAGAGATTTAATCAAATATTGAAGTGTTTTCTTGCTATAAATAGAAAGTATCGAATAGTTGAATGAAATAAGAATCCCTAGATCGATAAAACTAACTGTGGAAGTTGAACAATACAGAAATTCTCATATAAATTGATGCGTGAAAGATTTTAATCAAATATTACGGAAATTCTCATATAAATATTCAATGCTAAAATAGTAAAGTTTTGAATAATTGACGAAAATTAAAGTCATTTTTTACTGGCAAAATTAGATCCTTAAATCAATAAAACTAATTTGCAAGCTGCACAATACTGACGTTACATGCATAAATTGACGCATAAAGAAATTTAGTTAAATGTTCATGCATTTTTAGGTTAAAAATATAAGTAACTAAAAAATTGATAAAATTCGAAATAACTTTTACTAGCAAAATCAGATGCTTGAACAGTAAACTTAAGTCGGAAAGCTAGATAATACAAAGTTTATGTAAGGCTCCGTTCCCGGAGACCTCACAGTTGGTCAATCACAGCAGCTAAAACATTAAACATTATAATTATATAAACTTAAGCTGCAGAAATAATTTATCAAAACCATTCATTTCATTTAAAACTATTGTTGAGCAATACATCATCGTTTAACTGATTACAAAAGAATTGTTTTACTGCATTACAAAACAACAACAACATAAAATACGAATGGATGTCAGTCTTTCCCTGCCGAGTAACTTCACCCTCGTGCCATCCTCAGCAATAATTACCGCCAACTGAAAATATATAAAAGTCATTGTTGCTGAGTGAGTTCTAGTTTTAAAAGTAATAAAATACTTTCTGTATGTTATATATGAAAATACTCTTTCTATGAAATACAATTCTTTACTTTGTATGCGAGCACGCATTAACTATATGAACAGATACGTTCGTTCTCTTTACTGTATGCCTTGTATGTTTGTAATCTTTTATCTTTATCTTTCACTTTCTGTATGGACCAATGAGCAATACCCTAAATTGTATGCGCGATGAAAACCAGTGATGGGCCATCTATATCCCTCAAGAGGGTTCTGTTTACTGTATACAAGGCCGACCCAAACACCTAGGGTACGCTACAAAGGTCCTGCCAATCTCCAAGACTGTCCATGTGTGCATAATAGGGTAGCTAACCCGCAGCACAGTTGAGCTAACGACAACACGGTCGTGTACCTCCTGTAAGCTCGCAAGACTTGTTAACATTTTATTCATGTTCCTCTTCTCTTCTTTATTGCTCTTTCTCTTTATTATTACAATATACCTTACGTTACGATAATAAACATACCACGTAAAGTCACACACTATAAGTAATAATAATAACATAATAATAATAATAAGGAACAATCATAATCATGCATGAAACTCATCATTAATAAGCCCTGGTCAAACCTCGGTCAAAACCCTAAAAGCACAGACTCCCAAAAATTCTGTAATAATTTCTAAGTGTTTAGGCGCTTTGACACTATTTGGGCGCATAAGCCCTGTTTGAGCGTTTCATCACCATGTAGGCGCATCAGCCAACACTTAATCATTTTAATCACTTAGGCGCATGAACTATTCAGACGCATGGACTATTCAGGCGTATGAACACTTAGACGCATGGGTTATTCGGACGCATGGACACTTAGACGTATAGGCCACTTGGGCGCATGGGCACTATTGGGGCGCATTGCCCTACACTTAGTCGTCTGACTAATATTTCTAGGCGCATGAACCATTGTTCAGGCGCATGGGCTATACTTAAACATTTCTAAGGCAAATTTCAGGCGCATGGGTTACTGTTCAGGCGCATGGGTTACACTTAAATTCTTCTAAGGCATTCCCAGGCGCATGAGCCTTCTATGTATCATGTTTCTAGGATGATTTCAAACCCATTCATCATACCTATCTGTTCTAAGCTTACCAGGGCTATTCTAAACATGAACAACCTATAAGCATTCAAGAATCATCATCTAACATGCATAATACATACGAGTATACATACATAAATATTGTAAAAACCATTTTAAATACATTTTCAGCCCCAAAGAGAGTTTAAAACAAGTAAAAACTGAGGTCTAGAACTCACCTGGTGCAACTTGGGTGTTTCTTCCTTCTAACCCGCTTGCAAATGAGTTCAAACACCTAAAAACACACCAACACACACAAACGGACACACACACAAGCATATAAGCACATAAGCATATAACCGGGATAAAACCCATCATAAATACTTAAAAGCCACGAATTCTTATCTTAGATTCATTCTTCTTCTTCTTCTTTTCTTCAAACCGAGAGTATGTGTTTCTGCTCTCTTTCTCTCTCTAAATCCGATTTGCAAAAAGGTGAAAAGTAGCATGGTGTGGGCGGCCATGTTGCTTTTGTACCAACTTTTATTTTTTACCCTTTTGACACTTTTAAACCCCATCTTGGGTTAATTATGTTTTCTTTCTTTTTATTTTCTTTATTAGAATAACCGGGTGTTACAAGTCCACCCCCTTATATAGGTTTCGTCCCCGAAACTGTTATTCCTCAAACAGATGAGGATAATGTTGCCTCATCTCCTCCTCAGTCTCCCAAGTAGATTCAGATCCCCTCCTGTGCCTCCACTGTACACGCACAAGAGGAACCACTTTATTTTTAGTCTCCTTTCTTTTCTGTCGATGATTGCCACTGGTTGCTCCACGTAATTGAGACGTTCATTTTTCTATATCCTCCAATGGAACAATCATGTATTCGTCTGCCAAGCACTTTTTCAGATGAGATACATGGAACGTCGGGTGAATTCCACTTAACTCATTGGTAACTCCAACCTATAGGCCACCTCTCCTACACAAGCAATGATTCGGAAGGGCCTATATATCTTGGGCTTAACTGCCCTGCTGCCTGAATCGGATAATACCCTTCCAAGGTGAGACCTTCAACATAACCGGTCACCCACCTAGAACTGATCGGTTTGCGGCCTTTATCGGCATACGACTTCTGCCTATCTTTAGTTGCCTTCATGAAGGCTTGTAACATCTCGTTTTTTTTTGTTAACTAAAAGTTAATTTTGTTAGTTCTTGTAAGGGCCATTATGCTATTTATGAAACTTGGTGGGCTATATGTATGTTTTCTTATTAATTTAAAGTTTATAAATAATATATGATAATAATGTTAATATTAATAAAAGTATAAATACTATTATGGAAGAATAATAATAATAATAATAATAATAATAATAATAATAATAACAACAATAATAATAATAATAATGATAAAAAAATAATAATAATAAGTTATCAAAGTTAACAAGTTAAAACTTGATTAAGTTCAAGGGGGCCTAATTGTCAAATTAGAAACTTGAAATATTAAGTTTGGGCATAGAATATTAAGAATTCAAAGTTGAGGGACCAAATGTGTAATTAACTAAACCCAACCCAAAACCATTCTCTCTCCCCGATTTTCCGGCCGCCGGCCGGCGAACTCCAACACGGCGCCGGCGAGGTTCCAAAATCCGTAAAAATTCATCCGTTTTATTCCCAAATTATACCAATCGCTTCGTGAACACAATTCGAACCTCGTTATGAACTTTAAGGCGTTTATCAATCGGTTACAAACTCCATTCGAAGGTATAACCGAAGCACGTTAAGATCCATAACCGTTTGAGCATTAAACTCCAATCATAACCCAATTAACTAAACCAAAACGAGCGTTTATCTGATTCTAATCGATTGAAATCATCAATTTCACCTGAAATAAACAAAAACATCTCATTCGATTCTCTCTGTTGATCACGAGCTGCAACATACTCGAACGCTATCTTCCGAACATCAAGATTTGAAATCGATAAGGGGCTTTGGATCTAGCTTGACATACGAAGCTATACACAAGGTTAATTGTGTTATCATCAACGTTTACATCGTTTCTGCATCTCCCTTTGACCGCGACTTGTGCATCGTTGGGTTCACCTTCAATTCGAACTTGTTCGGGTAAATTACATACATGAATATGCTCGTTTTAGCATGGGGAACAAAAGCCCCATGGTTAATTCGATCAAAACCTCGAATTGACAATCAATTTGGATCGATCGGGTTCTAGGGTTCTTAAGGATTTGGGGGTGTTGTTTAGTTATGCTTTTTATTAATTTAAACGCGAACACTATCGCGGCTGGATGCCTTGGTTCACTGGTTATGTTACTCCACTCACACACATGAGGTCCCGGGTTCGAACCCGGGCACCATCATGTTATTTTTTAAGGGTTTTACCCTAATTAAATTATAAAAACGTTTTATATATATAAAAATATTTTTAAACTTTAAATATTTTCAAAAAGCCACCATATATTTTCTGTATATTTTTTAGTCTAAGTAATTATTATATATTTTTTTCTTTTTTTCATGAATAATAAAATGGATTACAAAAATAACTAAAAAAATTATTATTGTTTCAAAATGTTTCTTTTAATATCGTTTAATAGTACATAATTTTTTTGCTATAAAAAAATCTATTCAAATTTTATAAAACTTTCAAAATGTTATAAGTATTTTTTTTCACATAATTAGTATAAAACATAAATATATATTTTTTTAGAAAATATAAATGATTTTCATTTGTTAAATATAATTATTTAACAAACCTCAAACTCCACTTAACCCTAGTACTCATAATTAGTTAAATCATTAGTTTAAGTTTAAATCTTGTAATATATATATTTAGGTGTCTTGTGACGATACACCTTGGAGCGACGCTGTTAATATTATTATTAAACCGCCATTATATATTTTGTCAAGTGAGTTTTCTTGCCCCTTTTTACTTTATTTCACACTTTTGGGGTGAAACATGATAACTTATACATGATACACTTATACACGTTTGAGACTTGTAAATCACGTGCAATTCAACTTATTATTTTGTCATGGTTATTTGTTTATTGTAAGTGTTTATATGAGATACATAGTTTGATTACAATCATTAACTATTGCTAGCCTGGCAACGTCTTAGATCTTTGGGCTGACAAGCCTTTGGTGCTAAAGTCGATGTATTGCCGACTCCTAGGAGCCGTATGCTTGTGCACTAGGGAACCAAATACACTTAGCCAATCTTTTATACTTGTAATCAAGTCGAGGTTTGGTTGTAACGATATGTGTTCTATAACCTTACTAGCTTATAACTATGACATGAATTGCTACTTGTAATTTTTTTATTATGTATGAAAACCTTGGAAACTCACCAACTATTTTAGTTGACTCTTATTTTTATCATGTTTCAGGTCAACCTCAAGCTTAAAGTGATCTTTTGAAGCATGCATAATCTAGGATTTGGACCTAGTAAATGGAATAAAAAGTTTACTTTATGTTTTTGTTGCATTCGAACTTATTACTTGTTGGGAATTATGATTGTATTTGTTTCAAGACTTATGATAATAATATTTACAATTTAATATAGCGTTATGTGGCTGTGAACAATCTTAACCCTCACATCTCGACGTTTCCGCCGTCAAGGTGGGGTGTGACAGATTGGTATCAGAGCCCATAACTATAGGGATTTAGGTTATTAGTAATGGTGACCTAGACTATAGCTTATGCATGAACCTCATAGGATAATATTTATATTCTTGGAAATATATATATTGTTACATGCTACATAATGCTATACTTTATGTGCAATTTGATGCCTTAGCATAGGTTGCCTTGTAATTGTCTAAACTTTGTTACTTGTCTCCCTAAACTTAACTTTGACTCATTGACTCTCCCCGACAAATGAAACTTCCTAATCTTATTCTCGTCAACACGTGGAATTGTATACTTATGCTTAAGAATTAAATCTTTAGACTTATGTCTAATCTATTTAATCTCATCATGGTTTTGATTTCATAAACCTAAGAAATTTGTGTGACACATGGACACCTGTATTCTGGATTCCTGGCAAAAGGCCCTCGGGCTAAGGCAAGCATATCGCATAAATCCTACGGGACTAGTTATGCTTACCTGGGGATTTCTGGGATGAGTGATAAACCATGGTCAACATACACAAATTTCTAAGGCGAGTGGGTCAACTTACCTTGACGTGTCAACGTTTCCAAATGGTAATGCGTTACCAAATGGAACCATTCCATGTGCTTTACGATTTTGCTTATCCTTGTTGAACATTAATCCTTGTTATTCCAATTCTCATATCTAACTCATTTGCATATTCCAGCATGTCTCGTCATCATGGAAAGCGTGGAAGTTCCGATCGTAAGTTAGCCGCCATGATTGCTCGACAAATGGCTGCTGTCATTCCGACCATGGTTGCTGAACTTAATAGCACCTTAATGACCAACGCTAGCAACAATGGAAATGGTCATGGAGAGAATAGCAACAATCAAAACGGGAACAATCAACACGGGAATAATCAAACTTGCACCTTCAAACATTTCAGCTCTTGCAAGCCCACTAGTTTTAGTGGCAAGGAAGGAGCCACTGGCCTCTTGAGTGGTTCGAAAGCATGGAGAATACCTTATCAATTGTGAGTGTCCCGATGCACTCAAGGTTCGTTATGCCACTAGTATGTTCCAACAAAGGGCTCTTACCTGGTGGAATAGCGAGAAGAGGAATCGTGGACCCGATGCTATTCTAGCACTTACCGGGAAGAGTTCAAGAACATCGCCATCGCGAAGTTCTGCCCAAGAAGTGAATTGCAAAAGTTGGAAGAAGAGTTTTGGAATTTGAAACAAAATGATGGTGATCATTTGGCCTACTCAACTAGGCATCATGAGTTGAGTATACTGCTACCCCATATGGTCGACACTGTTCCCCGCAACATCGAGAAGTTCATTAAGGGTGTACCACCCCAAATTCAAGATGCTGTGGTGGGTAGCCGACCCACAACCTTGGAAGAAGCCATTACAATCACCGCTCAACTCACCGAGAACCATATAGAGCGGGCACCATGTCTGTGAAGGGTGCAAAGAAGGTAGAGAAGACGGCTACCGAGGCGGTTAAGGAGACCAAAGCTGAACCGTCTAACAGCCACAACAACAACAAGAAGCGCAAGTTCACACCGGCGCGTAATTATGCCGTGGCTGCACCTAAACAACCCCAAAGGCAACTTGTACCTGCGGCTACATCTGTGGCACAAGTGCCTGGGGCTAGGGCTTATGCTGGTCCTCAACGATGTGCAGCACGTGTAGGTATCATCACCCGGGGAATCAACCATGCCGCATTTGCACCTTATGCGGTAAATATGGTCATTTGGTGGCAACTTGCCACCGTGCACTAACAATGCCGCTGTGGTCACAAACCGTGTTTGCTACAACTGTGGGGAACCTGGCCACTTTCGTCCACAATGCCCTCGTCTTGTGGGTAATCTTCCACAAGCCCGAGGACGTGCTTTCAACATCAACGCTAACCAAGCACAAGCAAACAACGATGTGGTGAATGGTACGTTAACTCACCCTTAAATTTTGTGATCAAATTCATGTCATATTTTACCTGTATTGTTAAATACCTTAAAAAAATGAACAGGTATGTTCCTTATTAACAAAACTTATGCCTATGTCCTATTTGATTCTGGAGCCGATAAAAGTTTTGTTTCATTAGAGTTTGAATCCATACTTGCTAAGCCACATACGAAACTAGAAAGACCTCTTACTGTTGAAGTTGCCGATGGAGAACCAATTACCGTTGACGTTATCGTTCGTGATTGCATCTTAAGTCTTGATACGCATGATTTTCTTATCGATCTTATTCCTATGAAACTTGGAGCTTTGACGTCATCATTGGTATGGATTGGTTAGCCAAACACCATGCTGAGATCATTTGTTTCGAGAAGTGCATTCGTATACCGTTACCCTCTGGAGATACGTTGAAGGTGTTCGGTGAAAAATCTTCTAAAGGGCTTAAACTCATGTCTTGCACTCAAGCCCGAAAGTGCTTAAACAAGAAGTATATGGCCTTCTTGGCTTATGTGGTCAACACGAAAGTCAAAGGGAAAGAACTTAAGGATGTCCCTATCGTACGAGACTTTCCTGAAGTATTCCCGATGACCTTAGTGGTTTACCTCCCGTGCGTGAAGTCGAGTTTAAAATTGACTTGATACCGGGAGCAAACCCCGTGGCCAAGTCACCATATCGGCTTGCACCATCGGAAATGCAAGAACTCTCTTGTCAATTGCAAGAGCTGTCCGAGAAGGGCTTCATCCGTCCTAGTTCTTCGCCTTGGGGTGCACCTGTCCTTTTCGTGAAGAAGAAAGATGGATCGTTTTGTATGTGCATCGATTATCGCGAGCTTAACAAACTTACCATCAAGAATCGTTATCCTCTTCCTCGCATCGATGACTTGTTTGATCAACTTCAAGGAGCTGCCATATTCTCGAAAATTGATCTACGTTCTGGATATCATCAATTACGAGTTCATGAGGATGACATTCCAAAGATGCTTTTCGTACTCGTTATGGACACTATGAGTTTATGGTGATGCCTTTTGGTTTAACCAATGCTCCTGCTGTCTTCATGGATCATGAATCGAGTATGCAAGCCTTATCTAGACAAGTTTGTGATCGTTTTTATTGATGACATACTTATCTATTCCAAGACCAACACCGATCATGAGCTGCATTTGAGTTGGTTCTTGAGTTGTTAAAGAAAGAGCAATTGTACGCAAAGTTCTCGAAGTGTGATTTCTGGCTCGAAGAAGTTCAATTTCTAGGACACGTGGTGAATAGCCAAGGGATTCACGTTGATCCTGCAAAGGTGGAAGCTGTGAAGAATTGGTGTATTCCTACAACTCCTACCGAAGTTCGTTCTTTTCTTGGTCTTGCTGGTTATTATCGGCGATTCATCGCCAATTTCTCGAGGATCGCGAAGCCACTCACCACTTTGACACAAAAGAATAAACCATTCGAGGGGGGTACCGAGCAAGAAGAAGCTTTTGAAGCGTTAAAGCATAAGTTGTGCAATGCTCCTATACTGACCCTACCCGATGGAAACGACGATTTCACCGTGTATTGTGATGCATCTAAGCAAGGCCTTGGTTGTGTTCTCATGCAACGAGGGAAGGTCATAGCTTATGCGTCGAGACAATTGAAGGTTCACGAGGTGAATTATACAACTCACGATCTCGAACTTGGTGCTGTTGTATTTGCTTTGAAGATTTGGAGGCACTACCTGTATGGTACGCAATGTATAGTCTACACCGATCACAAAAGCCTTCAACACGTTTTCAATCAAAAAGATCTCAACATGAGACAACGTCGTTGGGTGGAGTTGATTAGTGACTATGATTGTGACATTCGTTACCATCCTGGTAAAGCAAACGTTGTGGCCGATGCATTGAGCCGAAAGATTCACAACAAGATGATCTCATTTCAAGAAATTCGAGATCGACGTCAATGGTTTGACACCTTGGGTGAGTTCGATACTGAAATTCGACTAGATGTCAACGAGACCACCGTACTACTACAAAACCTGAGAATAGATAGTGACATCGAGTCTAGCATCCTGGAGGCCAACAAATGGTACAACGAGAAGGAAGAATGAAGGATGAGTTGGAGCATAATTCTAACCCAATTGGAAATGAAATCCAATGGATTGATGTACTTCGCCAATCGCATTTGGGTTCCAAATCGCGATAACATTCGTACTTTATAATGAACGAAGCTCATCAAACTCGTTATTCTATTCATCCTGGTTCCGATAAGATGTACATGGACCTACGTGGTCAATATTGGTGGCCTGGGATGAAGAAAGACATAGCGACTTATGTAGCTAAGTGCCTCACATGTACGAAAGTTAAAGCCGAACATCAACGTCCAAGTGGATTACTTGAGCAACCCGAGATCCCTATGTGGAAATGGGAACACATATCCATGGACTTCATAACAAAGCTACCCCGAACCTCTCGAGGACATGATAGCATATGGGTAATCGTTGACCGATTGACCAAGTCGGCACATTTCATACCCATACGTGACACTTACAAGACATCAAAGTTAGCTCGTATATACGTTGATGAGATTGTAAGTCGTCATGGGGTACCACTGCACATTATATCCGACCGAGATGCTCGTTTCACTTCACATTTTTGGTCGTCTATGCAAGAACTTTTGGGTACACAATTGGATCTAAGCACGGCTTACCATCCTCAAACTGATGGTCAAACCGAGCGAACGATCCAAACTTTGGAGGATTTGCTACGTCTCTGTGTTCTTGACTTTGGTGGCGATTGGGATACGCATCTACCGCTCGCGGAATTTTCGTATAACAATAGTTACCACTCGAGTATCAAGATGGCACCGTTTGAAGCACTTTATGGTCGTAAATGTCGTTCACCGATCTGTTGGACTGACATTGGTGAAAACTTCATCACTGGTCCTGAACTTATACAAGAGACGACCGATAAAGTTTCTATATTCGCAAGAACCTTGAAGTGGCGAGAAGTCGTCAAAAGAGTTATGCCGACAAGCGACGTAAGCCATTAGAATTCCAAGTTGGGGAGATGGTTCTTCTCAAGGTTTCACCATGGAAAGGGGTGTTCGTTTTGGAAAGAAGGGCAAACTGGCTCCAAGGTTGTAGGACCTTTCAAAATCCTGAAAAGGATTGGGAAAGTGGCTTATAAACTAGAGTTACCTTCCGACCTTAGTGGAATTCATCCGGTGTTCCACGTCTCAAATTTGAGAAAGTGTTTGGCTGACGAAGAGTCTGCATGTTCCGTTGGAAGACATCAGATTGACGAGTCATTACATTTTGTCGAGAAACCTGTTGAGATCATGGATCGCATAATGAAAAAGACTAGAACCACAACAACCCCAATCGTCAAGGTTCGTTGGGAAAATAAACGTGGCGCTGAATTTACTTGGGAACGAGAGGAGCACATGAGAGAAGAAATACCCATTCTTATTTGTATAGTTTAATTTTCTTAATTTCGGGACGAAATTCTTTCAAGTTGGGGAGACTGTAACATCTCGTTTTTTTTGTTAACTAAAAGTTAATTTTGTTAGTTCTTGTAAGGGCCATTTATGCTATTTATGAAACTTGGTGGGCTATTATGTATGTTTTCTTATTTAATTTAAAGTTATAAATAATATATGATAATAATGTTAATATTAATAAAAGTATAAATACTATTATGGAATAATAATAATAATAATAATAATTAATAATAACAATAATAATAATAATAATGATAATAAAAATAATAATAATAAGTTATCAAAGTTAACAAGTTAAAACTTGATTAAGTTCAAGGGGGCCTAATTGTCAAATTAGAAAATTGAAATATTAAGTTTGGGCATAGAATATAAGAATCAAAGTTGAGGGACCAATGTGTAATTAACTAAACCCAACCAAAACCATTCTCTCCCCCGATTTTCCGGCCGCCGGCCGGCGAACTCCGACACGGCGCCGGCGAGGTTCCAAAATCCGTAAAAATTCATCCGTTTTATTCCCAAATTATACCAATCGCCTCGTGAACACAATTCGAACCTCGTTATGAACTTTAAGGCGTTTATCAATCGGTTACAAACTCCATTCGAAGGTATAACCGAAGCACGTAAGATCCATAACCGTTTGAGCATTAAACTCCAATCATAACCCAATTAACTGAACCAAAACGAGCGTTATCTGATTCTAATCGATTTAAATCATCAATTTCACCTGAAATAAACAAAAACATCTCATTCGATTCTCTCTTGATCACGAGCTGCAACATACTCGAACGCTATCTTCCGAACATCAAGATTTGAAATCGATAAGGGGCTTTGGATCTAGCTTGACATACGAAGCTATACACAAGGTTAATTGTGTTATCATCAACGTTTACATCGTTCTGCATCTCCCTTGACCGCGACTTGTGCATCGTTGGGTTCACCTTCAATTCGAACTTGTTCGGGTAAATTACATACATGAATATGCTCGTTTTAGCATGGGGAACAAAAGCCCCATGGTTAATTCGATCAACAACCTCGAATTGACAATCAATTTGGATCGATCGGGTTCTAGGGTTCTTAAGGATTGGGGGTGTTGTTTAGTTATGCTTTTTATTAATTTAACGCGAACACTATCGCGGCTGGATGCCTTGGTTCACTGGTTATGTTACTCCACTCACACACATGAGGTCCCGGGTTCGAACCCGGGCACCATCATGTTATTTTTTTAAAGGGTTTTAACCCTTAATAAATTATAAAAACGTTTTAATATATATAAAAATTATTTTTAAACTTTAAATATTTTCAAAAAGCCACCATATATTTTCTGTATATTTTTTAGTCTAAGTAATTATTATTATATTTTTTTTTCTTTTTTTCATGAATAATAAAATGGATTACAAATAATAACTAAAAATTATTATTGTTTCAAAATGTTTCTTTTAATATCGTTTAATAGTACATAATTCTTTTTGCTATAAAAAAACTATTCAAATTTTATAAAACTTTCAAAATGTTATAAGTATTTCTTTTTCACATAATAGTATAAAACATAATATATATTTTTTTAGAAAATATAAATGATTTTCATTTGTTAAATATAATTATTTAACAAACCTCAAACTCCACTTAACCTAGTACTCATTAATTAGTTAAATCATTATGTTTAAGTTTAAATCTTGTAATATTATATTTAGGTGTCTTGTGACGATACACCTTGGAGCGACGCTTGTTAATATTATTATTAAACCGCCATTATATATTATTGTCAAGTGAGTTTTCTTGCCCCTTTTTACTTTATTTCACACTATTTTGGGGTGAAACATGATAACTTATACATGATACACTTATACACGTTTGAGACTTGTAAATCACGTGCAATTCAACTTATTATTTTGTCATGGTTATTTGTTTATTGTAAGTGTTTATATGAGATACATAGTTTGATTACAATCATTAACTATTGCTAGCCTGGCAACGTCTTAGATCTTTGGGCCTGACAAGCCTATTTGGTGCTAAAGTCGATGTATTGCCGACTCCTAGGAGCCGTATGCTTGTGCACTAGGGAACCAAATACACTTAACCAATCTTTTATACTTGTAATCAAGTCGAGGTTTGGTTGTAACGATATGTGTTCTATAACCTTACTAGCTTATAACTTATGACATGAATTGCTACTTGTAATTTTTTTTATTATGTATGAAAACCTTGGAAACTCACCAACTATTTTAGTTGACTCTTATTTTTATCATGTTTCAGGTCAACCTCAAGCTTAAAGTGATCTTTTTGAAGCATGCCATAATCTAGGATTTGGACCTAGTAAATGGAATAAAAAGTTTACTTTATGTTTTTGTTGCATTCGAACTTATTACTTGTTTGGGAATTATGATTGTATTTGTATTTCAAGACTTATGATAATAATATTTACAATTTAATATAGCGTTATGTGGCTGTGAACAATCTTAACCCTCACATCTCGACGTTTCCGCCGTCAAGGTTGGGGTGTGACATTAATATTCTCATGCTTCTCGGTCGTAGCCTCAATGACCTCGACGCTCCCCAACTCCTTCTGACCAATATCACCCCAACAAAGGGGTGTTCTGCATCTCTACCGTATAACAACTCGTATGGTGGCATACCAATGGTGGCATGATAGCTTTTGTTGTACGAGAATTCAGCTAACGGTAAGTGGTCATCCCAACTTCCCCCAAAATCAATCACACATGCCCAAAGCATGTCCTCGGTGTCTGAATGGTCCTTTCTGACTGACCATCAGTTTGGGGATAATAAGACGTGCTAATATGTAACCTCGTCCCCATGGCATCGTGGAATTTCTTCTAGAATTAGAGGTAAACCGGGTGTCATAATCAGACACAATGGACACCGGCATACCATGACGAGTTACAATCTCCTTGATGAACAGGTCAGCCAACCTCTCGGATGAATATGTCTCACAGATCGGTAGGATGTGGGCACTCTTCGTCAAATGGTCAACAATCACCCATATGGCATCGTACCCCTTCGAAGTACGTGGCAGCTTCGTAATGAAATCCATGGTGATGTGCTCCCACTTCCATTCCGGTATATCCAAAGGTTGGATCTTCCCATACGGCTTTTGATGCTCGGCCTTTATTTTCAAACCAGTAAAGCACTTACTCACATACCCCACCACATCGCGCTTCATACCCGGCCACCAATAATCCTTCTTCACATCTTGATACATTTTTGTGGCACCAGGGTGGATGGAGTATCGAGTTTTATGGGCTTCATCCATTATCTTCACCTGTAGATCCCCAAAACGAGGAATCCACACTCGTCTAAATCGGGTTTTAACACCGAGTGTGTTTTCACCAATTCCCCAACCAGACCTCTCATTCTTTTAGAGTTTAGATGATCTTCTTTTAATGCCTCATCTTGAAACTCCTTGACTTGCTTCATTACATCAGAGGTCATGATCAGTTGGTATGCTTTGACCCGAATCGGCTCGGGCCTCTCCTTTCGGCTAAGGGCATCAGCCACCACGTTGGCTTTGCCTGGATGGTAATGGATCTCGCAATCATAATCCTTTATAAGCTCCAACCATCATCTCTGCCTCATGTTTAGATCCTTTTGCTTGAAGAAGTACTTCAAGCTCTTGTGGTCAGTGAAAATGGTGCACTTCATCCCGTACAGATAGTGCCTCCAAATCTTCAATGCAAAGACCACGACCGCTAGCTCCAAGTCATGAATGGGATAATTGACCTCATGAACTTTCAATAGTTGGGATGCATAGGCTATCATCTTCCCTCTCTACATTAACACGCACCCCAACCCTAAGTAGGAAGCATTTGAATAAACCACCAAATCCTCGCTTCCTTCGGGTAATGACAGAACATGAGCTTGAGTCAGCCTTGCCTTTAACTCCTCAAATGCTTACTTTTGAGCTTGACCCCATATAAAATTTACATCCTTTCAGATCAACTTGGTTAGTGGAGAAGCGATCTTGGAAAAGTCCTGAATGAACCTTCGATAATATCCCGCTAACCCCAAGAAACTACGAATCTCGGATGGCGTCCTTGGAGACTTCCATTGCATCACGGCCTCCACCTTTGCGGGATCTACCATAATCCCCTTGAGATTTATCACGTGACCTAAAAATTGAAATTCGCGCAACCAAAATGCACACCTGGAGAATTTGGCATACAACTTCTCCCTTCTTAATGTCTCCAACACCTCCCGAATGTGACCGACATGCTCTTCTTCGCTCTTCGAGTAGATAAGAATATAATCAATGAACACGATCACTAATCTATCCAACATCGGCCGGCACACTCGATTCATCAAGTCCATAAAGGCAGCTGGCACGTTAGTTAGACCGAAAGACATAACGAGGAACTCGTAGTGTCCATAGCGCGTACGGAAAACTGTCTTAGGAATGTCTTGTTCCTTCACCTTCAATTGATGGTAGCCAAATCGTAGATCTATTCTCGTGAACCAACTGGCACCTTAGAGCTGGTCAAATAGATCATCAATTCTTGGTAAGGGGTACTGATTCTTCACCGTCAACTTGTTCAGCTCTCGGTAGTCGATGCACATTCGCATACTTCCGTCCTTTTTCTTTACAAACAATACCAGAGCACCCCACGGAGAGATACTCGGTCGAATGAATCCCTTATCCATCAACTCCTGTAACTGGCTCATGAGTTCCTTCATCTCAGTAGGAGCTAATCAATATGGTGCTTTGGCAACGGGTTGAGAGCCGGGTATCAAATCAATTTGGAACTCAATCTCGGGATTCGGTGGCACGCCGGGTAAGTCTTTCGGGAATAAGTCCGGAAAGTCACACACCACTGGCACCTCAGATAATTGCAGTATCGACGCATCCACATCTATTACGTAGGCCAAGTAAGCACTACATCCACGTCTCATGCACTTCCCCGCCACCGCTATCGAAATCATCTTCAGGATCGTAGTAACGCGATCTCCATAAATCGTAACCAAACTCCCATCGGACGCAAATAATCAAATCATCTTCTTGCAACATACAATGTTTTCTTCATAGGTTGCTAACCAGTCCATCCCTAGTACTACATCAAATCCACCTAGGGGTATCACGTGTAACCTAGTAGCAAACCTATGACGTTCTAGTTCTATGGCACAGTCCTCTATCACATCAATAATTCTAGTGGACTTACCAATAGCAGTTTCTACGTCGAATGGTTCACTGACCTTTCTACTACTAACAGGCAACTTAGCACAAAAAGTAGTGGAAATAAAACTCCTGCTAGCATCGGAATCAAACAATACAGAGGCATAAATTTGGTTTACTTGAAACATACCTGACACAAGATTAGGATCAACTCTGAGTTCCTCCCGGGTCATAGTGTAAGCTCTAGCACTTGCCCTCTACCCTCCTTCCTCCGGCTTCTTATTCCCCTCTCTCGAGCTCTCCGCCCTCGGCTTCTTACAGTCTCTAGCGATGTGGCCAGGCTTGCCACACCTGAAGCATACATTCATTCCCATCTTGCACTCACCAGTATGCTCCCTTCCACATTTGCCACACTTCTTCAACCCTACACCAGATGTGACCACACGTCGGTCACCCACCTTCGCCACCTTATTGTTTGGAGCGGCTCCTCCACGTCCAAATCGTTTCTCGTTCCAGTTCCAATCATCACCACCCTTCTTGTTCACGCTCATCATATAATCCACCAGCCAGATCAACCGCCAACCTAAAAGTGCTCGGCCGGGCGGCGATCATATGCCTACGGATATCCGCCGGCAGCCCCTGGATGTATCTCTTAATCTTTCGTGACAGTGGTGTCACTTGATCGGGCACCAGCCACGCCATTTCATTAAATTTTGTGGTGTACTGCTGATGTGTCATCGTTCCCGCATCCAGCTGCAGGAACTCTCTTTCTACCTTATCCATCTTTCTGTGGGGACAGAATTCCTCAATCACTAACTTCTTTAGTTCAGGCCATCTCATTCTCCCAATGGCCCTGCTACCCTTAGCTTGGACAATGTTGTCCCACCAGCACAAAGCCGAGTCTACAAAAGAGTGGGTAGCAAATTTCACTTTTTGATCTTCACGGCACTCACTGATATCGAGGACAACCTCCATTTCCCTCACCCACCGGTGAGCAGTAGTAGCAGTGCCATTTCCATCGAAGGTAGGTGGCTTGCATCTCATAAACGCCCCGTAGTTACAGCCTTGTGCCACCTCCGGCGCAGGCTCTTCTTCCTCCTCTTCATCATAAGAGAGAATCATTTCCGGCTCCGGTTGCTCTCGTTCTCCTGAGGACCTGTTCCTCTCCTTTCTATCCCCTTCCCATACTGCCTTGATAACTTTGGCCACTACATACGGTAAGATTGTCTGCATGACTTGATGAACTTCTTCCACAATAGCCTCCTTTACTGAGGCTCTCAGATTGGTGCTCTCGTCGCCACTCTCCGGATGAGGGGTCTCTGGTTCTTCATGAACCACTTTCTCGACTCTGGGTCTCCCTCTCTTGGTTCGCGGAGCAGCACCGTGACCTCCACCACGAGAGGCTTTCGAAGATCTACCGCCAGCCATCCTCTAAACGCACACTATAAGATTCAAACACTAACGCGGTCATTCAAGGTAATAGCTCAGTTTATGTCAAGTATAGTAAGTCCCTAATTACAGTGTCCAGTTGTGATTAGCCACTTACTTTACTTTTCATACCCCAAGCATCTCCTATCCTGACTTAATTAGTATATAGATCTACTAAGAGCACATAAGTCACATAACAGCGCATATAATACCGGTTAACATTAAGAAAAGACATACCTGATGGCATGTAGCTACTCGGGCTGACATCCCTCCATTTGTCCCATTTTCAGTTTAAGTTTAGGTTTTAAAAATTTTATTTAACCCAATTCTCTTAAACTTTGGCACTGATACCAACTTGTAAGGCCCCGTTCCCGAAGACCTCACAGTTGATTGATCACAGCAGCTAAAACATTAAACATTATAATTATACAAACTTAAGAAGCGGAAATAATTTATCAAAAACCATTCATTTCATTTAAAACACTGTTGTTGAGCAATACATCATCGTTTAACTGATTACAAAAGAATTGTTTTACTGCATTACAAAACAACAGCAACATAAAATACGAATGGATGTCAGTCTTTCCCTACCGAGTAGTTTCACCCTCGTGCCATCCTCAGCAATAATTACCGCCAACTGAAAATATATAAAAGTCATTGTTGCTGAGTGAGTTCTAGTTTTAAAAGTAATAAAATACTTTCTGTATGTTGTATATGAAAATACTCTTTCTATGAAATACAACTCTTTACTTTGTATGCGAGCACGCATTAACTATATGAACAGATACTGTTCGTTCTCTTTACTGTATGCCTTGTATGTTCTGTAATCTTTTATCTTTATCTTTCACTTTCTGTATGGACCAATGAGCAATACCCTAAACTGTATGCGCGATGAAAACCAGTGATGGGCCATCTATATCCCTCAAGAGGGTTCTGTTTACTGTATACAAGGCCGACCCAAACACCTAGGGTACGCTACAAAGGTCCTGCCAATCTCCAAGACTGGCCATGTGTGCATAATAGGGTAGCTAACCCGCAGCACAGTTGAGCTAACGACAACACGGTCGTGTACCTCCTGTAAGCTTGCAAGACTTGTTAACATTTTATTCATGTTTCTCTTCTCTTCTTTATTGCTCTTTCTCTTTATTATTACAATATACTTTACGTTACGATAATAAACATACCACGTAAAGTCACACACTATAAGTAATAATAATAGCAATAATAATAATAATAAGAAACAATCATAATCATACATGAAACTCATCATCAATAAGCCATGGTCAAACCTCGGTCAAAACCCTAAAAGCACAGACTCCCAAAAATTCTGTAATAATTCTAAGTGTTTAGGCGCTTTGACACTATTTGGGCGCATGAGCCCTGTTTGGGTGTTTCATCACTATGTAGTGCATTAGCCAACACTTAATCATTTTAATCACTTAGGCCCATGAACTATTCAGGCGCATGGACTATTCAGGCGTATGAACACTTAGGCGCATGGGTTATTCGGACGCATGGACACTTAGGCGCATGGGCCACTTGGGCGCATGGCCCTACACTTAGTCATTAGACTAATATTTCTAGGCGCATAGACCACTGTTCAGGCGCATGGGCTATACTTAAACATTTCTGAGACAAATTTCAGGCGCATGGGCTACTGTTCAGGCGCATGGGTTACACTTAAATTTTTCCAAGGCATTCCCAGGCGCATGAACCTTTTGTGTATCATGTTTCTAGGATGATTTCGAACCCATTCATCATATATATCTGTTCTAAGATTACCAGGGCTATTCTAAACATGAACAACCTATAAGCATTCAAGAATCATCATCCAACATGTATAATACATACGGGTATACATACATAAACATTGTAAAAACCGTTTTAAATATATTTTTAGCCCCAAAGAGAGTTTAAAACAAGTAAAAATCGGGGTCTAGAACTCACCTGGTGCAACTTGGGTGTTTCTTCCTTCTAACCCTCTTGCAAATGAGTTCAAACACCTAAAAACACTCCAGCACACACAAACGGACACACACACAAGCATATAAGCACATAAGCATATAACCGGGATAAAACCCGTCATAAATACTTAAAAGCCACGAATTCTTACCTTAGATTCGTTCTTCTTCTTCTTCTTCTTTTCTTCAAACCGAGAGTATGTGTTTCTGCTCTCTTTCTCTCTCTAAATCCGATTTGCAAAAAGGTGAAAAGTAGCATGGTGTGGACGGCCATGTTGCTTTTGTACCAACTTTTATCCTTTTTACCATTTTGACACTTTTAACCCCTCATCTTGGGTTAATTGATGTTTTCTTTCTTTTTATTTTCTTTATTAGAATAACCGGGTGTTATAGTTTACACACATAAATTGCACTGTAAATAGATATACTAAAATATCCATATGTTTTCGGTTAAAAATGAAAATTACCAAAATATGGACTAAACTGAGAATGACTTTTTACTTGGCAAAATTGATTGTTAAAAAAATCAAACTTCAATTTATATGAGTAATTTCATTATCGTTCAACTTCCAGACATAGTTTTATTGATCTAACAATCTAATTTTATAATTTTGGCAAGAAAACGCTTGAACATTTGGTTAAATCTCCCTACGTGTCAATTTGTATGTGTAATTTCAGTATTGTCCAACTTTCTAACTTTCTTTCATTGATATGGGGATCTGAATTCAAGAGTAAAAGGCATTCTAAATTTCATCTCTTATTCGATAGTATTCATTTTCAGTAAGAAAAAAATTCAATATTTGATTAAATCCATTCACGTGACAATTTATGTGTCTAAATCGAGTAGTATCCAACTTCCAGACTTAGTTTTATTGATCTAGGAATTTGATTTTACTAGGAAAAATTCTTTCTAAATTTCATCAATTATTTAGCACTTTCAAATATTAGCCCAAAAATATGTGAATAATTTACTAAATCTCAACAAACGTCAATTTATGTGTATAAATTCAATATTTTCCAGCTTTTGGTCTCAGCTTTATTGTTCTAGCAATCTTATGTCATTCTGAGTTTCATCAAATTTTTTGTACTTTTTATTTTTTGCTCAAAAACATGTGAATATTTAATTAAATTTATTCATGAGCAATTTGTGTATAATTTTACTATTATCCAGCTTATAGACTTAATTTTATTGTTCTAGCAATCTGATTTCGTCGGTATAAAACCATTTTTGTATTTCCTCCATTTTTCGTTACTTTCTTTTTCAGTTAAAAAACATATGAATATTTAATTAATATATTCACACATCAATCTATATGTGAAATTTTAGTATCATTCAACTGCCGGACGATTTCGCCGGTAAAGAGTGATTCTAATTTTCGTCAATTAATGGACACTTCTATTTTTAACTAAAAAATGCTTGAATATTTGATTAAATATCTTCACGCGTAAATTTATGTTTATAAATTCAATCTTATCCTGTTTGCAGACTTAGTTTGATTGTTTTAACAATCAATTTCGCCAAATAAAAACTCATTTTGAGTTTTGTTAATATTCCATTGTCAGCTCTAAAACATGTGAATATTTGATTGAATCTATTCACGTACAATTTACGTGTATAAATTATAAATTTAGTATTATTTAGCATCCAAACTTAGTTGTATTGTTTTAGCAATTTGATTTCGAGATAACAAAATCCTTCTTAATTTTGTTAATAAATTTGTACTTTCATTTTTGGCCCGACAACGCGTGATTATTTGATTAAATTTCTGCATGCGTCAATTTATATGTTTAACTTTAGTGTTGTTCAGCTTTTAGACTTAGTTTTATTGATCTACGGATCTAATTTTGTCAATAAAAATGATTCTATTTTTCATCAATTATTTGACACTTTCTATTATTAGCAAGAAAACATTTGAATAGTTGATATAATCTTTTCACATGTAAATTTATGTGTTTAACAATCAATTTCACCTACTAAAGTCATTCTAAGTTTTGTCAATTTATTTGTCTAAATTAAAATTATCCGGCTTTCAAAGTTAGTTTTAGTGATCTATTTACCTCTACCTCTTGGCACACATGATGTCTCCTCTCTTGCTTCTCACAAATTTTTATGTTTTGGGGAGGAACTAGGAATTTGTAAGTTTCATATATATGATATATGAGATATGAGATGAGATGTATCTTGTGGGTGAACATGAGGCGATGACAAACCTATAGCTTTTTACATTGTTTAAAGGAGAAATATATACAGATAAGCACAATTAGTTAATTTAGTTCTAATGATGATTACAAAAAGGAATAATAAAAATTTAGGTTCGCTTGGCTAGATGAAAAGTTGTTTTCAAGAATAAGTTTGCAACTTGATCTTTTCTATGGCACAAAACACGTAATATAGTGTTAGGGTCACTGCTATTCCACCTTCCGGTTGTGGGAGGAAGAGGAAGAGGTAGCGTTTGCTCTTCTACATCCATGCCTTGATAAGCCAATGTTGTAAAATCCTCCACCAGCTGCTCTGTTGGCTTCCCCATTAGCTGAACCACTCCTTCCACTGTCTCGGCCTCCTTTCCTATAACATCCTCAGTCACCACCCTTGATTCTGCAAAGACATGCTTTAAATGCTTCAAGTCCTCTTCGATCATTTCAAGATCCGCCCTTGTGAAACTTCGGGCGCTTCCTCCGGCTATTAACACCATAAGGAAGGCTTCAAAGGAAGCCTTCATTACCTCTGTTATGGCCATAGCTTGAGCACGTGCTTCTGTGACAATAGCATTTAATAGAGTCAGGTTCTGCTTTAGAACTCTAAGAGTCGGGTTGATTCGGGCATTCACTACATGCCCTTCATAAAGGCTTCCATAGAGGACCGAGTTTGAGTCTAAAAATATGAGTCGGTAGGCGGCAACCTCACACACATGGTGAGTGGCAGCCATGATCTTAGATCGTGTGCGGTCGAAGTGACGTGAAGGATGTATTTTGGAAGAATGGAAGAGAGACTTGTCAAGGCAAGGGAGCTGGGAAATAACGTAGTGTAAAGTGTTGAGGCGGATGTATAGACGTTGTGTTCCCCGACTCGTTGAAGGGCGTGGATGGTTTCCTGTAGCTTCTTCCTCCAATCCCAATCCTATAAGATGATAGGGGCTCATTGTTACATTCATAGTTAGGCCTGCTACTGCTACTGCACAAGGAGTCGCCTTCTTCCAAAGTTTGATCAACTTAGAGTCTCGACTACAACGTGTCAGTGGAGGGAGTGTAGGAATATAATTTTCCTTTGAACCTGACCAAATCAAAATACCAACAAACAAAAGTTACCTACTATATATATCAAGGTACGTAGAAATAATAATTAATTTAGCATAACTCAAACAAGGTAACATACCACATGACGCAACGAAGGTAACATAATCCTGCAATATTTTCTCTATCCCGTCTGCAAATTCATGAACCAAATCTACAGAAATAGCAATCGGAATATCGAAAAAGGAAGCAACAAGCTCTCTAGCATGCTTCATTAGGTCTACAGCTGATTGTGAATAAGGTTCCGTTTTCGACTTGGGATTCCATGTCTTATTTAATTGGTTCAAATAATTAAGTGAGTTAGTATATGTATGCATACATTAAAATATATGTAGGTTTGATTTGTTGAACTTACTTCAGTTTCTTTATCTCTGTGAAGAATAGCCTTGATTCTCTTAAGCCTTCCATGAATCGATTGCCCCAAAAACTTGACGATAATGGAATCAACTTCATAAAGAACCATTTCCCTAACAACTGTCTTGCCCCCATCCTCACATTCTACTGAGTCCTCAACCACCATGTTAACTAATACTTTTTCAAGCTTATCAGCCCTTTGTAAGACAGTGAGCATCTCACTAGTAATGTCAGAGTTGCATGTCAAGAATTGCTTCAAGAGGGAACCATAACATGAGTGTAGCGTCAGCGCTGCAACTCCACTTGATATTGGGTGCCACTTCTTTAGTACCATGCTAAAACTTTTCTTTTCCTTCAACGCTAACTCCTCCGTTTCTTGTGCCAGTCGAACAAGCCTTTCACACACTTGTTGGAATGACATTTTTCCATGTGTCACGTGATGATTCCCTTTCTTCTCCACCATCTGTATGTTACCAAATAACCCAATATTTACTTCAACTTTGAAATCATTTATGTTTATTTGAATTGCTTCTTAATTAGTTAATTACCTTGGAGAAAGCATTTTTTAAAGAGGATCTGGTATATTGATCAACCTTATTCCCTGAAGCAGCTTTGTCTATTACACCGTCTTCCTCTAAAATTCTAGTGGCTGTGAAAACTAGAGAAAGAATATTCTCCATCACCCCAATTGTCCCCTTGCTAAAATTTTGATGGTAATCCATCAATCGTTTCTCACACCAGTGGGTCACCGATGTTAATACTGACGACAACATTTCCACATAAACAACCTCTCTATCAACTTTCTTGGCATCATTAGCGACTTCAGTCAACATGGTAAGGGAGGCACTAAGCAGATCATTCTCCACTTGTCCAGTTATAACGTACTGATGAAAAAGCACCCAAGTGAAACATAAATCATGCATAGGTTTGGTGAACCCTAAAGTAGTCCATGTTTTCTTCATTAGCTCCAGCAACTCATCCACTTGGTCAAGGACACAAGTCTCTTCTTTCAAGTCAAAGAGGGAGCGGAGGAGGGAAACATAAAGGTTGGCGTTAAAAGGGAAACCATCAGCCCAATGACAAGAATCTGTGGGGGATCCATCGGCACTTCTCCATGCCAATGAAACAACACAATTACACATGTTTCTCATAGTTTCTGAGTTTTTATTTGTGGTGTCAATGAGCCGCTATGAAGTATTTCTCCAAGACACGTAGCTAGGTGGTTGTTGGTTGCGTCCAAGGGGTTGGAGGGGTGGATGAGGAGTCCTACCTCAAGGATCTTGAGTTGACGCTTCTGCCATGTGTGATATTCTTTTGGATCATCGAATTCTGATGGCTTTAGATGTCGAATAAGCTCTAATGGTAGAATTATCGTCTCTGCATGTCTCCCCATCTAATAAACAAAACAAGACAAGAATATATCACAATTATATCATTATATGTATACATAATATATATATATATATATGCATGTAAACATCAATCAATTAATTACTTGGCCAACGAGGGTTCTCATGAGGGTCTTACGAAGCCTGTTATCACTTGACTCGGACACCTTCATCTGCTCTCTCATGATCTCTGCACATGTCAATGGACGCCTAGATCTCCTCCCAGGTACCGTGGAGAACCCAATGCCAGGTCCTCCATGAGATGACGAGTTGTTCCTACGAGAAGAAAGTGATCGTTTAAGCATCTTCAACCCAATAGCCCGTTTAAAACGGCTGGTCCGCACCCCATGACCACCCTTTGAGGGATTTCCAGATCCATTCTCCCTACTGTTTGTATCGGACGAGTAAAATTGGATGGCGTTACGACCTCCAAAACCCGGGGACGACCTGCATGACGTGAAGAATATCTCATAAGCAGTCGTCCGGAGGTCGTTTGAATCGAGGCCATCCAAGGTTCCAAACGGGCAAGAAAGGACGAGATCAGGTGGAAGCATTTTTATATTATATTATATTATATGATGATTAATAATTAATATGGCCTGAGTTTGAAGATTGCAACATAGAGGGGATAGGATATATATATATATATATATATTATCATTTATGATTTATGATGTCAAATTCCGTCGAATTCAAGAATCCTCGCCGGAAAAGACAAACTAGAATAATTTCCTAGATGATTCATTTCAATAGCAAACTTTTTGGTCTTGCGCATTTTTCTTGGGACCATTAGTTTATCAATTTTTCGTTTATGTGTATGCTAGTAATTTCAAACTTACATTTTGGCACCTTCTCTTTTTTATTTTTGTTTTTCAACTATTATATTTATATAACTACAAAAAGCTAGCAAGATAACGGTGATTTAACGGTTCCACCGTTTCTTTCCGTCTTCTTCCTTTTCAAATACCACGTCACTCACCTCCTTTTGATTCTTAACCCATCTTCTTCCCCCTTTTCTCCCTCCTTCTCAACCCTCTTAACCATCAAGGTGAGTAGGGATGCAGCTTCGTGGACCGCTCGTCGGGCCTGATAGGTGGTGGTAACAGACCCTTCTCAAAGGAACCGTACGTGAGACTCTCGCGTCATACGGCTCCATCCGTGCCTTCTTCTTCAACTTTACAATTGTTCTTGCATTGCCAACGTTACATAAGGTTTGATCCTTGTCTCATCGGTATGTGTATCTCTTACTCAATAGTTTTATTTTACGCTTTTTGGTTTCATGTCGGCAAAATTGACGTCGTCGCCTTACCCTGTGCCTCTGGCGTTTAACCGCCTCTGGGTATGTGCCTCTGGCGTTTAACCCCAATCACATTTGCTAAAGTGATCATTAAAATTTTCAACCGTCGTTACTTTCTCAACAAGAAGAAAAACTTCACTTTTGTCATTGTCGAAAGCAAATCCCGATAACTCTGTTTGTGTTCTTGGTCGAAATCCATGAAGAAATCTGAAGAAGCCATCGTCAAAAACCATGATGAAATCCTTTTATAAACAAGCGGCCAACCAATAACAGTTGAATAATGAAATCGTAAAATTAAAAAAAAAATCCAAGATGAACGCAAATTCAAAAGACGACAAAGAGACTTCAATGGCCGACAAGCGTACTGTTTTTGATTGGGTGACAACTGTGGCATACGGAATTGTTTTATCGATTTAAGGTACATGAATGTTTAGTTTCAAATCAATTTTAACAATCCGAAGTAGTTTTATCATTGAAATTGCGACCTAGACCGATCGTATTTTTATTTTCTTATATTCCCCTATCTTATTCCTTTAATTTGTTTGATGGTAACCCCTTAATTCATGTAAAACTCATCATCTTTTGTTAAGCTTTAATATTAAGAATTATTCCTATAGCATAAAATATTAATCTTCGTTTTAGGTTTTTTTTCTTTTGATGTTTGTTGTATTCAACAATTAAAGGTTATTTGGTTTTTTTTTAGCAAATCTTAAGAATCGAAAACACCTTTTCTTGATTATTTATGGGTGTGTAGAGTATGAACATAAATTAACGTTTCAATTGTTTTTCGTTTTTTTTGTCGTTCAGAAAAAAAAATTGTTTTTCCTATCCTTGATAGTCTTAATTTTAGAACTTTGTTTAATTTGCATGTTCATGATTGTCTTAATTTTAGGGTATTGATGTTTTCATGAAATGGGGTTGATTATTCATTGAAGAATATATTTTTGGGATGATCTTACATCTCGAATTTCTTTAACATACTTTCAATTTATATAATAAATAAAAAAATGATTATCAGAATTCACCTTACAAGCACTTCATTTGTGGTTATGTGAATTAATTAAGAAGTCATATTGGTAAATTGAATGCGTCATAACAAAAATAAGTGTTTCACTATAATGTTAGCATATTACTAATTTAGTGAAGATTACTGACCTTAAAATTATTGAATAACAAACATAATACTTTGATGGGTCATATATAAATATATTATATATTATAATAAGTATATTAAACTTTTTAGATGTTATGATGAATACTTTATATTTAGCAACCTAAATATAGTTTTTTTTTTATTTTTTCCACCATATTAATTGAATCACATTACCTGCCACAACGTGCGGTAACATCAACTAGTTATACTTACAAAATGCAAGTTGTTTAACCGCCGGATACAACTCTTTCAAATGTTATTATTTTAGTATACTTACAGAATGCCATGAATTTAAATATCTAAGTTTCAGTTATACCAATGTGGCATACATATATCGATCTATGTTTCAATACGAACTTTGTTAGCTCGAGCTACTGCAACGCGTGTACAAAAACCCACTAGCTTATATTATTTTTCAAGAACTTAATATATAAATAATCTATATATAGAAACATATTATAAAGCATTATATATCTATAAAAACATATGTTGGTTTCTACGGTGCGTTTTAAATTAATATTTAATCAATTTATGATCCGCTAAATATTATAATGGTTACTCAAAAAACTGAGAACCTAGATCGATTTACTACAACGCGCCACCATAAACCCACTTTCATTTACATGCATAGGTTAGAGACCTGTAACGGTTAAAGTTCATCCCTTACTTTCAAAGGATTTTAGTTTTGTTTCCATTAAGATGTACTCACATATAGAGATATAAATAAACCGAACATTCAGTGAAATCGTTCGTCGTGAAGTTCGTTTATGTTCGTTCGTTATGTAAATAAACGAACATGAACAAAAAATTTCGTTTGTATAGTTTAATGAACGAACATAAACAGAGCCCCCGTTTGTTTGTTTGTGTTCATGAACGTTTGGAAATGTGTTCGTGAATGTTCTTATATGTTCGTTCCTTTGTGTTTGTTAGTTGTGTTTGTTCATGTTCGTTATATATAGTATAAGTTTTAACTTTTATTTTTAGTTTATTAAAGCTCACATTGAATCCTTTTATAGTTTTAAATATTTAATTTTACATAAAAACTTCTAATTAAAAAATAAAAAGTCCAAAACAAATACAAAAACCCATAGAATTCCATAAATTAAGGTTACATGTGTCGTTCCTTCCCTAGCAGTCGTCTTGATCGATTAGGTGGAATCAAGGCTTTCAAGCTTCCCAAACTTTCCTAGGGCAGCCGGTTCCTTCGCTTTGCAGCCTCCTCGTACGATTTCATGGGTGGTAACTTTTAATTTCTCAATCCTAAATCACGTAAGTTTCTTTCTCCGGTTATTGTTTCTGCATTTGCTTTATGTTCGAGAATGTTCCAACTTCGTATTTTTTTATTTTGCTTTGTTATGAACCAAAACAAGTTATGAAGTTCCATTTTGTTATATGTTTGATGCTGATTGTTTATTAAGTTCCATTTCACTATAAACTGAAATATTAACATGTTTGTTTGTTGCTTATGTTCCATTTATAATGCTAATGAACTATAACAAAATATCAAGTTATCATATATTGCTCTTGTTTGTTTATGTGTATGAAAAGTGTTGACAATTACATAACCTTAATATGTTACTGACTTATTGTTTATGATTATGTTTTATGTTTGATAACTTTTAATGCTATAATATGTTTTATTTTTACGTTTATGTTATTTTTTATTACAAATGATGTTTCTTGTAGTGGTCCATTCCCCTCTAATGAAGATCAATATTTAGACTTACGTTCACCATTTAAATCTCCAGAATTTTAGTCAAGTGTTGACACTCAGAGGATGGAAATTAATGCAAATGATGTTGTCACTGATGTTGACGAAGTCACCAATGAAGCTCTAAATCAGCAATTGCTGGTGTAGAGGAAACAAATGCAAAAATAATGAAGAACTATTCTCTAAAAAGAGAAGAATAAAGACTTCAGTTAGTTGGGAACATTTTCATAAGATAACTTTGAATAATGGAACAATAATGCATGAATGTACCTTTACCATATTCAGGGGTTTGTATCTATGATCGCGTCTTCAAGTGTCTTAAAGAGTGGAATATTGAGACGAAGGTGGCTAGTTTAATGGTAGACAATGCTAGGACCAATGATGTTATGGCTAAGAAGTTAATAGAAAACTTGAATCTACAAAAGAAGCTTCTTATTGATGGAAAGTTTTTCATGTGTGTTGTTGTGCGCATATTCTTAACTTGTTAGTACAAGATGGTTGTAGGATCAGTTATGGTTAATCACACATGATTATCTCACAAACTCACTCAGACACACTCAGATGATGATGCAGAATCTTCAAATGAGTTGATAATAACATAATAAGTCCAACACAACAGATGGTTTTACAAAATATTTGTATATATTACATTTTAACTCAAAATTTACAAGACTCTTACAAGCATATTAATTGAGTTACAATAAGAAACTGCATATACTACTATCTACATCCGGTTATACTTAAATTACCAGCTAGAAATTACTACTAAACAAATACAACATTGCTAGAAGTAAGGTATTTAAGATAAAATATTATCCTAGATTAGGTAGTCATGACAGGTCCATGACTTACCTTTTATCATCAACTAAAGATGGTAACTATACTAACCGATAAAAAATGTGAATATTGAAATAAAGTATGGTCAACTACATGACATGGGAAAGCGCCATGCAGTATATAAGAGATTGTAGCGGTTTGTCAGATGGATCATACTTATGTTCACTAATTCATAGTTGGCTTTTTTCTAATTGATTCAGAAAACCGTTGACTAAGATAAGTTCAATTCAGACCCAAAAAAGTAAAGAAAGATAAGAAGAAGAGAATATACCGGGTGACTGCGCCAATTATACTTTCGGAAGAATCAACTTCTTTCGAGACTTCTGCTAGTCATCAAGACTTTGTTCTTTGTAAGTTTTTGTCTTGAACCTTCTAAGTGTTTAGCTTCGGAAGAGAACTAACTTAGTCTTTGAAAGACTTAGTTACTCTTCAGAAGTTCTTCTTACTTAGGCTTTGAAAGTTCTTCAACTTGACTTCGGAAGTGTAGATAAGCTTCGAAAGACTTTCTTTAGTAGCACCAAATTTCTTCTAAGTGTTGTTTTGGTTGCACTACCTTATCTAACCCAACAAACTCCCCCTAAGCTGATGCTCCCAAAACTTCACTTTCTTCTTCTTCTCAAAATTTGCATTACCAATGAAAGAAAATACTTATCTGTTTCTTTGTTCTTTCCGGAGGTGGTGCCGAGAAGTTTGTACAAATCATTGGTAGATAATAGGTCCAGTTTGTTACTCTGGATGACATGTATCCTTTGTTGTGGCACTCTATAGAGAGGTTAGATGATGGGAGTTATAGTCATACTCCCATCTAACTATAGGTTGCAAATCAAAGCCTTCAACCATCTGTAGGAAGGTCTTTCCTTTGGTTTGCCCTTGTGGTTAGTTTGGCAAGATGAATACTGCTCAAGTGATTCTTGATGTGAGCAGCTACTTAAGAGTTGGAGGGATTAGAGAATGGTTTCTTTAGTAACTCAGCTATATCAAACCTGCTTGAGTGTAGTAGAGATGGTATATTGAGTTAGTTGACTATACCATTCTCTCTTTCCACAACAAAGTTATGAGAATATTCTTCAAACCTCCACTAAACAACCTTCTTTCGAGGAACAAAGGGTGAGAAGGCAGGTTAATTATCCCCCTTGCTGGTGTCTAGCAGAGTCACCAGCCTTTTTCTTAGCTTCTTCTCTTCTGAGTGAATCAAAGTTTGTTACAAGGATGTGAAGTGCCTGGTCCAAAGTTCCCCAAAGTAGATCAAGGAATTCCTCTCTTATGAGGGAACATGAGGAGTTATCAATGTATGTTAGTTTTGAATGGTTTGTTAGAAGATAAAATCAAAGTTTAACCTCTTAAACTTTCTGAAAAACGCAGCGGATATATATTTTGAAACATGATTATAAAACTGAAAAATCATGTTCTTTAGGTGACAAATATATATATAAAACAAACCCATATTACAAAGGATCAGATTATGTGAATAAGCAAGCTATGTAAACATAAAACGAGCATTATGGACAGCCATATAGAGGCTGCCATAAACTACCTTTCAGCAGCTCAAAAGGGTTGGAATCTTTGAAGATGATGATGTTTTGAGCAGCAATCCTTCAAGGTGGAGGACCTCAAATCGTGATACCCACAAGCCTTCCAAACACTTACTTGCTAGGTAGTGTTACATCAAGCCTTGTCCCTCTTCTTGAACCCGAAATTTCAGCGAACAAGTAGCTTCAAGTTTAGCTAATAATCACTTGGAAATCAGCCAAAGATTTCGAAAATATTGAGAGAAGAAGGAGAGAAAGACTATTGCTTATGTGAGAGAGTAAGAGAGTGTTCAAGTTGTAATCATGAAAGAGTGTATGGCTAATTAAATCTTGCATGAAACAAGACCAAAATGAAGTTCCCAAGGCCCTTGGGCAGCCGAGTTTGGGTGTTCAAAAAAAGTTTCCCATCCTTTTCATCCTTTATTTTCATAACACTCTTTCAATTAACTAACTTATAAAATTAAAACTTAGTTTAATTTTATAACATAACACTCTTTTATATTTCATTATTTAACCAACTTAAATAATGAAACATAAAATTATCTCATGAACATATTATCCACATAATGACGTTCTATCACAAAAGCAATATTTAAAAAACCAATTTTCTAAATAGGTGTCAAACATTTATTGTATGATCTCATCAATAAATAAGTGTTTGTTAGTGTTTGTATAGTCTGTTATTGGGTATGACCTGACTTGAATCATAACGTACTAACCACATCAGTCTTGTGTGTGTCTTGGGCATATAAGATCCTACAATCTCCCACTTGCACGAGATTCATAGAATATTGATGCAAGCAGTAATACCGCCTAGCAACGGTTTACTACCCTTAATACGTATGACTAAGTTCCATTCAATAACATCATCCCCTTCAAGTACTATACTTGAAATGTTTTAGGTGAATCAATCATCTATCCTTTTGTCACAGATGTCATGTTAAATCCTAGAGACACGGAGTGATCATTCTCATTGATTTAACTTTATCAGGCCTTAGACATCTTACTCTCAACGAATAAGAGGGACAAATCCCTTCTTGACTACATACGTCTCTCACAATTACCTTATATCATACCTGAACTCAGACTTATGTACTGCCATATTTCAGAACAACAAAGAACTGAGTCAAAGTATAATATTTGGTAAATATCAAGACCCAATATGTATCTCAGGTCAGAGGATACCAAATGATGTTCGCCTTTACTCAAAATTACTTATGATCAATCAGGAAGATTCCATGTAGTAATATTTGAGATGCAGGTCAGTCCAATATTTGCATCCCACAAATATCTATGAACCTTGGCAGCAACCTTTTGCTCTATATTCATTCATATGAATATCTACCAATCCAAATTCATAATAATCTTACCCTCATACTTGTTCTCACAAGTCTGAACGACTACGGACATTTAGAGTAAACAATTTACTCATGGATTAAACATGCTAAATTGGAATATTAATTGAAACATTATAACCAAATAATTTTATTCAAATAATAAAAAGTTCCACATATCCAAGGAGCTTCGTGAGCTTTGTGAGCTTCGTGAGAGGATCCGCAATGTTTTGATCCGTGTGAACTTTGCTAATACATATCTCCTTTTCAACTTCATCTCGTATGTAGTTGAATCTCCACTCAATGTGCCTAGTCTTTTGATGAGCACGAGGTTCCTTGATTTGGGCAATCGCACCCTCGTTATCACAAAAGATCTCTAGGGGGTCCTGAAGAGGACACTCGAATTCTATGTTTTTGTTTGTTTCGGGTGCAATTGAGAGCGGTGAACGCTTAAGATTAGTTAGAGGATGGTTTATGTTCGTTTGATTAGATTATTACTAGGATTTAAGGATCAAACGGTTATGAAGTTTAATGGGTTTCGTTTATTCAATCATTCAAGGTTGTAACCGGTGTTTGAAGGTGATTAATTGATGTGTACAAGTTCGAAACGTATATACGAACCGATTGGGATGATTTGGTACCAAAATTTAAGGGTTACGGGTGGATTTGAGGGTTACCGGCGCCGCGCCGGACTTGGCCGGCGGCGGCCAGAAATACGGGGAGAGAGAAAGGGGGTGGGGTTTGGGTTTAGATAATTTACACAATTAGTCCCTGTGGTTTCCAGTTTGTTATTTCATGCTCAAACTTTATTTTCAAAGTTTATAAATTGACAAAAAGGCCCCTTGAACTTAATTAAGTTTTAACTTGTTAATTTTCATATCTTATTATTATCATTACTATTATTATTATTATTATTGAATGGGTTTTTTAGAACACAAGACATAGTTTAACCACTTAAACTTTGTAAAACGCAGCGGAGTTTTAACATTATTACATTGTTTGTAAGCTGAAAAAAAATCATGTTCTATTTGATGTTTTAAAGTGTAAACAAACCCAAAAACAAAGGGGATCTTTTATGTGAATAAGCAAGCTATGAACACATATAAATGTACATAAAATCACAGCTATATTGAGCTGTGAAAACTACCTTCCAGCAGCAGTAAAAACCGACACAAAAGGGAATGTTGGATGCTCAAACTCGGCCAAGGCTCCAAGGTAGGACCTCTCAAGCTTGTATACCCCAACCTTGTTTGCAAAGCACCTTCTTGTTAGGAAGAATCACCATCAAAAACTTCAAAAAACCTCAAATTTCAGCTGCTAGAACCGTGAGTATTGAGAGAGAATTAGAGAGTTTTGCTAGTTTGCATGTCTTGAGATATGAGAGGAAAAAAGGTGAACTAGACAAGCATTGATGTGTGTGTGTTTCAAGGCCAAGGACCCAATCAACTAAAGGGGGGGGCGGCCGAAAAAAATTTAAAAGAGGTTCCCTCTTATAAAATTTAACACACACATATTATATGCAATTAACCATTTAATTGTATAAGTAGTATACTCTCATTATTATTTGGTGTTATCCAACTAATTTAGATAAGACTTCAAATAATATTATTGAACAAAATATACTAATAAGGTGTTCATTCTCATATGCAACTTATTTAGAAAACCCATTTTCTAAATTGGTGTAAAATTTAATTGCATGATCATATCATCAATTAAATATTAATGGGTGTTTGCTAAGCTTGTTATTGGGTATAACCCGACTTGGATCATTACGTACTAACCGCATCAATATTCTATGTGTCTTGGGCATATAGAATCCTACAATCTCCCACTTGCCCAAGATTCATAGAAGATTGATGCAAGCAGTAATACCGTCTAACAACGGTTACTACCCTTAATACGCATGACTTATAGCCATTCAATAACATCATTCCATTCAAGTACCCTACTTGAAATGATTTAGGTGAATCAATCATCTATCCTTTTGTTAAAGATGTCATGTTAAATCCAAGGACACAGAATGATCATTCCTTGTTGATTTAACTTAATCAGGCCTTAGACATCATGCTCTCAACGAATAAGAGGAACAAATCCCATCTTGATTACATACGTTTCTCACAAACAACTCGTGTCACACCTAAACATAGCCTTATGTATTATCCAACATTTTAGGACAGTGAAGAACTAGTTCAAGGTATAACACCCGGTGAATATCAAAACCCAATATGTATCTCAGGTCTGAGGATACCAAATGATATTCGCCTTTTACTCAAACATACTTATGATCAATCTAGACGATTCTATGTAGTAATAATTTGAGATGCGGGTTAGTCAAATATTTGTATCCCACAAATATCTATGAACCTTGGTAGCAACCCATTGCTCTATATTCATCCTTATGAATATCAACCAATCCAAGTACATAATAATCTTACCTTCACACTTGTTCCCACAAGTCTGATCGATTATGGACATTTAGAGCAAACAATTTACTCATGGATTAAACATGCTAAATTAGAACATTAATTGAAACATTATAACCAAATAATTTTATTCAAATAATAAAGAGTTCCATATATCCAAATACAAAATTTACAGATCAAATCCAATCACTAGAATATCGAATTCCCATGGCACAAGTATGACATTCATGCTTTGCCTTTTCAAGAAGCTTCGTGAGAGGATCCGTAATGTTTTGATCTGTGTGAACTTTGCGAATACATATCTTTCCCTTTTCAACTTCATCACGTATGTAGTTGAATCTCCGCTCAATGTGCCTAGTCTTTTGATGAGCACGAGGTTCCTTGATTTGAGCAATCGCACCCTCGTTATCACAAAAGATTTCTAGGGGATCCTGAATGGAAGGGACAACCCCTAGATCGGCAATGAATTTCTTCAACCATGCAGCTTCTTGAGCTGACAATGAGGCGGCGACGTATTCTGATTCTGTAGTTGATAGAGCCACCACATCCTGTTTGGAGCTCTTCCAACAGACCGCTCCTCCATTCAGAATGAAAATATATCCCGATTGTGACCGTGAATCATCACGATCGGTTTGGAAACTCGCATCCGTGTAACCTTTTACAACGAGTTCCTCATCACCAGATCCATAGATTAGGAACATATCTTTTGTCCTCCTTAGGTACTTAAGTATGTTCTTAACAGCCATCCAATGATTGTTTCCAAGATTTTGCTGGTATCGGCTTGTCATGCTTAATGCACATGACACGTCTGGCCAAGTGCATATCATTGCATACATGATGGATCCAATAGCATATGCGTATGGGATTGCATTCATTTTATCTTGCTCATCCTTTGAGCTTGGACATTGAGTTGTACTCAATATCGTCCCTCTTTGAATAGGTACCGTACCTTTCTTAGAGTTCTCCATCTTGAACCTTTTCAAGATCTTATCAATGTATGCACTTTGATTTAAACCAATCAACCGCCTTGATCTATACCTATAGATTTTTATTCCTAGAATATAGGCGGCTTCACCAAGATCCTTGATGGAAAAACAAGTTCCAAGCCAGGTTTTTACACCTTCCAAGGTTGGAATGTCATTTCTAAATAGTAGTATGTCATCAACATACAATACTAGGAAAGTGATGATGCTCCCACTAGCTTTCTTATATACACAAGCTTCATCAGCATTCTTGATGAATCCGAATTTAATTATTTCTTCATCAAAACGGTGATTCCAACTTCTCGGTGCTTGTTTCAATCCATAGATTGATTTCTTTAACTTGCATACTTTATTAGGATGTATTGGATCAACAAAACCTTCAGGATAAACCATATAGACATCTTCCTCAAGATATCCATTTAGGAAAGCAGTTTTGACATCCATTTGCCAAATCTCATAATTATAATGAGCAGCTATGGCAAACAATATCCTTATAGACTTTAGCATCGCAACAGGTGAGAAGGTTTCATCATAATCAACCCCTTGAGTTTGAGTGAAACCCTTTGCTACAAGTCTAGCCTTATAAGTATCCAAGTTTCCATGCATATCGGTTTTCTTCTTGAAAACCCACTTACTTCCAACTACCTTGGAATTAATAGGTGGTACAACAAGTTCCCAAACTCTATTGTCATACATGGATTGCATCTCAACGTTCATGGCCTCGAGCCATTTGTCACAATCCGAATTGGACACTGCATCATGATATGTGGTTGGTTCATCTGAATCTACCACATAGCATCCATCCATGAAAAATCCGTATCTTTCAGGTGGATTACTAGTTCTACCACTTCTGCGAACGTTTTGTGTGTATTGATCAACCGCTTGATCATCCTCAACATCCTCATGTTGAGTGCTAGTTTCAACCAAACGTGCATCGGGTTGTGGTTCTTGATCCTCCTCAAGGTCCACTGTTCTACTGCTAGTTTCTTCCGTAAGGAACTTTGCTTCTAAGAACTCACCCTTTCTGGCAACAAACACATTTTGTTCCAGTGGATCATTGAAATAATACCCCATAGAATCTCTAGGATATCCAATAAAGATACACTTGGTGGATCGGACTTCCAATTTGTTTGGGGTGGGAGTCTTAACATAAGCCTCACAACCCCAGACCCTTAAGTAAGATAAGGATGGAACTCTTCCATGCCATATCTCAAAGGGTGTCCTTTCCACCTTTTTGGTTGGGGCCATATTTAGAATACGGGCCGCGGAGAGCAAAGCGAAACCCTAAAATGATAGAGGCAATGTGCTTCTAGCCATCATAGATCGGACCATATCCAATAAGGTTTGATTCCTCCTCTCAGACACACCGTTATGTTGTGGTGTTCCAGGTGGAGTGAGTTGTGAGACAATCCCACAACTCCTAAGATGATCTTGAAAAGCATCACTTAGGTATTCACCTCCTCTATCGGTGCGAAGAACTTTAATCGACTTGTTGAGTTGATTTTCTACTTCATTCTTGAAGATTTTGAATATTTCAAAAGCTTCATCTTTGTGCCTTAATAAGTACACATACCCATAGCGACTATAATCGTCGGTAAAGGTAATGAAGTATCTTTCACCATTCATAGTCATTAGCTTAAAAGGACCACATACATCCGAATGTATGATTCCTAATAAATCTTTTGCCCCACTAAAGGGTGCCTTAGTATTTTTCCTTGTAAACAAGATTCACATACATCAAATGAATCGCATTCATTTGTTTTTAAAAGACCATTCTTTTGAAGTGTTTGTATACGTTTCTTGTTTATATGACTAAGACGACAATGCCAAAGATAGGTATCACTCACATCCAACTTGAGTTTCTTGGTGCTAGTTTGGTACGATGAACTATTTAAAGTATTTTCATGAACCAATTCATAAATACCATTAATGAGAATAGCTTTAAAATAAAACATATCATTTAAAAAAACATGAATATCATTTTCAACAAAAGATAATACATAATCATAATGCCTTGATTGGGATACAGAAATAATGTTCCTAGTCAAACTAGGAGCATACAAAACATTCTTCAAAATTACATCCAAGCCACTTGGAAGTTTTAGGATGTAGTCTCCACGGGCTTCAACTATGACTTTAGTTCCATTGCCCATGAAGAGGCTAACATCCCCTTGATTGAAGTCCCTACTTCTTGTGAACCCCTGCAACAAATTGCAAATATGAGTTCCACATCCGGTATCCAATACCCATGTGTTAGAAGATGTAACATTAAGATCAATATGAATCGTGTATATTGTACCTGAGGTCTACCCGGCATCCCTCTTGGCTTTCAACTCTTGGAGATGGACAGGACAATTCCTTGCCCAATGTCCAATCTCCCCACACTTGAAGCATGGGTCATTTGAAGCAACTTTTTGCTTCTTCTCCGGTACTTTGGGTGGTACCCTTTCCACCCCTTTCCCCTTACCCCACACGGGTCCCTTACCCTTGGCAACTCTTGCCTTAGGTGCGGGATGAGGCATTTTTTTGTTCCCACCTTCATTGATGGTGAGAACGGGTAAAACTCTTTTACCCATGGCCGCCTCGGCCGTTTTGAGCATAGAGTGAAGCTCACCAATGCTCTTGTCCTATGCGTTCATGTTATAGTTCAACACGAACGTCTCGAACCTCTTGGTAAGGCCATTGAGGATCAAATCCGTGGCCAATTCCTTCGAGACGGGACAATTAAGCCTCTCGAGGCGGTCAATGTGACTTTTCATCTTAAGCACATAAGATGAAACAGATTGGTTGTCATCCATATGACATGCATGAAGCGCTTGAACCGTTTCAAAGCGTGCAACCCTTGCTTGCTGTTGGAACGTTTCCTTCAGCTGGGTTATCATGTCATAGGCTCCGTGATTTTCATACTCCTTTTGGAGATCTGGAGTCATGCTTGCCAACATGAGGCAAGACACTTGGACCGAGTCCTCAGTGTATTTTAACCAATCATTAAAGGCCTCCTCATCATCCTCACTAGGTTGATCGGGGATAGGGTCGTCTAAAACATACGCTCGCTTCTCTTGCTTGAGAACGATTCTCAAGTTTCGAAACCAATCAATAAAATTGTTATGGTTTAGACGTTCCTTTTGGAGAATCGCTCTTAAAGATTGGGCGGACGCGGATGAATTTTCATTGTTATCATGGTTATTGGAGGCCATATACAAAATTTAACAAGATTAATTTTAGTATTTTTGATATGGTTATTTTAATAATAAATACCTTTTATGGCCATTTCATATTAAAATCTAGAATCCAACATTACATTTAAATTGTGGTTAGGTGACCTTTATCCCATGATTTAAATTAATAAGGTGGTCAACGATTGACGATTGCAACCATTTGCAACTTCTAGAGATATGGGATCGGCTTGAAACATCATATGTAAAGTCAGCATGTTAATCCCATCAACACCATTTGGAAACCACATCGTAGGTGATCCATTTGACATGGTTTGCAAATCAAGACACCCTACTTACACCCACGTGTGAGTTTGCCAAAATAAGTGGTTAGGTGACCTTTATCCCACAAATAAGGCATTCTCACCTCAAATCGCAAGTTCCCTCAAAATGGTTAGGTGACCTTTATCCCACTAAGAGTTTCCAAGTGACTCAAGTGTTGTGTAAAAGGACGGTGTTGATCTTGTTAAAATGTTAGAGATTTCATAATTCAAGTTTTTAGAAAACTCTATGTACTTGTATTTGCATGCTTTCAAATTCAAGATACCCTATGGTCCTTTGATTAAAACCCATTTTAATCTTTGAAATCATTAAATCAATTTAATAACCTTTTATTACTTTTAATGATTAAGAACCATCAATTTTCAGCTTGTTAAGTTTGTTAATTAGTTTGTAATGCATGTCAAAATATCAACCATACAATCAAATAACAAACATTCAAACAAGCTAAAAAAAACAACCACATATGTATAACCATAGCCATTATGTTGACAACACTTGTTTGCCATCACAAGTGTTGTCATTTGGTCTTTCCTAAGGTCATAACAAAACACATAGAAAGCTTCCAAAAACCTCCCACTTGAAACCGCATCCAAAATGCTCCATGTTTCTCTTGTGTCTTTCCTTTGTGCTTCCAAAGCGTATGTCTTCATATTACAAGATATAAAGTCCTAATACATGATATCTAGTAAAATGAAAAATACACCTAATCTATTTATTACAACCCAATAATAAATAAATTACATCTTTTATACAAAGCACAAAAAAAATATACAACCCCATTGAATAAACTAAAACAACCATTGCATACATCCAAACAACACAAGGCCAAATGCTAGGTTATGCACCAATATGAACATTCATCATATCATCCAAATATATCAAAGAATCCCCATTAAAACCCACGATTTTCAGCCAACATAAACTGAAAATTCGGGTTTTAAACATAGTCCAAACAATATACATATCATCATACATATCTTTCAAGGTTTAATCACAAGCATGTGTGATATGACCTTGAAAGTTTGGGGATTCAACACACAAGAACATAGCAGCTCCTAAAAGGGGTTCAAGGTCCATAAAATGAATTTTTAAAGGACAATTCAAGCTAGCTATCCACATAACCGGCTCTAAATGCCATTGAAGGGGTTTGTTAGAACACAAGACATAGTTTAACCACTTAAACTTTGTAAAACGCAGCGGAAGTTTAACATTATTACATTGTTTGTAAGCTGAAAAAAAATCATGTTCTATTTGATGTTTTAAAGTGTAAACAAACCCAAGAACAAAGGGGATCTTTTATGTGAATAAGCAAGCTATGAACACATGTAAATGTACATAAAATTACAGCTATATTGAGCTGTGAAAACTACCTTCCAGCAGCAGCAAAAACCGACACAAAAGGGAATGTTGGATGCTCAAACTCGGCCAAGGCTCCAAGGTAGGACCTCTCAAGCTTGTATACCCCAAGCTTGTTTGCAAAGCACCTTCTTGTTAGGAAGAATCACCACCAAAAACTTCAAAAAACCTCAAATTTCAGCTACTAGAACCGTGAGTATTGAGAGAGAATTTAGAGAGTTTTGCTAGTTTGCATGTCTTGAGATATGAGAGAAAAAAAGGTGAACTAGACAAGCATTGATGTGTGTGTGGTTCAAGGCCAAGGACCCGATCAACTAAAGGGGGGGCAGCCGAAAAAAAATTTAAAAGAGGTTTCCCTCTTATAAAATTTAACACACACATATATTATCTAGTCTTGTAACTAGTTTATGCAATTAACCATTTAATTGTATAAGTAGTATACTCTCATTATTATTTGGTGTTATCCAACTAATTTAGATAAGACTTCAAATAATATTATTGAACAAAATATACTAATAAGGTGTTCATTCTCATATGCAACTTATTTAAAAACCCCATTTTCTAAATTGGTGTAAATATTTAATTGCATGATCATATCATCAATAAATATTAATGGGTGTTTCCTAAGCTTGTTATTGGGTATAACCCGACTTGGATCATTACGTACTAACCGCATCAATATTCTATGTGTCTTGGGTATATAGAATCCTACAATTATTACTTCTTTATTATTATTATTATTATTATTATCTTTGTTATTATTATTACAATTATTATTATAGCTCAATTTAATAGTTAAGTTATCAATTTTACATTAGAACTTAAAGACAACTTAACATTTTAACATAAATAATCCATAAGTTTCTTGTAGGCAATAAAGGCCCTTGCAAAAATAAACGACATGAACTATTAGTTAACAAGAAAATACGAGATGTTACACTCTACTTGTTAAAATAATATTAAAGATTATTTTAAAAATAATTTAATAAAATTCTTAGCAATCAGGGGTAAACTTTAACTAAATATTATTAAGTTGAATTTAGCTGAAAAACACTATTAGTTCCCTAAACTAGACTTTAATTATTTTAGTTAAACAAATTATTTTAATTATAAAACTTTATAATTTTATACTTCTTATAAATCTTTGTATTTTAATTATTAATTTTAATAGAATAATCAAAATCTCATAATTAATAATAAATCCGCTATTCCTTCCCTGAATATATAATGCCCTTTAACCCAATCCAATCCTATGGGCTTGGGACCGTTATCTAGCTTTTCGCGGTAAATTCCAGAATCCTCTTCTTTTTCATTTTTTCTTTCTTCTTCTTCTTCTTCTTCTTCTTCTTCTATATCTCCTACTTTTTCTTCTTCTTCTTCTTTTTCTTCTTCCTCCTTGAGCAATCAATCTCATGGCTGCCACTCTTCAATCCTACACAACTAAGTTCCACTTCCACTTCCCTTCCTATACTCCCAACTCAAATAACACTCCAAAATTCCCCTATTCTCGAAACCCTAATTTCACCATCGCCCCTTTTCCGTTTCCGCTCAAACTCAGGCTCTCAACGCCAAACACTTCAACCGCCTTTTGCTCACTCACCGAATCTATCCAGTTGCCTCCCGAGGACATCCAACGGCCTCCCTTTGATATCAATCTCGCCGTCATCTTGCCGGATTCGCCTTTGAAGCCTATACAACTCCTGCCGTAATCCACAACATCTATATTCTCTCATCTCCATACATATATACATGCATACTCAAACTTAAACTTTTTTCTTTTTTTTGTGTCTGTGTTGTTTATCAGGAAAATATTGGAAAGAGACAGGTGGATGCTGCTGGTTGTCACACTCTGATTCTTTCAGAGTATGCTGCTGTCTGTCTGTTTGTCATGTGCTTTTGCTTCTTTCAGGAAATTATTGTACGTATAACTGATCGAAGCTTGGCTTTCCTCTGTCAGGACATTCCTCCGTGAGATTTATGATGGCCAGTTGTTTATAACGCTCAACAAGGGTTATGATTTCCCGGCCATGGATCCATGGGTAGTCATATCCCTACTTCTCTGCTTCTCTTCAAATCCATTATCCATCTAGTGTTAGCCTAAATGTGTAACCCCTACTTTCTGCTTTCAGGGAACAAGCGATCCTTATGTGGTGCTGCAATTGGATACTCAGATTGTTAAAAGCAAGATTAAATGGGGGTATATATATATATATATATATATATATATATATATTATATATATATATTAAATTCTTCACACTCTCCTTGTTGCTTAACCAGTATGTGAATTAAGCTTTTTAACAACTCTTTGATTTCTGTTAGGACAAAGGAACCAACATGGAATGAGGAACTCACATTGTACATCAAGCATCCACCAACCACTAATCTTCAGGTTGTTAAATGCATTTATATTAACCTGACATTATGGTGCTTTGATAATATTTGCTTGCGTTAGAGATCTTACTTTAGAGGACTCGTGAGTCAACACTTTTGCTGAATGTAGAAATTATCTTGTTATATTCTGATCACACGCTTATTTATTTATTTTTTTTTCCCTCACAACATTATCATGTAACTTTGGACCCTAATTAATAATCATCTTCTTATCTTATGTGACATGAATACTATAATTCAGGTTGCAGCTTGGGATGCAAATCTTGTGGCCCCCCATAAACGAATGGGTAATTCTAGTGTCTGTTTGGAGTCCATGTGTGATGGTAATTCTTTTTTTTCTTTTTTCATGATTTTTTGCAGACTTTTGGTTTTACTCACTTAACCATGCACCCTCTATATTATCTACTATAGATCTTTGTTTAGTGTCTCTAAACCATGGAACATTTCGTTTCCAGGAAATTCACATGAGGTGCTAGTTGAATTGGAGGGAATGGAGGTGGTGGAAAAGTACAGCTGGAGGTAGTTTCCATAAATAAAACATTACATAAATGCCGTATGTTATTTTGCGACACCTTAAAAAGGAAGTTGGATATACTTTGGAGTGGGGACCGTGTTTATATGTTTCTTATAAGCTTAACATAGACCATAAAATTTGGTTCAGGTTAAATATAAGAGTTTTGATACAATCAAAGAAGAAAAGAACTGGTGGAGGTTGCCTTTTGTTGCAGAATTTCTTCGAAATAACAGTTTTGAATCTACTTTAAAAAAGGTTATCGGGTCAGAACCTGTACAAGCACGCCAGTTTGTTGAGTATGCTTTTGGGCAGTTAAAGTCTATAAACGATGCATACATCCAACACAATGAATCTTCAAATGGTAACAAGTATGGTCTAGAAGATTCTGGAACATCCACACATTTTAACTCTCAATCCGACATAGATCAGATAGACATTGTTCAAGAAGACTATCTAGAATCTGAAAGCACACAATCAGACAAAGATTTTTGGAAGAATTTTGGCAATGCCATTAATCAGAATATTGTTAAACAACTCGGTCTCCCGGCTCCTGAAAAGATTAAATGGGAAGGATTTGATTTATTGAGCAAAATTGGAATCCATTCCCAAACCATTGCGGAAGCAGGCTATGTAGAATCAGGGCTTGCAACTCCAAGCAGCAATACTGTTAATAATGATGATGAAACGACTGAAAGTTCAACTATTAGCAACACTCGACCGTCATTTCCTGATATTAAAAAGGCCACACAAGATTTATTGAAACAAACTGATTCTATATTAGGAGCTTTAATGGTTTTGAATGCTACAGTTACTGAGCTGACCAAAGACAGTGGACTCTTAGCAAAAAATGATGCCAATGATGAAGAGAATGTCCTGAAAGGTTCTTTAGATAAACCAGTATTAGATGAGAAGAAGGCAGAGGAAATGAGAGCTCTGTTTTCAACAGCCGAGAGTGCAATGGAAGCTTGGGCTATGTTAGCGACTTCATTGGGGCACCGAGTTTTATTAAATCAGAATTTGAGAAAATATGTTTCTTGGATAATCCTGTCACGGATACACAGGTCAACTAAATTCTTATTAGCTGGTAAGATTTTGTTTTGTTAAGAATTGACTTACCTGAAATTGCAGGTGGCAATTTGGCGTGATTCAGCACGAAATAGATTGGTTGTTGCTTTCAGGGGAACAGAACAAGTACGCCAAAATCAGTCAATGCCAGTTGATTAATTGAAAAATTATTTGTATGCTTGAAATTGTGATTCTTGGTTGATTTAGGTTAAATGGAAGGACTTGCGAACTGATTTAATGCTGGTTCCAGCTGGGTAATGACTTGTTAATCACTGCTGAAATCATGTTATATGGCTCTTTTTTTCACAGGTTTCTTCTTTGATTTGTGTAGGTTGAACCCAGAAAGAATTGGTGGTGACTTTAAGAAGAAGTTCAGGTATCCCCTTAGACCATCTTCAGCTTATGCACCAAAACATCAGATAGAAAATCATTCGCAACCATGACACGACTGTGGTTTTTTTTTGGTTTTTTTTTGGTTTTTTTGGGTTTAACACTATTTATCACACTAAATTTTTTATCGTTCACATATTTATTAAATTCAACATAAAATTATTGAATTACCTTTTTAATGTACCTTTTAAAGCAATCTCAATGAATCCTTTAGAAAAAATATCACATTGAGTATGGTTTTTAAGTTTATCTTTTATTTTTTTAAATAATTGTTACTAGTTAAGTTGATTAATATATTAGTAAATAAAATGTTAAAATAATTTTTTTTCTTTATAATAAAGGTATTTTTATCCAAAAAAATTAATATGTAAATCCAAATTATCTAGCGTCTAAGAATTGAAGTGAGAATTTGGTGCATGCATTTGAGTTATAATAATTTGGTGTAAGCATATTCCAAGAATATGCTCATTTAACCACCAAAAAGTGTAATTTTTTTGTGTGCATACATTTGAGCTGCATCTTATAATGACATGCTATTTTTCTTATGATATATCTACTAACCATCACATGTATTATATATCATGTTATGTTATTCTCAGGTTCACTCAGGGTTTTTAGGTGCATATGATTCAGTCAGGACGAGAATCATCTCCCTCATTAAAACAGCTACTGGGTATAAGTAAGTTCATATGAATTCTGAAAGAGATCACTTCATAATATTTTAAAATTTTTCAAAGTATTCCTATTTTTGGTTCTAGATTCCATGTGAACTGTGTGGGTTTTAAAAGACTATATTGTGTGGGAACTTTTTCTAGTTTTCTTTTTATGTAAGGATATCCATGGTACTTCATAATAATTACAAATAAAAAATAACTATTTCTTGGTAGGGACGATGATGCTGATCAGGTGCCCAAGTGGCATGTTTATGTGACAGGACATAGTTTAGGTGGTGCACTGGCAACCTTGCTTGCTCTTGAACTATCTTCCAGTCAATTAGCAAAGTGAGTTTTTATTTCTGGATCATACTAATTAAGTTACTGGAAAACTAATCATAAAATTGGTTTAGGCTATGATTGTGGCAGGTTTTAGTAATATGGTACAGGAATTAGATTTTTATATAATTGTAATACTTATCTTCTATGCATCTTGTAGGAGTGGGGCTATTTCTGTAACTATGTATAATTTTGGATCTCCAAGAGTTGGTAACAAAAAATTTGCTGATGTTTATAATCAGGTATTTTTCTGTCATAAAATATTATATTGTTAATTTGTTATTCTAGATTTTATGAGTTTGATGTGAAACTCAAGGGGAGAGATAGATTACAAACCATTCAAGATATATATATTCAATAACCACGGAAGAAGAACAACAAAGAACTTGTTACACAAATATCACAAAACAGAAATAAAATGATAAGAACCCATCACCCTTATCCCTAAGGAATCCACTAAAGTTAAAGATAAAGGAAACACTCTAAAGTAAATAACGAATATTAAAAGATCTCCCAAGGTAATAAAGATTTTAGGAATTTAGAAGAATATTCTCAATTTGAACCTTATAATTTATGTGCTCCTCACAATGGATAAAACTACTCATCACTAGCATATGAGAAAGCCGTAAAAGCCATCTCTAACCAATCAAATAATTTTTAATATATATATATATAATATATATATATATATATATATATATATATATATATGAGAGAGAGAGTGTGTGTGTTATTACAAGGCCATACTCCTTAGTAAAAGTCATTGATAAGAAGGAACATGATCAGATATTGTTATTCTAGGTTTATGTGTTATTTCACTCGGTGATGTCTAACCATGTCATGAATTTGTTTTTTACGATTGTTTTCTGCTTGTCTTGCAGAAAGTTAAAGACAGCTGGCGAGTTGTAAATCACAGAGATATTATCCCTTCGGTCCCTCGTTTAATGGGTTATTGCCATGTGGCGCAACCTGTATATCTTGCAGCCGGAAATGTTCAAAATGCCATGGCGAGTACTCGAATAATCTAATTTAGCTTCTTTCTTTTATTCTAATATATAACGCGCTAATCCTTGAAACCAAGTATATTTGCTTTCATTTTTTAAAGTTTAGTGTTCACCCTTATTCTTTGGTCTAATTATAACCAAAAAACTCATTAATGATTGTACACTGATTGCCTATATTATAATAGTTACATGTGTGGTATGCCTTTATATATAGAGTTAGATATTGCACATGTTGGGAATCAGGCCCAAGATTTGGCATATCACATATCTTCGTGCAACCCCCGTCTTCCGCCCAAAGATTTGACTGTTTAAAACATCGTTTGTCAGAGAATTTGCCGGAAAGGGTGGCGGAGAGGAAGATGGGGGTTGCATGAAGACGTTGTTAACTTGATCTGTAGCACGGGGCTAGTGTTCACGGTCGCCTTATGGTCTGTGAATTTATGGAAATGAGAGGGGAACGGGAATTGAAGAAGATGAAGCAAAATCATGTGGAGACGTTGAAATCAACTATGTGTTGTGACAGCGTTGGCGGTGTCGGAAAGGGGGTGGTTTGTGTACTGTGGGTTGTCATGGTGGTTTGCTTGGTGAACTATTAGGAATGGGAGGAGTTTTCTCATGATGGTGTTCTTGGTGGAGAGGGAGGCGGGGAAGAGCTTCGGCGAGGTGAACCGGGTGGTTTATAGTGGGAGTTTGGATAAGTCGGTGAAGGTGTGGAATGTGTCTGAGAAGTTGACGGTCAAAATGGAATCCGTAATTCTCATACGGATTCAATAATTGAGAATTAGATTTCGTAAAACCCAAGTGCGGAACACCCGTTAGCCAAAAACATTTCCAAATCAACCCACAAACCTATCATGTTTTCCAAAAATAAGCCCATTAAAAAAAATTCACCGTTGTGAACGGTGGCTAGGGTTTCTAGTAGTTGCTTTCAGCGCCCTGTGGTGGTGATATCCTATGTGGCGAGATGCGGCCTTCTGGTGTTGGTGGCTATGGTTTCTTGCGGTGGTTGTTATGGGCAGCGAGTAGGGTTTGCATGGCTGCTGTAGCTGCTGTTGTGTGCAGTGGCTAGGGTTTCTTACATATTTTTGATGTTACACAAAGATACTCTCAAATGTTACACTTGGATATCCTCCAGATATAATCACTCTATAACTAGTTTAATGATAATAAATATTTGTTGTAGGAAAGTATAGAGCTCCTGGGAGATGGTTATGAAGGTGATGTTATCGGGGAATCCACTCCTGATGCTCTTGTAACTGAATTTGTAAGTTTTCGAGTTTACCAAGTTATTACTACAGTTTTATGGTATCATTATCTTGTTTTTAGATGATTGTTATTATATTATGATTATATTATTTGTTTGAGGTAATCTTAAAATACGATAGAATATGATTTAAATGGTCATTAGGGCTGGTCCCTTGAATATATACTTATATGGTTCCATCATTACTTATAAGATAAATAATACTTTTTTTTAATATTTGCACAGATGAAAGGTGAGAAAGAACTCATTGAGAAAATATTGAACACTGAAATAAATATTTTCCGGGCAATTAGAGATGGAACTGCCCTTATGCAGCATATGGAAGATTTTTATTACGTGTCTTTATTGGAGGTATTGATTGCATTTGATTAATAATTTGTAGTTATATATAATTTTTTGTACAGGAGGCTAATTTTCAAATTTATATTGTTTGTGTAATTTAAAATCTGGGATCATTTATTTGATGAACCCAAGCATTCAACTTTTTTCGTTGATACCTAAAAATATATGAAACTACTTTATAGGTGTTTTTTTGGATTTGGTACAAATTGATACAAGGGTTAGGGCATACTTTGGTGGCCACTAAAGGTGTATTGATATACGAGTGATCCTGGTGAAAAAAGTTGATTATTAGGTGTTTTTAACGGTGCCATATACATCAATATTCCTGGTTTTATTGAATAACAAATCCATGACCACATTAAACTTCACAAGCAATAAACAATTGGAAGTGCAAGAACAAATGTGTTTCTAGTTATGCATGTATATGGAGATTTCAAGGTTTAATCTTAGTTGAACGTATCTCTTTTATTTGATTGGTTTTCTTTTTCAGCATGTGAGGTCAACCTACCGAACTGTTTCAAAAACAAAATCTGTTGATGGAGGTGGAGGTGGCTTATCAGTCAAAGAAGCATAATAAAGATGTGAAGATTACACCCTCCTTCGCCCCCCCTTCATTCTCTCTATATATATACACGCACACACAAATATATGTATGTATGTATGTATGTATGTATGTATGTACGTACGTACGTACGTATGTATGTGTTATTGTATTATTCATCATGCAGTAAAATGCAAATTGATTATTTGTAGATAATATTTTCGATTAACTGTAAAATTGTATTGTGATTACATCTATGATTACAATAACTATCAGATTTCTAGTATATACATCTTTCCTATCTCATAATGGAAATGAATATTATCATGACGAGCACATGAAGACAAATATTGTATGGGGAGTTTGATTTTAGCGTTGCAACAACTTTGGGTTGACCTCACGCTTCTGCCTCGACTTTTGTTGATCTATTAAAGCTATATGTGCTTGTAAAATTTAAATTATTTCATCATTTGCTCTCGCGTCTCTCCTTAGCCCATCAAGTATCTATTCTTTACAACATCCTCCTGTCGTGTTCAACAATAAATATCAAAATCAACTATATGTATGATCAAGTTATTTTGGAATCTTGTGTGTTTACATAATTATTACCTACTTTCTTTGAATTGCATCTCTCTGTTTTTGTGCAGAATCTTTAGTCTCCTTACTTCTTTTTGCAGCCATTTCCTCTTGTTTCCACACGGATTTGTTAGTGCATGGACCCTGACTTTTTGGTCATGTAGTTGACTTTCGGTTTCTCGTAGGAACATCATCTCATCCATCTTTTGTTGTTGAATCTTGGTTTTCTCCCAACCTTTTGACCTAATGGCATGCGGTGGTCTGGCGTTTAGCTAGTTTGTGAACCACCCATGTTATCTAGCTCTGTTTGAAACAATCACCTATTTGTAGTGAAAGTTGTAAATATGTGCAGGCCGGGTAGATTATCAGTCATTGGTAAACAATCATATGCTATGATTCGAAAGATATTCTTTAATTAGTTGGATTTTTTTTGTCCAATTTGGAAGTAAAGAAAATCTATCTGTGTTTGAAGTGAATAAAATAAAGTGATTTTGGATGTGTGAAAAAAGTGATGAATATAGATAGTTGAGGGGACGAGAATTGACAAGTTGAATATGTGGGAGGAGTAATAGTATTGTTTTTCAATTTAAAGTGGAAAAACGGTTAGCTAGGGCTTTCATTCTTCTCAACGTCGAGAAAAAGAAAAAAAAGAATGTAATGCAATATTTGATTTTGATTTTGATTTTGATGAATTGAGCATCGCTTCTTAATTGTTAGGTCAAGTGGAGAGATAGATTACAAACCATTCAAGATATATATATTCAATAACCACGGAAGAAGAACAACAAAGAACTTGTTACACAAATATCACAAAACAGAAATAAAATGATAAGAACCCACCACCCTTATCCCTAAGGAATCCACTAAAGTTAAAGATAAAAGAAACACTCTAAAGTAAATAATGAATATTAAAAGATCTCATAAGGTAATATAGATTTTAGAAATTTAGAAGAATAATTCTTAATTTGAACCTCATAATTTATGTGCTCCTCACAATGGATAAAACTACTCATCACTAGCATATGAGAAAACCGTAAAAGCCATCTCTAACCAATCAAATAATTTTTAATATATATATATATATATATACATACATATATATATATATGAGAGAGTGTGTGTGTGTGTGTTATTACAAGGCCATGCTCCTTAGTAAAAGTCATTAATAAGAAGGAACATGATCAGATATTGTTATTCTAGGTTTATGTGTTATTTCACTCGGTGATGTCTAACCATGTCATGAATTTGTTTTTTATGATTGTTTTCTGCTTGTCTTGCAGAAAGTTAAAGACAGCTGGGTAGTTGTAAATCACAGAGATATTATCCCTTCGGTCCCTCGTTTAATGGGTTATTGCCATGTGGTGCAACCTGTATATCTTGCAGCCGGAAATGTTCAAAATGCCATGGTGAGCACTCGAATAATCTAATTCAGCTTCTTTCTTTTATTCTAATATATAACACGCTAATCCTTGAAACCAAGTATATTTGCTTTTATTTTTTAAAGTTATTAATGATTGTACACTGATTGCCTGTATTATAATAGTTACATATGTGGTATGCCTTTATATATAGACTTAGATATTGCACATGTTGGGAATCAGGCCCAAGATTTGGTATATCACATATCTTCGTGCAACCCCCATCTTCCGCCCAAAGATTTGACTGTTTGAAACATCGTTTGTCAAAGAATTTGTCGGAGAGGGTGGCGGAGAGGAAGATGGGGGTTGCACAAAGACGTTGTTAACTTGATGTGTAGCACGGAGCTAGTGTTCACAGGGTCGGCTGATGGTCTGTGAAGTTAGGGAAATGAGAGGGGAACGAGAATTGAAGAAGATGAAGCAAAATCATGTGGAGACGTTGAAATCAACTATGTGTTGTGACAGCGTTGGCGGTGTTGGAAAGGGGGTGGTTTATGTAGTGTGGGTTGTCACGGTGTTTTGCTTGGTGAACTATTAGGAGTGGAGGATTTTGCTCATGATGGTGTTCTTGGTGGAGAGGGAGGCGGGGAAGAGCTCCGCGAGGTGAACCGGGTGGTTTATAGTGGGAGTTTGGATAAGTCGGTGAAGGTGTGGAATGTGTCGGAGAAGTCGACGGTCAAAATGGAATCCGTAATTCTCATTTACGGATTCAATAATTGAGAATTAGATTCCGTAAAACCCAAGTGCGGAACACCCATTAGCCAAAAACATTTCCAAATCAACCCACAAACCATCATCTTTTCCAAAAATAAGCCCATTTAAAAAAAATTTCACCGTTGTGAACGGTGGCTAGGGTTTCTAGTGGTTGCTTTCAGCGCCCTGTGGTGGTGATATCCTATGTGGCGAGATGCGGCCTCCTGGTGTTAGTGGCTATGGTTTCTTGCGGTGGTTGTTGTGGGCAGCGTGTAGGGTTTGCATGGCTGTTGTAGCTGCTGTTGTGTGCAGTGGCTAGGGTTTCTTACATATTTTTGATATTACACAAAGATACTCTCAAATGTTACACTTGGATATCCTCCAGATATAATCATTCTATAACTACTTTAATAATAATAAATATTTGTTGCAGGAAAGTATAGAGCTCCTGGGAGATGGTTATGAAGGTGATGTTATCGGGGAATCCACTCCTGATGCTCTTGTAACTGAATTTGTAAGTTTTCAAGTTTACCAAGTTACTACTACAGTTTTATGGTGTCATTATCTTGTTTTTAAATAATTGTTATTATATTATTTGTTTGAGGTAATCTTAAAATACGATAGAATGTGATTTAAATGGTCATTAGGGCTGGTCCCTTGTCTATATACTTACATGGTTCCATCATTACTTATAAGATAAATAATACTTTCTTTTTTAATATTTGCACAGATGAAAGGTGAGAAAGAACTCATTGAGAAAATATTGAACACTAAAATAAATATTTTCCAGGCAATTAGAGATGGAACTGCCCTTATGCAGCATATGGAAGATTTTTATTACGTGTCTTTACCGGAGATATTGATTGCATTTGATTAATAATTTGTAGTTATATATAATTTTTTGTACAAGAGGCTAATTTTCAAATTTATATTGTTTGTGTAATTTAAAATCTGGGATCATTTATTTGATGAACCCAAGCATTCAACTTTTTTCGTTGATGCCTAAAAATATATGAAACTACTTTATAGGCTGCTCAAGTATTTATACAATTACTTGTATTCCAAATTTAATAATAAAGCATGTGTAGTGACGGAAATGTCCTTTGAAAGGACAAAAAATACCCTTGCGTCAAATATATGTGTAAGAATGAAAATTTGAAATGAGAACTTGGGGTTTTTTAAAGTCTTCTATAGTTTTAATGAGATTTCCCTATTTGTGGTTAGAGTGTTTTTTTTGGATTTGGTACAAATTGATATAGGGGTAAGGGCATACTTTGGTGGCCACTAAAGGTGTATTGATATACGAGTGATCCTGGTGAAAGAAGTTGATTATTAGGTGTTCTTCACAGTGCCATATACATCAATATTCCTGGTTTTATTGAATAACAAATCCATGACCACATTATACTTCACAAGCAATAAACAATTGGAAGTGCGAGAACAAATGTGTTTCCAGTTATGCATGTATATGGAGATTTCAAGGTTTAATCTTAGTTGAACGTATCTCTTTTATTTGATTGGTTTTCTTTTTCAGCATGTGAGGTCAAACTACCGAACTGTTTCAAAACAAAATCTGTTAATGGAGGTGGAGGTGGCTTATGAGTCAAAGAAGCATAATAAAGATGTGAAGATTACACCCTCCTTCGCCCCCTTCTCTCTTTCTATATATATACACACACACACACAAATATATGTGTGTGTGTGTGTGTGTGTGTGGTGTGTGTGTGTGTGTGTGTGTGTGTGTGTGTGTGTGTGTGTGTGTGTGTGTGTGTGTGTGTGTGTGGTGTGTGTGTGTGTGTGTGTGTGTGTGTGTGTGTGTGTGTTGTGTGTGTGTGTGTGTGTGTGTGTCTGTGTGTGTGTGTGTGTGTGGTGTGTGTGTGTGTGTGTGTGTGTGTGTGTGTGTGTGTGTGTGTGTGTGTGTGTGTGTGTGTGTGGTGTGTGTGGTGTGTGTGTGTGTGTGTGTTGTGTGTGTGTGTGTGGTGTGTGTGTGTGTGTGTGTGTGTGTGTGTGTGTGTCTGTGTGTGTGTGTGTGTGTGTGTGTGTCTGTGTGTGTGTGTGTGTGTGTGTGTGTCTGTGTGTGTGTGTCTGTGTGTGTGTGTGTGTGTGTGTGTGTCTGTGTGTGTGTCTGTGTGTGTGTGTGTGTGTGTGTGTGGTGTGTGTGTGTGTGTGTGTGTGTGTGTGTGTGTATGTGTGTATGTATGTGTTATTGTATTATTCATCATGCAGTAAAATGCGAATTGATTATTTGTAGATAATATTTTTGATTAACTGTAAAGTTGTATTGTGATTACATCTATGATTACAATAACTATCAGATTTCTAGTATATACATCTTTCCTATCTCATAATGGAAATGGATATTATCATGACAAGCACATGAAGACAAATATTGTATGGGGAGTTTGATTCTAGCGTTGCAACAACTTTGGGTTGACCTCACGCTTCTGCCTCGACTTTTGTTGATCTATTAAAGCTATATGTGCTTGTAAAATTTAAATTATTTCATCACTTGCTCTCACCTCTCTCCTTAGCCCATCAAGTATCTATTCTTTACAACATCCTCCCGTCGTGTTCAACAATAAATATCATAAAATCAACTATATGTATGATCGAGTTATTTTGGAATCTTGTGTGTTTACATAATTATTACCTACTTTTTTTGAATTGCATCTCTCTGTTTTTGTGCAGAATCTTTAGCCTCCTTACTTCTTTTTGCAGCCATTTCCTCTTGTTTCCACACGGATTTGTTAGTGCATGGACCCTGACTTTTTGGTCATGTAGTTGACTTTCGGTTTCTCATAAGAACATCATCTCATCCATCTTTTGTTGTGAATCTTGGTTTTCTCCCAACCTTTTACCTTATGACATGCGGTGGTCTGGCGTTTAGCTAGTTTGTGAACCACCCATGTTGTCTAGCTCTGTTTGAAACAATCACCTATTTGTAGTGAAAGTTGTAAATATGTGCAGCCCGGGCAGATTATCCGTCATTGGTAAACAATCATATGCTATGATTCGAAAGATATTCTTTAATTAGTTGGATTTTTTTTTTGTCAAATTTGGAAGTAAAGAAAATCTACCGGTGTTTGAAGTGAATAAAATAAAGTGATTTTGGATGTGTGAAAAAAGTGATGAATATAGATAGTTGAGGGGACGAGAATTGACAAGTTGAATATGTGGGGGGAGTAATAGTATTGTTTTTCAATTTTAAGTGGAAAAACGGTTAGCTAGGGCTTTCATTCTTGTTATCGTCAAGGAAAACAAAAAAAAAGAAAAAAAAAAGAATGCAATGCAATGCAATATTTGATTTTGATTTTGATGAATTGAGCATCGCTTCTTAATTGTTGGGTCATACGTACTCTGAAACAGCAAATCGCATATTAACATATTTGAGGGTGATCGACAACGGTGGTTGATGATGATAATTTGTTTGATTTTGAAGAGAGGAAGCGGAAATATGCATACATATATATTGTATCTCTCTCTCAAGGAAACCCACCGGTTGCCTTTGAATGGATCCCTAGAAATTAATAAGGATTTGGGACGACTTGTTCAACTAACTGATCTTTCAATTCAATGGCAAGATTTTTCAGCTCATTACTACTTCTGCCCTATATTTCTTAATGCATCTTAATTTGTTTATAAATTAACTCTCTCTGCTATCACTTCCCCTACCCTCATTCGTTCTCAACACACACACACACACACACACACACATTTTAACTGTTTATTGAAAATGGAGGTGCTATTCATTCATTCTATGTCAAATGAATATCCTGTTTATATCCCGTACACTAGCTAGCTTGGATATATATGCACTCACACACGCACACACACTCTATGTGGATATATAATATAGTTCCTTTCCTTCTTGTCATACATGCAGGCTGGTATATCCAAAGTAGTTGTTGGATCTCAAGTTTGGCTGGAAGATCCTGAGGTAGCTTGGGTAGATGGTGAGGTTACAGAAATCCGCGATCAAGAAATTAAAGTTCAATTATCAACAGGAAAAGAAGTGAGTCAATCTCATATTATATTTCCTTTGTTTATATATAAGCTGATTGGAAAACTATTTTTTGCTCAAAAGCTAACAACAACAACAACCATGCCGCCCATAACAAAGCTTTTAGTAGGATCTTTCTAGAAATAGTGGGATACGATGTACACAAACCATACCTCTATCTCAAGAGATAGAGAGAGAGAAAATTGACTAGAATAACTTTAGAATATTTTATTACATATTTTTATTTTACAGATAGTAACAAATGTATCCAGTGTGCATGCTAAAGATCCTGAGTTTCCTGAATGCGGAGTAGATGACATGACAAAGTTGGCATATCTTCATGAGCCAGGGGTTCTACAAAATTTAAAATGCCGATATGATCACAATGACATATACGTGAGTACCTTGCCACAGCTTCATGATACATCTTCCTTTTTTAATTAGCGGATTATAAGGTTAACATGTGTACTTGTTTCCAGACATACACAGGAAATATTTTAATCGCAGTCAACCCTTTCAAGAGGCTACCTCATTTATATACTAATGATGTGATGGCAAAATACAAAGGCGCGACTCTTGGGGAACTGAGTCCACATCCTTATGCTATTGCACATGCTGCATACAGGCATTCTCTTTCTTGTTTTTATTACTTACTGTTTTTAGTTATTAAGTTCCAGTTAATCAATATTGTATGCTAAACGAGAATTTGTTTGACACAGGCAGATGGTCAATGAGGAAATAAGCCAATCAATTCTTGTTAGTGGAGAAAGTGGGGCTGGTAAAACTGAAAGTACAAAGAATCTTATGCAGTATCTTGCATATATGGGTGGTCGCCCTTCCTCTGAGGGGAGACGAAGTGTGGAACAACAAGTTCTAGAAGTATGCAGTACTGTTTTCTTTATATTTTTAAAAAACACATGCATTTAGGTGAAAAATTAAGTCGTAGCAAAGTTTCATAAATCATAATTGTTTCATTTAGGTCTCTTAAGTTTCATTTGATTTTATTTATTTATTAATTTTTTTTTTTTTTTGTAAAAGTTTGCATAAATGATTATATTGAGTAAACTAAATGAGAGAGTTATGTAACTTGGTTACTTATTGAACTTTTATTTTCAAAATGTTTTAACAGAAACCAATCACTTTAGATCAAACTTGACAAAAATACTGAAGAACAACTAAGTTCCATAAATTATAGTCACTCAGTGTAACAACCTATCAAAAATTTCACAACAATATAATGGAACAACTTGGAAATTGAGTGACTAAAAAAACATGTTGAAACGTTGTTAACTTATTTAAAAATTTCCTATTTTGCAGTCTAATCCAGTTCTAGAAGCATTTGGTAATGCAAAGACCGTCAGAAACAATAATTCAAGGTACCAAAACTTCAACCTGCCAAAGAGTTAAATAACAATGAATCTTCTTTTCAGTTGATTGATGTCGGGTTTTTTTTATAAATAAATGTGGTGTCATGATAGTCGTTTTGGTAAGTTCGTTGAGATCCAATTTAATGAAAGCGGGAGAATCTCTGGTGCTGCTATAAGAACTTATTTGCTAGAAAGATCACGTGTCTGCCAAGTTTCTGATCCTGAGAGAAATTATCACTGTTTTTACATGTTGTGTGCTGCACCACCTGAGGTAACTCACATTCTGGATGCTCAAAGTAGGTTAAGTTTCATATGTAATTAGTCATTGAGCCAAAACCAGTTAACCAATTCTTAATCACATTTCAGGAGTCTGAAAAGTACAAAGTTGGAAATCCAAGAAAGTTTCACTACCTTAATCAATCAAGCTTTTATGAACTGAATGGAGTAGATGAGTCTCAAGAGTATCTTGCGACAAAGAAAGCTATGGATGTTGTTGGAATCAGCTCTGATGAACAGGCACTCACAGATACTTGTATTTTTATATATTTTCTGAAATAACAAAATCTTGCATGAAACATATACGGTTTCTTCTACAGGATGCTATATTTCGTGTTGTTGCTGCAATTCTTCACTTAGGTAACATTGAGTTCACTAAAGGGAGTGAACCAGATTCGTCTCAACCTAAAGATGATCAATCTCGATTTCATCTAGAAACTGCCGCCGAGCTTTTCATGTACATAATTATCTACTTGTAACTATAGCATGTTCTAATTTTGATGTTTCTTCCACTTCTTAACGCAATAGTTATGTTAATTTAGGTGTGATAAGACAGCTCTCGAAGATTCTTTTTGCACGCGCGTGATTGTAACTCGTGGTGAAAGCATTAAAAAGTGCCTTGATCCAGCTGCTGCAGCTATCAGTAGAGATGCATTTGCTAAAATAGTTTATACGAAGTTATTTGACTGGTAGGTGATTCCCAATAAAAGCAGTTTCATGTTTTCTGATTTACTGTTCATGGAATTTATTGACTGATTCAGGCTTGTGAGCAAGATCAATAATTCCATTGGTCAAGATTCTGACTCGAAATTCTTCATCGGGGTGTTGGATATTTATGGATTCGAAAGTTTCAAGACAAACAGGTGCTTAGCTGGTACGCCTTTGGTTTCAGCAATTTAGACTAGGTTCTTTCATTAGTCTTGCTTTTTATTCTCTTTAACATAAATTCAAATCGGGGCCCGTGCAGTTTTGAACAGTTTTGCATTAATCTAACTAATGAGAAACTGCAGCAACATTTTAACCAGGTTTGTGAAATTTTGTCTAAGCATGTTCCACTACAGCTGTTGATTATTGATCAAACAATACCAGCCTACATGCCTAACGTGGTTGTTTTATATAATAGTAATAATAATTATAATAATATTATTATTATCTTTGCCAGCATGTTTTCAAGATGGAACAAGAAGAATATAGTAAGGAGGATATAGATTGGAGTTACATAGAGTTTGAGGATAATCAAGATATATTAGATCTCATTGAAAAGGTCTGCATATGCTATTTCTATATGTTGGCTTATTTTATTGTGCTTCAAACTTTTCCAGTGTATTTTAATTTGTTGCAATAATTGAGGTTTTGGTTACTTCAGAAACCTGGGGGAATCCTTGCTCTTCTGGATGAGGCTTGGTATGTATACACTTGTATTAAAAAAAAACTACTCTTGTCTGTGCTTTTAATATAATGCTATGAATATATAAGTTAGATAAGATCATTTTACCATGAGAAGAATATATAAGTTAGGAGTTTCAGAGAAGAATATATAAGTTAGGAGTTTCAGATTATTTTATTTATATTATATTATGTAGATAAGATCATTTTTACCATGATCAAGATACATGATTTACTTAGGTTTCTTTTGTGATTATCCTGATTGTACTCTTTCCTTTGCATGTTAGTGTACGTTTTCTTTTTCTTCATGCCGCCTCAGTCTATGCCTCTGCCATGCCACCATAGTCATAGCTTCTGCCACCCTAGTTGTAGCTTCAACCGTAGGGGAGTCTTAGATAAAGTATATTATTGTAGATAAGATATATTGTAATTGTTTATATCATGATTAGGATATATAATTTGATTAGGTTTCATTTGTATCCTCGGTATACTCCTATAAATAGTTGATCGTTTTCATGATTCTATATGATGTATTTTCTAACTTTTCTCATTTGGCCATTTGTAAGTTTCTTGGGTCATTTTGTAAATCCGGTAAAGAATTATACAAACATAACAATATTTTTATACATAAATTGAACATTTGTACATAAAAATTATCATTTCTGTGACAACTAGTCTTTTGCGTAAAATAACCTAACAAGACACATGGTGGGTCTATCTCTTAATGAATCAAATGCAAAAAATAAATAAATAAATAAAAATACAATGACTAAAATGGGACAAAAGAAGAAGTACATCAGCACCCTAGTTATGCAAAAGAACCTTGATGTTTTTTTGTCTCTATTCTTAAACGATAATGTTGGAGTTTGAATTTAAATCAAACCTGCCAATCTTATGCAGCATGTTTCCCAGATCTACACATGAAACATTTGCAGAAAAGCTTTATCAAACATTCAAAGATCATAAACGTTTTAGCAAACCAAAGCTGGCGAAAACAGATTTCACCGTTTGTCACTATGCCGGTGATGTATGCAGTTCTATTTCCTTAATGTCTGCATATATTCATCCAAATTGATGGATATACTTATTTGAATACACCTGAAAACACTTAAAATGATTTCAGGTGACTTATCAAAGTGAGTTCTTTTTGGACAAGAACAAGGACTATGTTGTTGCAGAGCATCAAGCACTCTTAAATGCTTCAAAATGCTCATTTGTATCAAACTTATTCCCACCCGTAGCAGAAGAATCTAAATCATCTAAATTTTCATCAATAGGTTTAAAATTCAAGGTTTATTTTATTTTCTTTTTCTAAATTTGTTGTTCTAATTTACCCAACCTCCAGCTGTAATTCATCTCATCTTTTGTGTATCATTTTTACAGCAACAACTGCAATCTTTGCTTGAGACACTCAGTCATACAGAACCACATTATGTTCGTTGTGTCAAACCTAATAATCTTTTGAAACCTGATATATTTGAGAATCAGAATATATTGCAACAACTTCGGTGCGGAGTAAGTTGAATAATTTGGGCCTTTTCCATAATAAAGACAGTTTTCAGATATCAAAAGAGCATATATTCATATTATTTGCAGGGTGTTATGGAGGCAATCAGAATTAGTTGTGCTGGGTTTCCTACGCGTAAACCATTCCGCGATTTTATAGAGCGGTTCAAAATCCTTGCTCCTGATGTTGTAAAGAAAAGGTAGTTGTATTAAGTTTAAACTATTTCATTAATATCTGTTGATTTTCTCTCTTTCTCATATTATACTGTAGTGGTGATGAGATCAAGTGTTCAGTGATGCTATTAGAGAAAGCAAACATTAAAGGTTATCAGGTACTTTATCAACCACCATACCCCAACAGCCCACACACACCAAAAAAGAGAAGAAAAAGAAACCTTGAATGAAGAAGAGAAACATTAAAGGCTATCACTTCTTTATGTGTGCTTTTCGCTTTTATCATATTACTTTCTTTTAATTTCACTTTTGGTGTACCTCTACGAGTTTGGACATTAGCTGTTGTCTTGTTATTGTTACCAAATACTAGACAATTTAATGCTGTAAAATACTGATTGCACGAGTTGGATTTTTTCCTAAAATAGTTAGATTAAGCAGCTAGCTAATATGTGCGATCAAAACGATTGCAGATAGGTAAAACAAAAATATTCTCAGAGCTGGTCAAATGGCAGAACTAGATGCTTGCAGAACTGAGATTTTAGGAAAATCTGCAACCAAAATTCAAGCAAAATATCTCTCACATTCTGCTAACAAGAAGTATTTGTTGTTACGAAGTTCATCAATACCAATACAAACTATTGCTAGAGGTATATACTATTATTTCTTTTTTCATATTTTTTTAATAACTACAGGAAAGTATAAGTAGGTATAAACCGTAATTGCAGGACAAGTGGCACGTACTCGGTATGAACGCCGTAGGAGAGAATTGGCATGTGTGACCATCCAAAAATGCACACGCATGTTTTTAACAATGAAAGGTTACAGGGCCGTATATTGTTCAGCTATTAGACTCCAAGCTAATATTCGTGGGCTAGCTGCATCTAATATGCATCTTCATAAAATACAAAATGATGCTGCAATTATTTTCCAAGTATGTGTGCCTAAATATGTTGTTTGTGCAGGGCCAACAAGTATCATTTTTTTAACATTGGGATATTCTTTTTGAACTACTTGCAGACTCAATGTAGACATGATTTGGCACGGATCCCTTATTTGAGAAAAAGGAAAGCAGCAATAGTCACTCAGACTGTTTGTAGAAGGAATTTAGCACACAGAGAACTAAAGAAGCTTAGAATGGTGACTATATCTGCATTATAATAACCTTTTACTGGACCATTTCTGATTAATTTTTTATAAATTATAATCCTTTTTCTTTACTGCTTATCAATTCATTCCTTGGAATAATACTCAAATTTTTTTCGGTACATGATGTGTATGCGAAGCTTACAAATGTGTTTTTGTAATGCAGGATGCAAAATCAACATCTAAGCTGGAAGAACAAATCAAAGAATTGACCAACCAACTGGAGCAGGAGAAACAAGCGAGGGTTTGTTATTACAACTTAACCATATCTTTCTAATTAGTTAGCGTTGATTGACATTTGTTACAATGTAAATATCATTTTGATTTATAAGCATAGGTACACATCATTTGCTATTAATTACTTGTACATGAGTAACAAATCAATTATGCTTGGTAACTCATATACCAGCATCTTGACATCTAAACAATAGAAAAAAGAAATTAAAGCATAGATTTAACTGTCTTTGTTTTTCTTCTTATATTTTGGTTTTTTTTCTATTATCTAAAATACTGTAGGCTGACATGGAGGAAGCAAAAAATCAGGAAATTGAAAAGTTACGGTCATTTTTGAGGGAAATTACAGAATATTCAGTAAAGGAAGAAAGGGCTGCAGATATAGAAATGGTCAACTTCCTCAACCTGAAGATATTCCTATTACAGGCAACGAGACAATTGATAAACTTACAGCTGAAAATGTCAAACTCAAGGTAATTGAAATAAACATCGATTTTCATGTATTATTTCATAAAAACCACTCAAATATTATGTCATCCATTTCTGGAACATTTGCAGTATGCGGTTAATTCACTTCAATGGAAATTCGATGAGGCCCAAAAACTGTGTGAAGAGAGGTTAAAGCAGGCTAGGGATGCAGAGTCGATGGTAATCGAGTTAAAGACCTCAATGCAAAGGTTACACCAATGTTAGATTGACTTTTTTACTTCAAGTCTTATCATGATTCAAGGGTAAACTAGTAATTGTGTTCATTGGTTATGTGATTTCTTCAGCCTTCAAGAAAAACTTTGTGACATTGAAACTGAGGAACAGATTCTGCGCCAGCAAGTGATGATGCATCCAACTACCACAGCTTCTATGATGTCACACTCACCGACCAAGGTTAACATCCCCACCCTTATATTATTGATCTTTTATTTCTAACATAATTTGTAAATATATATTTTATTAAAGTTTCTGACAATGGAATTCAGGATCAACAAAATGGTCAGCATGGAAGTCCACATGTAAATAGAACTGATAGCCACTTGAGGCATTCTACCAGTGATAAGCAGAATGTATGTGTTTAAGCATGAACTTAGTTTTTTTTAATCTCTAGTGAGCAGAAAAAATTATGTTGATGACATGATTTAATAACATTTATTTCTATATATATGTGATACAGGAGAACGTTGAAGCTCTTCTGACAGCTGTTAGGCAAGAGCTTGGTTTCAGTAAAGGAATACCGATTGCTACATATATTATATACAAAAGCCTTATACACTGGAAATATTTTGAAGCTGAAAAAACTAGTGTATTTGATCGACTTATTCAGACGATTAGTTCTTCAATCGAGGTATATTATTTTAGCCTTTATAACCAATGAGTATTATATTTTTCATTAAAAAAATATTTTAATTGCAGCTTATATAGACACGATGTTAAATTAACACACATCTTTCTGTATACAATGTTGTACAGAAAGAGAATGATAATAAACATATGGCTTATTGGCTGTCTACCACATCCACATTGCTATTTTTGATTCAGAAGAGTTTAAGCCCAGGTGGTCACAAATCACCGAAACCATCATTATTTGGAAGGATGACTCAAGTAAATTGCTTTCTTCCTTGCATGTTTATAGACAGTTAAATTTGATTTCTAAATATGAATTATTTATAATATTTGTAGGGGTTTAATAAATCATCTAGTGATTTAGTACGCCATGTTGAGGCCAAGTACCCAGCTTTGCTTTTTAAACAACAGTTAACTGCTTATGTTGAAAAAATCTTTGCAATTATTCGCTACAATCTGAAGAAGGATTTATCATCACTTCTCTCTTATTGCATTCAGGTAATTAGAGGTGTTCAAGCTACCTTAAAGCCTGTTATTTTTATTATAATTAATGTATGTCTGCAAGAAAACTTATTATTTAAAATTTTATCTGGGGTACAGAAAAACTGTGTGAACTTGGTTTGAAGGTTTGGGCTTGAAGGAATGGGTTTGATACCATAAAATTAGGCATCATCCAAACCCACCTGAAGGTTTGGGTTTAAAAGATCCATATTAATCACATTCCCATTCCATCCTGTTATCAAACCCACACCAATATATAATAGTGATTCCGGTTGCAAACCAAAAGCCACCTTAATATGAGAGACTGCTCTCATTAGCTTTCTTGTGAAGTCTAGTCCTAATATCAGGCAAAACAAGGCACTAAATTATATTGTACCAACTGTTCAGGCAGCCAGAACATCAAAAGATAACCCACCTCCACCTACTCACTGGGGAATTGTCATTGAATGCCTAAATGGCACGCTCACCATATTGAAGGAAAACCATGTATGTATTCTTTTTATTATGTAAAAGAATAATAGAATAACATGTCCCATGTCAATGTATTCTTTTTATTCTCAGGTGCCACCGCTTCTCGTTCAAAAGATAATCACTGAAGCGTTCTCTAACATCAATGTACAGCTTTTTAACAGGTAGCTTCTGTATTTATAATAGCATTATAAATTTATTTATATTTAACTCGCAAACTGTACTTATTGTATGTATTATGCAGCATTCTCTCACACCAGGAGTGTTGTACATTCAGAAATGGAGAATATGTGAAAGCGGGGTTAGTTGAGCTAGAGCAGTGGTGTGGCCGGACAGCAAATGAGGTAATATATAGTTCATATTAATTGGTGTAAGTTAAAGTTGGTAGGTCTAACCATTTAATATAATTAGTATGCAGGCTCATCATTCGATGAACTTCAACACGCAAGGCAAGCAGTTGGATTTCTGGTATGCTTCTGATCCTAGAAAACAAGTGTTTATTTGATGTTATATATTTGAGCTAATACTGATAGTTAATTCTTTTGGCAGATTATACAAAAGAAATCTAAAATTGGTTATGATGAACTCACAACCAAGCTATGCCCTGTAAGTCTCCATGTGTACATTGACATGGTCATACGTAAAAATTAGACTAGATTAAGTGAATAGTTTATGGTTAATTATGTAATACTATCCTCTATATATATAAAGGACCCTCTATTGTAACCATAAACATACAATTGCTCAATACAATTACAATTACATGGTTTAATTTGGTATCAGAGCCAGGAAGGCTCGATCATCGCCGGAACCCTAATCAAGGCGGCCGGCCGCCGCCGCTACCCTGTCCAACTATCCATCACCGCTGCTTCCGTTACAATAACCGCCACAACCATCTTCACCTTTAATAGGCAAATACAATCTGCCATCATATCGTCTCTTCCTTTCACACAACCACAGTCGTCGCCGCCAAATCCTAACCCTAGCCGCCGCCAACCCTAATCCTAGCCATCGCTAAACCTTAACCCTAGCCGCCAAACCCTAATCCTAGCCTCCACACAACACATACAATCACCGCTTCTCCTTTTCAATCTCAACCTTTATCGAATACAATGTGATGCTTCACCTTCATTGTCGCTGATATACGACAGTGGCTCCGCCATACAATGGCGGCGCACTTTCGTGCAAAAGTTTTAGGTGTGGATATATGCAAGAAGATTCATAGGATAAAAACAACGATAGTTTCAAACTCACATCGCATACAACGCGGTAACCGGAGAAGAACAATCGGTGCTTCACACATTCGGCGATTGCAACCTAGATCTCTCCCGAGCTTAGCTTGCGGAGGAATATTAGTCTAGGTTACTATTGTAACCCTAAACATCCAACTACTCAATACAATTACAATTACAAGATTTAATTGTAAACCAGTGGAACACTTTTAGTATCATGGAAAACATAAATGATGATGATATCCTGTTTCAGGTTTTAGGGGTTCATCAGCATCACAGACTTTGCACACTTTACACAGATGATCATGACACAGGAAGTGTAACTCCGGAAGTAAGCATAGTTAGTTGTTGGTTATTGATCTGGTCCCTGTTAATTAAACAGTTTGATTTATATTTATATTGTTTCCACCAATAATCTCAGTCTGCAACAGGTTATTTCCAAGTTGAAAGTTTTTGCTGACAATGAGAAAAGCTCTTATTTGCTGGATGGCAATTGTAGGTATGTCCATGATGACATCAACATATATCTTTTTTAAAAAATTATGAAAGAAGAACGAAGTACAAGTATTAATACGACTTATTGTATTTGCAGTGTTCCTTTCTCAACAGATGACATTAATCACTGTTTCAATGAGAAGAATTTTGCAGATGTAAAACCAAGTGGTCAACTCCTTGAAAATCCCGCTTTCCAATTTTTACTAGAGTAGTTAGGTTCACATTGTACATGCATCAATCAATTATATCTAGATTTAATTAGGTAGGTTAAGGTTACTAATTCCTGCCCATAGTGTAAAGCTTTTAACTATACATGTTAGGGTTAGATGATTTGTGTAAAGAATAATTCATAGGTATATATATTGTTATGTATTTATTTTTCTTTTGACCTAAAGGAAGGAAAGTTTGACTACCTACATACAATATCTTTATTTCCACTCGTATTTCAGAATTAATGTAGCATATATTTGATTCTTGATCTAACCCACCTATTATTCACATGTCATCGTCACAAAACTTGCGTGTTGAGATGTGACCCATCCAAATAAAATTTCCTTAAACCAAAATCATAATACACAACAAGGCTCTACTTAATAATTTCTTCAAGTGCTCTCATAAAACAGGCCTGAATCCCAGGATTACATAACACGAACAATTTTGACCATTACTTGTTCAAAAGGATCTGATCAATTTCACCATTCTCATTATACATTTCCACAAGTTTCTTCGCATATGATGGCATGTGTCTAGCAGCTCTGGGTTCACAGAAATAAAATGTAACCTGTTACTAATTTGTAAGATAGAACAGATTGTAGAAAGTAAAAACATACCTTTCTTTTCCCCAGGCACGACTCACATATAAATAGTTTCTGATAGTGTGGTAATCCAATGAATAGCGAGCAAATTCCAGACCTTTTGGCCCAAACTGAAATGCACAAGCTAATTAGTATCATAATTGTGATTATAATTACTATTATTATCATTTGTAGCTAATTCATAAAGTAGCTTAGCTTAGTGAGAACAACTCTTACTAGATTTAGTATAAATGCGATAATGTTGCCGATCAACTTTGGGGCAGGCTGAGCAGGACCCTTTCCTAAATAGTAAAACATACATATATATATATATATATATATATATCTATATATAATCCAGCAAAATATCTATCTGTTCATAATAAGAAAGAGAGAATTAAAGAAGATACCAAGCTTAGCATTATCATCTGCCTTCACCGTTTCCATAACAAAAGGACGTCTCTGTCCCTGAAGTAAATAACAAAGTTATGATAAAGAAGAGATAGAATGACATGGAAGTTGATAGATAAAAATTATATCAGAGGTTAGAATTCTACTCCGCTTGTTGTAGGGGTGATCTCCAGTAGATTTCTCACCAAATTCAGCATTTCTCTCCCACGTTCATTTCTGGTGATGAAAAGTATATGATAAATTATGACAACACAACTTCGTTTATAAATAGGCTAGCGAAATTGATTCTTCACCTCACTGTAACATATTGTGGATGTTGTGTCATGCTGATTCCAGAATATTTCGGAACCCCCATGTATCCCACCACCAAATCCTGAAAATCAAATCTCCAGTAAAAACAGTGAATATGAACAGAAAACTATATAACTTCATCCATTTTAATTACAAGGAAATAACTTACAGCTAATCCATTTGTATAGTCAAAACAGCTGGAAAAAACAAACAAACAAGCAAACTTAGAAGATAGAAATATCTTTAACTTATCTTCTTGCCTATTTAAGAATTCTGGAGAATCTTGTACAAAGAGCAACACATAGGGATTTAGGGATTACCTGTAGCAGGATGGTGCTATAACATCAACTAGATCATTTGCTGGCAGAGAGAAATATGGAACCTGTTTTTAGTTAAATTAAACGTTTGATGAAAACCGCTTGTTAGTGGTACTTTAAGACAATGAGAAAGAAAATTTAATGGTTATCATACCTCTTCTATATGACCATCCAAATGCTTCAAATGGACCTATTAGACATGAAACTACATAACCATAACAAAAGTGCCGAAAAAATATACAAGAAAGAAGCAGGGTATATGATAAGTAATAATATTGTTTGTAGCAGATATAGAAAAAAGATTTTTAAATACCTTATAATCTTGCATAAACTCATAGTGAAGAACTGTTTCTGGTTCTTTGCTAGCAGCCCGTAGAAACTTATCTAACCATCTCGTGTTCCATTGTCCACTACAACGTAAATCAAAACAAATTTAAGTATGCTTTTGGGCAAACTGTATGAAATAGAAACCGAGTTTGCATTTCTTTTTCCAATTTTAAAAGTGAATTTTTAATAAGTGCAATTAATTACAAACCAACTGATAATTTTATTACCGGTTTTAGCCAACAAGTTACACTTTATTACCAATAGTAGCAACAAATGACGTGTCCAAGGGGCCACAGGCCATTGTTTTGCTGTTTTCAAAACATTGATGATATTGCAACTTTTTTGTCAATTAGTCTGTATGTACATGCCACGTGGCATCTGATATGACATTTAATACTTATTATAACATATGAAGTTTAAAAGATGATCATTATTTTCAAACCTGTAGATAAGTTATTTTTTCAAAGATACATTTATGTGCAAACATGGCATTTCTATAGCGGCTGGCATGACATCAACCAGTGCTACATTAGTAAAAATAAAAAAAGGTGTTGGTTGCTAAAATCGTTGACACATTGTAATTGGTTTCAAATTTGCACATAATTTTAAAATTCATTGCTAAAGATGGAGGGTAGGGGGATGTAAGGTTTGCTTCTATTTCTTCCATTTTTCCCGTATGCTTTTGTGCACATATGAAAGATGAAGCAAAATGCAGTGTCAAAGAGACATGATCATGCATCCAAATCATATATCACCATGCACCAAAAACTAGAAACGATAATGATATGGGTACCAAATTGTCATTTTCTATACATAACAGAAGGTGTTACAAAAACTCACCACAATTAGTCCCTAAGACATAAAGTTTGTCCAAGTTCAAATATTGCTCAACAGATCGTAGTGCTGCAGATTAAGAAACTAGTGTGCATTACAATAGTGAGTTTGAAGAAGTAATTAAATTAATAATAAATTGTATACTTGGAAGATAACATAGGGGGACATACCTTGTACTTGGCATCCGACCCCACAGAAAAGTAGACGTTTAACGCCTGCTGCCTGTTTAATATGTAAAGAAAACAAGAGGCTAGGATCAATTCTTGTCATATAAAACGAATAAGATAACTGAAAATGGCACCTCCACTAGAGCAAGCGTATTAAGGTTAGGAGACAATGTGGGTTTAACACCTTTTGCTGCTAGAACTTCTTCAGGGGTCCTATTGCATGCAAAAAAGATTTTAGAAGAACACAATTTGTAAGTTAAAAAAATATAATATATATGTGTGTATAAAATATACACCTTGCCAAAACTGGTCTAGGGGAGAGTCTATCGTCTGGATCACTGTTAATGATTGAAACAAGAATCTAGCTAATGGAAAAACATAAGGAAAGCAATAGCATCTGAATGGATATACATATACATATATACCTTTGAACACAAACAACAGCTTCAACCATGCCTGATTTTAACATTTCAATGGCAATAGTTGTTACTATCCCAGTCCATTGAGCTCCTACGACCAATTTAATAATAATAATAATAATAATAATAACAAATAATAATAATAGTAGTAATAGATGGATCATTAAATTTGGAGACATTATATATTATATTGATGGTATAGAAAGAATTGTATATTATTACCTTGAAGGGGATTTATCTTACGAGCATACAGAAGCTCCTGGTGGACCCCTAAATAGGTTTCATCTAATGAATCAGGATTTCGACCTCGACCATGAACCACTTGTTCTAGCCCCTGGGACACTTGCAGTTAAGTAAAGAACAGAAGATAACTAACAAACTAAAACAAAACAATACAAGGAGATCGACTGACTTCGATTCTGGACATTCCATCTCCCAAGAAAGCACAGGCATTCTTGACATGAGCAATGTAGTAAGTATCACACAGCCCACACTTACTGAAAGGTTGAATCTTTATTGGTGAATAATAATAATTATAATAATAATAATTATAACAATAATTCCATTCTGTTCCTTTGAGTGAGTAACAAGAAGATTAGTAGTACCTGCAGTGATCTTTGGCTGGATAGGTGCCGCCGGGAGGTATGGGCTTGGATCGCTGCCTCCAATCATCTCTTAATTTCAGCCTTGTATCTATCACTATCACTATAAGAACTCAAATCAAAATAATAAGATTTTGCAACAACAACTGAGCAGAGAGGATTGGGACCTTTATAAGAAGAAGAAGAAGAAGAAGATGATGATGATGATGATGACGACGATGCTGATGATGCACAGACTGTCGTCGATGGTAGGAAGTTGGGGAAGATAACAGCCATGGCTACTGTTGTATTCTAAACAAGTATTTTCAGCCACATAAATATATCCTTCATTAATATAACTACCCAGACGACACCGTATGAGTCACTGACTTGATTTTAAAAGCTCACACTCGGGTTCATAACCATTTTTATTTATTTTATTTTTATTTTTAACATATAACAAATTTATCATACTCATCGTTTTAAATTACATTAATTTACATGTTTGAGATTAAACCCCTGACCCCAAACATGTTCATAAACATTCTACCCATACAACATCATATGAGTTGCATCTCCGTAAGTGATGTTGCCTCTCCACACCTCACAAAACTAAAATAGAGTACATGATAACGTCTTCATAAACGAAAACTACTCCTTCATAACTCTTCATACTTGGATAGTCACACGGCAAAGCCCATGCAACTAAACTTAAAGCCTCCTAACCATCCACCCTTTCCGGACAACTAATAATACTTGGTAGCTTGGTCCCCGCAACTAAGGTTGTTTTTTTGGAACATGTTTAGAATGTGATGCTATCTAAATAATAACACAAGGTATAAACCTTTAATACTTGTTGAATGTTGCACCTTGAAAGGATCATATATGCCAACTCAATGGGTGAATTGATGATTGTTCAGCTAGAATCCCACAAGTCCAAGATGCAATGCGGATGAAGATCTGCAAGAAAAATAACAAGTGTTATCTTCCCATAAAAAAAGTGGTTCTCATTTGAATGAGAACCACCTTTTTTGTAAGAACTCTAGGAACCAATCTTAGCTATTTTTTTATCACATGCAATTTCCCTTTTTTTTAAACGTTTGTAACTTTTTTTCACGACATCATTTTTTCAAAATTTAATCACCATAAAATTCAGTATTTTTTATCTTTCCAACGCCTACCATATTGATATACTTTTCTAAAAAAATAGTACATCCGTTGTTTACGTATGTGTAAATTAGTTATACACATGTGTAGTACTGGATTTACACATGTATAAATCCAATATTACAAATATGTAAAACGAATTTCGTTAAAAAAACATGATTTTTTTATTTTTTATAAATTTTTTAATATTTTTTTATGAAAGAGGGAAATTTGGGAACATTTTTGTGGTTTTATTTTTTTTTTATTTTTATGTTATTTTTTATTTATAAATTTTTTAAATATGTTTTTGTTAATTACAATTTTGCCATTAAAAACTAGTGGTTGAGATTGGTTCCTGGAGTTCTCACAAAAAAAATAGTTCTCATTTGATCCCTCCCCTATATATATGTATATATATATGTATATATATGTATAGATGTATATATACATATATATACATATATATACATATATTGTCACATCCCGGCGGAAGCGTGAAATACTTAGGGAGTGACTTGATTGTTCAGAACTCATTGTCAAATACTAATTAATAAACAACACATAATCATACATATTTCATAATATAATATTAAGGTTAGGATTACATAAAATCATAATAGTCAAAATTGAAATTACATAATCCTATTACATCATAAAGTTTTAACAACTACATCTTCAGAGACGATGGAAGTGAGCATCCACCGACACACTGAAGTCATACAGGTTCACAGTTAGGTTCACACAACTTTTCCTACAACTTCACCCCAGCCATTAAAAACATCAAAGGAGAACGTTAGGTTGTTAGTCATGATGAATTCCTGAAAAAGCATACCAAAAATAGTCAACACAAAGTTGGTGAGCTTCACAGGTTTATTAAACAGATAATATTGATGCATTATATATACAACCAAACCTTACATAGTAATCAGATTATCCATATCTGTATATCATATTCTCATAAATCAGATAACATAGCATTATAACACTCATTCTGTTAATGCAGGAGATATCTCCTAAGTAGCGCTACCAATGTTATCTAACGGTTCCACATCCGAACTAATGGTTGTAACATAAATTTCAGTAATAATACATCAATTCATAAATTAGTATGCTTTTTCCCAAAACTTGATAAAAACAAAATGGGCCATGAAACTCACCTTTACTCCAAGTAGTAACCTATAAACAAAAGAATTTTATAGTTTAGAAAACTTAACTATTTTCTTCAAATTTTCAGTACCTCAATAGATTTTGAAATTTTTATAACAAATAGGTTTATTAATCTGGAATATCACGTTAATTCTTATTTCCAAGAAATTACAGATTATTTTCTATAATTGTTATAAAGTCATCATAAATTGCCAAAAATAGTTTCCGTAGTCCATAAATTCCCAAAATTTTACAGAGGTCATCATAATAATTAGAACTTCTTATAAATTTATCAAAGTCTAACACATAACAGATTAGTTTCTGTAATTTTTACAATAATCCCATTTCTTCACAAAAATAGCTATATAGCTCCAAAAATTATAAATTTATACATTCTGCAGGTTTGGATTTATTAATTTATCTATGATTTCTCAGATTTTATTATGCTATATAAGTATTATTCTGATTTTTTACTACAGAACATGTAAAAATTCATATTTCAATTATAACAAAGGAATAAATTCTGAAATAATTCCAGGGACCTTAGTACTCCAAAAGGATCATTTGGTGAATTTATTAGAATTCTATGGAATTTATTTATATTATTGCTTATTTCTAGATTATGTCTTTCTTTAAAAATTTGGAACAATGTTTGTTCCCACAATCTTTATATGCCTTTATGATGTAAAAATTCCTTGTAATATGTTCACATATAATGCTTTTGATTATATGTGTTGTTTGAACACATATATCATACATATATCTATATGTTGACATACAAGTTTAGCTTAGGAATTTGATACCTTTGGTTGCTATTACTTATGAAACCGAGAGATATGCTTGTTACAAGAACTAAGTACACGATGGTGGTGGTGATAGCTATAGGTGATGGTTTGTGATGTTGGTATTTCAAAGATAAAACCCGAGGACTTTCGGTTGAGGTGGTGGTGTGTGTACTTGTCCGAGGAAGAGTGAAAGATCAAGGTGGTGGGTGTGGTGTTCGGGAGGTGATGGTGACCGAGTGTAGAGATGATGGTAGTGGTGTGCGATCGAGGGGTGAAGGATGGAGATGATGGTGGCTACGGTTATGGTATGAGTGCGAAATCTTGTATGTTCCCATGATTCCTTCGGCCGAGCTGCCTCAAATAAGGAGTTAACATCATTAGGTCTAGTGTTAGGGTGTGATGTGGAGTTAGACTAGGTGTTAGTCGATCCTTAGGGTGCTAGGTGGCGATTTGTGGTTTATCTTAGTGGCAAGGTGGGTTTAGGGTCACACAAAGAGAAAGGTGAGTCATTGATTATTGATGGGTTTGTTAAGATTAAAACGGGTGTTAAGGTTATAAACGAGTGGTTTTTGATCTTAATGGTTCTTGGTTGAGGTTTAGGTGTAGAGGATTGTTTAGTTTGTTTGATGTCAAGTTCTCTTGTGTTACTTTTGTTTTGAAGGGTTTGGGAGGTTGATTTGGGGTTTTGATGTGGTTGTTGATGTATTTGGATCATATATGGTTCAATATAAAGAATGTTGTTTTTGAATACATGCATACGTAAATCATATATGCATGCAATCATGCATACGTGCAACGCATAGTATATACATATAAACACATATACACACATGTATTTAACAAGAGATGGCATATGCATGAGTAAAACATATATAATATGCATGTGTATATGTTTCGCAAAGATGGTACATGCACACGTAAAAAAGTATGCATGCGACATGCGTACGTATACTTGTAAAATGTAATTAGGTAAACATAATGAAAGCATGCATACGTTATGCATGTAATAAAAATATATTAATAACCTAGGTGTGGCTTAAATTATATGAATGAACTTAGTGTATAAGATTTCTTAATCTAGGGTTGTCACATTCTCCCCCCGTAAAGATAATTCGTCCCGAAATTTATTTGGTTAGTAATGAACTTATCTGACCATTGACTTGGAATAGATGGGGGTATCTTCTTTTGATTTCATCTTCTCTCTCCCACGTATATTCAGGTCCTCTCCTAGCATTCCACTTAACCTTTACTATAGAAATTTTGCTTTTCTAGCTTTCTTATTTCTTTCTTTCTAATATAGTTATTGGTCTTCTGTGAAATGAAGCTTCTCGTCTATCTTATTTCTTGAGCTGGAACTTTTAATGTTTCATCTGTTAAACATTTCTTTAGATTGGATACATGGAACGTGTTGTGTACTTCACTTAATTCTTGAGGTAAATCTAGTTTGTATGCAACGGAACCAATTTTGTCAATAACTTCAAATGGTCCAACATATCTTGGGTTCAACTTATTTCTCTTTTCAAATCGAAAGATTCCTTTGGTAGGTGATATTTTTAGATAGACTTTGTCTCCAATTTGAAATTCTAATGGCCTTCCTTTTATCAGCATAGCTTTTCTGTCGATCCCGTGCTGCCTTTAGTCTATTTTTGATTTCCTTGATTTTGTCAGATGTTTCTTGAATTAAATCAGGACCTATAAGTTGCCTATCTCCTACTTCATTCCAACATAAGGGCGATCTGCATTTTCTTCCATACAAGGCTTCAAACGGGGTGTTTTAATGCTGGAATGATAGCTATTATTATAAGAAAATTCTATCAAAGGTAGATGTATATCCCAGCTGCCTCCAAAGTCTAATGCACAAGCACGTAACATATCTTCCAGTGTTGTATTGTCCTTTCACTTTGTCCATCTGTTTGTGGGTGGAAGGCTGTGCTAAGATTTATTCGGGTTCCTAAAGCTTTTTGTAGGGTTTGCCAAAATCTTGATATGAATCTACTGTCTCTATCAGATATAATGGAGATTGGTATTCCATGTCTGGATACGATTTCTCGTATGTAGATTCTTGACAATTTCTCTATTTGTAATCTTCTCTAATTGGCAGAAAGTGTGCTGATTTGGTTAACCTATCTACTATAACCCAAATAGTGTCATAAACTTGAAGTTCTTGGTAACTTGGTTACAAAGTCCATAGTAATTTGATCCCATTTCCATTCTGGAATTTCAGGTTGTTGTAGATATCCGAAGGCTTTTGATGTTCTGCTTTGATTCTTGAACACGTGTTACATTTTTCTACAAACTCCCCAACTGATCTCTTCATACCAGGCCACCAGTAATGATTTTTCAAATCTTTATACATTTTGTTATTTCCTGGATGTACTGAGTATTTTGACTATGTGCTTCTTTCAATATAACCTTTCTAAGTATGGTATCATTAGGTATCCAGATTCTTTCTTTAAATTTAAGATTCCATGTGTAGCCTGTAAATCCTTTTCTTGTCCTTTTATTTCTACCTTACTTTTCTGTTGGGCTTCCCATATTTGTCTTAGTAGATCTGATTGTAGTTCCATTCTCATGGCTCGTACCCGTAACGGTTTAGCCCTATCTTTCTACTTAAAGCATCTGCAACTACATTTGCCTTACCGGGGTGATATTTGATTTCACACTCATAATCACTTAGTAATTCTATCCATCTTCTTTGTCTCATGTTCAGCATTTTCTGCTCAATATATGCTGTAAACTTTTGTGATCTGTGTATATTGTACATTTTGTCCCATATAGATAATGCCTCCAAATCTTAAGTGCAAAGATCACTGCCCCTAATTCTAAATCATGAGTAGTGTAGTTTTCTCACTTCCCCTAAGTTGTCTAGAGGCATATGCAATGACTTTACTTCGTTGCATTAATACACATCCAAATCCTTGACGAGACGCATCACAATATACTACAAAATCATCAGTCCCTTCTGGTAATGACAAAATAGGTGCACTACACAGCTTACTTTTCAAAAGTTCAAATGCATTCTTTTGTTTTTCTCCCCAACACATATGGCTTGTCCTTTTGAGTTAATTCAGTCAAGGGTTGAGCTATCCTTGAAAAATTTTCTAAACCTTCTGTAATATCCTGCTAATCCTAGAAATTGGCGTACTTCTGTTGGTGTCTTGGGATCTTCCCAATTCTTAACAGCTTCTATTTTGCTGGATCTACCTGTATTCCTTCTTGATTGACTATGTGTCCAAGGAATTGCACTTCTCTTTCCAAAATTCACATTTTGAGAATTTGCGTATAATTTTTCTTTTCTTAACAACTCCAAGGTCAATCTTAGGTGTTGCTCATGATCCTCCTTACTCTTAGAATAGATTAAAATGTCGTCTATAAAGACTATGACAAACTTATCTAAATAGGGTTTACATATCCTATTCATCAGATCCATAAATATGGCGGGAGCATTGGTTAATCCAAATGGCATTACCAGAAATTCATAATGTCCATACCTTGTTCTGAATGCTGTCTTAGGTATATCTTCATCCTGTATTCTTAGCTGATATCCTGATCTCAAGTCTATTTTTGAAAAGTAACTAGATCCTTGTAGTTGATCAAATAGATCGTCTATTCTAGGTAAAGGATACCTATTCTTATAGTTACTTTATTGAGTTCCCTATAGTCTATGCACATCCTAAATGTTCCATCCTTTTTCTTGACAAATAAAACTGGTGCTCCCCAGGGTGACACACTAGGTCGTATAAATCCTTTATCCAAAAGTTCTTGAAGTTGACTCATTAGTTCCTTCATTTCAGTAGGTGCTAAACGGTAGGGTGCCTTAGCAATAGGGGTTGTTCCTGGCATCAATTCAATTTTGAATTCTACTTGACGTGGGGGTGGTAATCCAGGTAATTCATCAGGGAATACATCTGAATATTCATTGATAACTGATACGTCTTTCAGGTTTGCTTTTCTATCTTAGTATCAATAATGTGAGTCAGATAAGCCAAACATTTATTCCTTAGACATTTTTGTGCATTCTTGCAAGAAATTATCTTTATAGTACCTCTAGGTTTTTCACCATATATACACAGTATTCTATTCTCTTTAACCAAAGGAATTTTGATCATTTTCTTACCACATATTATTTCAGCTTGAGTTTTACTTAACCAATCCATTCCTACAACAACGTCAAATCCTCCTAAATCAATAGGAATCAAATCTATGTTGAAATAGTTTTCATCTAGATTCATTGTACAATTAGGAATGATTTCGCAAGCTTCGATTATCTTACCATCTGCTAACTCTATCATATATTTTGATCTAACTTTTCTGTGGTCAAGTTAAGTAGTTGCCTAAATGTATTTGAAACAAAACTACGGGTTGCTCCAGTATCAAATAACACAGTAGCATACTGGTGTTTACAGGGAACGTACCCGTGACAACTTCTGGTTCATGTCGCGCTTCTTCTGCCTGCATTATGAATGCTCTTCCCCGAGGGTGTTCTGATTAGCTGGTGCTTTTCCTTCAGCTGTGGACATTCGTTTCGGCGATGATTTTCATTCCCACATTGATAGCAGGTGGTTTTGGATTTGCAGGGTTTTTGCAGTCTCGGGATATATGCCCCTTTTTCTTGCAGTTGTAACAGATTACCATCGCACAATTGCCTTGATGGTATCTTTGGCAAGTGCTGCACCATGGCTGGTTTTCTGTCTGGGGTTTCTTTTCCCGTGTCATTCCTAGGTAGTTCGAGAGGGGTTGTCTAACTACTCGTTCTGAGGAGTTCCCCTAAATCTTTCCCCTGTGTTATCATTATTCCACTTTCTCTTTTCTCCGGATCTGGGGTTATTTAACGATCCATTTCTTATCATTTCATCTGTCAAACTTCCTGATAAACTTACAGTATCTTGAAAAGTTTTGGGCCTAGCTGATTTTACTAATCCCTTATTTGTGGCACTAGTCCCCAAATATATCTTCCTATTCTTTTTGATTCTGGGGTTACTAGGTGTGGTACTAACCTCGAGAGTTCATTATACCTGTCGGTATATTCCCGATATGCTGCTCCTTTCATTCTAAAGCTAGAAACTCAGTTTCTAACTTTTCTATTTCATTATAAGGGCAGTATTTTTCTATAATCAAATTCCTGAATTCTTCCCAACTTAATTTATTCATAACGTGCCTACCTTTGATGGTCATTTCCAACTTCCACCAGGATTGTGCTTCTCCCTTTAGTGAGTGTGAAGCAAACAAGGTCTGTTGTTATTGGCACATTTGCTGATTTCCAGAGTTGACTCCATTTCATCTAACCAGCGTAAAGGCCTGTACTGCTCCGCCTTTACCATCAAATTCTCGAGGTCTACAGGACATAAAAGCTTTGTAGGAGCATCCTCTTCCTATTATAGCTTCCTCTTCTGGTTGTTCCCTCGTGGTATCATCCATGGGTATCTCATTACCTGGTGTTGTTGTTCCGAGATTTAGGTTTTGTTGGAGCTGAGTTACTAGTGTGGGTATGGCAGCTTCTAATGTTGTGCTACTATCCGTGTGATCCTCTCATCTTCATTGGTGTTTGGGTTTATAGGGGTTTCTTCCCCAAGTCTGGTTCTAGGTCGTCCTCTTCGCGCCGTTCTTCTTACGGGCTGTGTGTCCCTTCTTGGCGGCATGCTTTTCTATAATAATTATAGTAAATATTAAGAAGAATTTTAGATTCTTAACAACATCCTACTTAACACATAAACAAGTAATAGCTTTAAACATAAAAGATATTTTTCATTTAAGTTCTTATTTAAAGATTTCACATCAAAAGTTAGCTTCTAATTTCCCTGCACCCATTTCCATATTCTTGAGAAGATGTTTCCTGTAGGGCTTTCAATTCCTTAACATCTTTCTGAATATTCCTGATTTCTTGTTGAATTTTCTTGAGCTGTTTAAGGGTTGGTTGAGTGACTGTGTTTTGATCTTCATCCACCCTTTGTCTCTTAGCTTTACTTTCTTCGTTTCTGAGGGAGTTAGTTTCTTGTATCTCCTTGCCTTCGTATTGCTTGGTCTTAAATTGTTTCCGGGTCGTACCCTTTTCCTAGGAGTTTTAATGGTATCCTCCTACCATTACAGGTGCACGACGGACATAAAATTTAGGTTCGGGATTATCTTCTCCTTTGGTTGGAAAAGGTTCTAGAATTTGCTGAGGTTTAGGTTCAGCGTAAGTCCTTCGTGATATTATAATCCGAGTATTCGGATGAGTCAGTCTCACAAAATTTGTTATCGGTACTCATGGCTGCAAAACAAATCTTTCATGATTTGAACCCAATAGTTAGTTATCTATTTTATACATATTATAAGTTCTCTGCATGAAACATACTTTAATATACATGGAATCATAAACACACAAAATCATATATACACATAATTATGCAGATATGAGCTTATGGTTATAGTCTAGGTATTTTATGGTACCTAATTCTCTATAACCAATGGCTCTGATACCAACCTGTCACATCCCGGCGGAAGCGTGAAATACTTAGGGAGTGACTTGATTGTTCAGAACTCATTGTCAAATACTAATTAATAAACAACACATAATCATACATATTTCATAACATAATATTAAGGTTAGGATTACATAAAATCATAATAGTCAAAATTGAAATTACATAATCCTATTACATCATAAAGTTTTAACAACTACATCTTCAGAGACGATGGAAGTGAGCATCCACCGACACACTGAAGTCATACAGGTTCACAGTTAGGTTCACACAAACTTTTCCTACAACTTCACCCCAGCCATTAAAAACATCAAAGGAGAACGTTAGGTTGTTAGTCATGATGAATTCCTGAAAAAGCATACCAAAAATAGTCAACACAAAGTTGGTGAGCTTCACAGGTTATTAAACAGATAATATTGATGCATTACATATACAACCAAACCTTACATAGTAATCAGATTATCCATATCTGTTATATCATATTCACATAAATCAGATAACATAGCATTATAACACTCATTCTGTTAATACAGGAGATATCTCCTAAGTAGCGCTACCAATGTTATCTAACGGTTCCACATCCGAACTAATGGTTGTAACATAAATTTCAGTAATAATACATCAATTCATAAATTAGTATGCTTTTTCCCAAAACTTGATAAAAACAAAATGGGCCATGAAACTCACTTTACTCCAAGTAGTAACCTATAAACAAAAGAATTTTATAGTTTAGAAAACTTAACTATTTTCTTCAAAATTTTCAATACCTCAATAGATTTTGAAATTTTTATAACAAATAGGTTTATTAATCTGGAATATCACGTTAATTCTTATTTCCAAGAAATTTACAGATTATTTTCTATAATTGTTATAATGTCATCATAAATTGCCAAAAATAGTTTCCGAAGTCCATAAATTCCCAAAATTTTACAGATGGTTCATCATAGTAATTAGAACTTCTTATAAATTTATCAAAGTCTAACATATAACAGATTAGTTTCTGTAATTTTTACAATAATCCCATTTCTTCACAAAAATAGCTATATAGCTCCAAAAATTATTAAATTCATACATTCTGCAGGTTTGGATTTATTAATTTATCTATGATTTTCTCAGATTTTATTATGCTATATAAGTATTTATTCTGATTTTTCTACTACAGAACATGTAAAAATTCATATTTCAATTATAACAAAGGAATAAATTCTGAAATAATTCCAGGGACCTTAGTACTCCAAAAGGATCATTTGGTGAATTTATTAGAATTCTATGGAATTTATTATATTTATTGCTTATTTCTAGATTATGTCTTTCTTTAAAAATTTGGAACAATGTTTGTTCCCACAATCTTTATATGCCTTTATGATGTAAAAATTCCTTGTAATATGTTCACATATAATGCTTTTGATTATATGTGTTGTTTGAACACATAATCATACATATATCTATATGTTGACATACAAGTTTAGCTTAGGAATTGATACCTTTGGTTGCTATTAACTTATGAAACGAGAGATATGCTTGTTACAAGAACTAAGTACACGATGGTGGTGGTGATAGCTATAGGTGATGGTTTGTGATGTTGGTATTTCAAAGATAAAACCCGAGGACTTTCGGTTGAGGTGGTGGTGTGTGTACCTTGTCCGAGGAAGAGTGAAAGATCAAGGTGGTGGTGTGTGGTGTTCGGGAGGTGATGGTGACCGAGTGTAGAGATGATGGTAGTGGTGTGCGATCGAGGGGTGAAGGATGGAGATGATGGTGGCTTACGGTTATGGTAGTGATGTGCGAAATCTTTGTATGTTCCCATGATTCCTTCGGCCGAGCTGCCTCAAATAATGGAGTTAACCATCATTAGGTCTAGTGTTAGGGTGTGATGTGGATGTTATAGACTAGGTGAGTCGATCCTTAGGGTGCTAGGTGGCGATTTGTGGTTTATCTTAGTGGCAAGGTGGGTTTAGGTGTCACACAAAGAGAAAGGTGAGTCATTGATTTATTGATGGGTGTTTAAGATTATAAACCGGGTGTTTAAGGTTATAAACCGAGTGGTTTTTGATCTCTAATGGTTCTTTGGTTTGATGTTTAGGTGTAGAGGACTTGTTTAAGTTTGTTTTGATGTCAAGTTCTCTTGGTGTTTACTTTTGTTTTGAAGGTGTTTGGTTAGGTTGTATTTGGTGTTTTTGATGTTGTTTTGTTGATGTATTTGGATCATATATGGTTCAATATTAAAGAATTGTTGTTTTTGAATACATGCATGCGTAAATCATATATGCATGCAATCATGCATACGTGCAACGCATAGTATATACATATAAACACATATTACACACATGTATTTAACAAGAGATGGCATATGCATGAGTAAAACATATATAATATGCATGTGTATATGTTTCTTAGCAAAGATGGTACATGCACACGTAAAAAAAAAGTTTGCATGCGATCATGCGTACGTATACTTGTAACAATATACTTAGGTAAACATAATGAATGCATGCATACGTTTATGCATGTAATAAAATATATATATTAACCTAGGTGTGGCTTAAATTATATAAATGAACTTAGTGTATAAAATTTCTTAATCTAGGGTTGTCACATATATATATATACATATATATATATATACATATATATATATATACATATATATATATATATATATATATATACATATATATATATAAATATATATATACATATATATATATACATAATATATATATATATATGTATATATATGTATATATATATATATGTATATATAGAGCTTTCATGAAAGACAGGATTTTCATTAAGGCAATCATTGACTTATTATCAACTAACAACAAAACTTTATTCTATGTCTTCATTGTCAACTCTTCAAGCAATCCACTTAACCACACCGTTTGATAGGCTGCAGAGGTTCCAGTCATAAACTCGGCTTCACAACTGGATAAGACCGTTGTCTGTTGCTTCTGTGAATGCCATAAGATTGTTGATCCATTATAATAGAAAACATTACCATAGGTGCTTCTTCCATCATCATTATCAGTCAAATGATTATTATCACTATAACCCACCAAGCTACCTCCTTCAACTGCCTTATATTTGAGACCATAATGTATAGTCCCTTTTACATACCGAATCAAATGTTTTACTGCCTTCAAATGTGCCTTTTTTGGACTTTGTATAATTCTGCTGACATAACCAACTGCAATGCTATAGCTGGCCTTGTTTGAGTTAAGTACCTCAGAGAACTATCAATCTCCTATAAAGAGTTTGATCTACATATTCTCCACCTTTAGTTTTAGACAACTTCAACCTAGGTTCCATGGGAACCTTTACCTCATTACTATCATGCAGGCAGCCCTGCCATCTTTGCTAATTTGTTGCATACCTAGCTTGTTTCACTTGGATTCCCTTATTGTTTTCCTCTACCTCTATCCCTAGATAATAACATAACAAGCCTAAATCAGTAATTTCAAACTTGGTGTGCATCTGTTATTTTAGTTAGCTTATCTCATGTTGATTGTTTCCAATCGCTAATAGATCATCCACATAGACTCCTAATATCAACATTGAGTCACTTACATGCTTTACATAGACTGCCTATTCATCCTGGCACCTTGTAAACCCCAATTACATCAAAACCGAATTAAGCTTCAAGTTCCATGCCCTTGGTGCCCGCCTCAAACTATTATAAGGTGTTTGAAAGCTTATACACTTTAGTTTCACACCCCTTCCGTTCATACCCTTCCGGTTACCTTACGTAGGTATCTTCCTTTAATTCACAATGTAAAATGATGCTTTGACATCTAAATGAAACACACTTCACCTCAACTTAGCTGATAGTGCAAGTATCAACCTGATTGTTTCAATATGAGCCACTAGAGAAAATGCTTCCTCGAAATCAATTCCTAGTTGTTATACATATCCTTTTACAACTAATCTGGCTTTATGCTTTGTCACTTTACCCACTGCATCCTTCTTTAGCTTGAACAACCACTTTAAACCAATCGGATTACACTTGGCAAGTGGATCAATTAGAACCCAAGTTTTGTTTCTCTTAATTGCTCTAATCTCCTCCTCTATTACTCCCCTCTATTCTTTGCTACTTGCAGCTTCTTTGTAGGAATTTGGAACTCCCTTTTCTGATAGGAGTAACTCAACTACCTCCTGCTCCTCCTCCCTTTGGCTAGTATGTATAACTCTAGTGTGTAACACATAATTCGCTAAACTTGATGGTAATACAAGAGTTCTAGATGACCTTTTTGGACTAGTTTGATCTCCATGTCCTACTAGGGAGGTATGTTGGTTAAAAATTTGTTCATTTGATTATTGCTCTTCACCATTCAAATTCTCAACTTTGTGTAGTCTTGATCTTCAATCCTTTGGTCAATTCAATTGTCTTGGGCATTAGGGGAGTGTTTAGTACGCACATAAAAGTCCTCCATACTTAGGTTATCTTGGTTGATCTCCTTGTAACTTGACCAGTCCCACTTCCTGGTTTCTTCGAAATGAACGATGCTTCTATTCACATCTAACATTCTGTGAGTTTTAGTTCCTTCTTCAACTCCCAAATACACCATAGGGGTACTCATATCATCCAGTTTCTTTAAGGTGTGTGTCATAGCTTTGACGTGTCCCACACACCCAAAGATTCTCAAATGTTGTAGGTCAAGCTTTCTTCCTTTTGAGAGCTTTATATGGTGTGCAATCTTTGATTGCTTTTGTCTGGACCCTGTTTAGGATGTAGACAACATGTCTAACTCCCTCTGCCCATAATATCTAGGGCATATTCATCCCTTTAATCAGGCTTCTTGACATGTTCAATATGGATCTGTTTCTTCGTTCAATTTTTCCATTCTGCTAGGGGTATAGGGAGCCGTTAATTGCATGCTTATCCCATTTGTCTCACAATACTGATTAAAGTAATGAGAGGTAAACTCCCCCTCTGTCAGACCTAAGGGTCTTTATCTTGAGGCCAGTCTTATTTTCCACCTTTGTTTTAAATACCTTGAAGGTTTTAAGTGCTTGATCTTTGGCCTTAAGCATGTAGACCCAGATGAACGGGTACAATCATCAACTAGGAGCATGAAGTATGTGCTCCTAGCCTATGTAGAAGGGTTATTGTACCACATAGGTCCACTGATAGGAGTTGCAATGGCTGTTGGGATCTATACCCAGTGATTGTTTGCGAACGGTAGTCATGAGTGTTTGCCTTCCATGCATGCTTCACGAAGTCTTGAAAGGTGATCTATCACTGGGGCCCTCTTTGTAAGGCCCCGTTCCCGCCACGATTGCTGAGGTCGAATGACAAGGATCCTGCTCTGTACATTATTCCGATAATTCATTCACGATCATTCATACTTCATTCTTTCATACAAAATCTTTCGTTCATTTATACTTTCGTTCCTTCGAGTCTGTTGCGACAACATGGTCGCTCACCTCATTAACAATCCCAACAACTTCGTGCGATCCGAGTCTGTTGCAACCATATAGTTGCTCACCCCAATTGCCAATTTCAACGATGGCATGCTTTCCGAGTCTCTTGCAACCATAAGGTTGCTCACCTCATGGCAACTTCACAATAACGCGTTGTCCGAGTCTGTTGCAACCGTAGGGGTGCTCACCTCATAGCAATCTCAAGGATTGCATACCATCCGAGTCTGTTGCAACAACAGGGTTGCTCACCTCATTGCCATTCTCATCGATGGCACGCTATCCGAGTCTCTTGCAACCATCGAGTTGCTCACCTCATATATGTGCTTGCAAGCCTTTCCTTCATTCGTTCGTCATTCAATAATGCATGCATTCTTACTTTATGTTCTCCTTTCATTATCTTTCACTTTACGTTACATAATACTTCATTCATTCATTAAGATGACACATAAGGCCACAAGAAAGATAACATACATCATATAAAGGAACATATCATACACATTCATCATCATCATACAGGGAAACATCATGCATACATAACAAGCCCTAACATGCAACATCATCATCGTCATGCCCAACATGCTCTCTAAGGCCCCAATCGTCACCTTACATGCTCTTACAGGAACCTTTACGTCAAAACTTACATCTGCACTTTTCCCTGAAAGTCAGAAGTCAAACCACACTTTCCTCGGGTGTGACAGCCCTACTCGGGCGTATGGACACCCTGCAGTCGCATGGCCTCCATGTGACTGAACATCATGCGAATGAACTAATACGGATGAACACCTATGCGAATGAACATCCAGTTATGCGAATGAACAATGCGGACGGACCTCATGCGAATAGGATTAATGCGGATGAGCACTTACGCGACTGGACCTTCAGTCGCATGACCCCCATGCGACTGGCCCTTCAATCGTGCGAATGGACATTCAATCGTGCGACTGGACCCCAATCGCACCCTAATCGGCCGTATGGCCTCCATTCGGCCTCCAGTCGGTCGCCTAGCCCTAACTGATACAGAATGCAGTTCATCCCGACTGCAGCCGAGGGTTTTCGGCCTCCAAACTCATCCAAACCCATTTTAAGCCCAAATCGACCATCCTAAACCTTAGGGATGCATACCACGACACTATTCAAGCACACACAAGCTCACAATCAAGCCACAAATGCATCATACATACACATACACATACACAAACGGGTCAACATACACATACCCAAAACCTGATTTCAGATGTTTTCCAGCCCCAAAATCGTTTGAAAACAGTAAAAGTGGGGTTCTAGAACTCACATAAACGAGCACAACGACAAGAGCTTCGATTTGGCTTGCTACACGATGCTTTTGGCGACCCGAACTAACTCGAACCAACTTTTTCTCCTTTCTCTCTTCTTCTCTCTATGAAATCTGAAATGTGGGGTGTGTGGGGAGAGTGGGCTGCCCTCTCCCTACTAATATCACCACATTTCCCAACTTTTCTTCGTTGGCAAGTTTGGTCCCTCGACTTTGAACTTTATTTTCTTTTCTTTCTTCACCGGCTTCAAAATAATAAATATCCGGTGTTACACTCTTATCATTTGCATTTTGGTCATGGTCCTCAAGGAGTCAAAATTCACATGCCCCAGTCTCCCATGCCATAGCCAACGCAGGGTGTCTAGTTCACTTTGAAAATACATTGGTGACCTAATTTTAAAATTTGTCTTATAGAGTCGATTTAGTGACCTCTACACCTTCATCAGAAGTTTTCTTGTGTTCTAAAGATCCATAGAAACTCATTCTCCATTTTAACTACACACCCTCCCTCTGTAGCCTGGCCAAAGCGAAGTATGTTGTTTTTCATATGAGGAATGTAGTAAACATCCATTAGAAGCCTGTGTTCACCTTTTTTTCCTTTGAGTATTACTGAGCCCCTACCCTCAATTGTTACATGTGAATTATCTCCGAATCTCACCGTTCCCCCTATAAATCTATCTAGACTAGAGAATAGAGTTGATTCACCTGTCATATGATTGGAAACCCCATTATCAAGATACCTGTGGTCACTTCTACTAAAGTGTCTTGAGTCTTGTTTGAAGCTCATGGGCAATACCTTTTGTTCTTTCTTCACTTCTATGCATAGTCATGAGTAGGGATGGTTTCTTGATCATTGGTTGTGTGAGGTTGAATTTAGTGTCTTGTGATTTTGAGGTTGTGCATTTGGATGCATAGTGACCAAGTTTATCGTACTTGAAGCACTTTATCTTTTATTTTTCCTTCTTGACTCTTTGATTCTTCAAATTGACACAATCAACATCTTTTCCTTTAGTATACGATCTGCTCTTGTCGTTCATGTGAGTGCTCTGGCCTATCTCTTTGAGATCTTTTGTTTTTCCCCACTTCTTGTGTCTTGACTCATCCTTCCTTCTAGATTGCCACTCAAAGTAGGTCATCAGTATTTAATTATCTTTAGCAACCTAATGTTTGTTTTTCATGCCAGTCCTCTCTTTGAACGTTTTCAACCTCCCAATTGCTTCCGGGAATAGTAGGATTACAAGATCAACATATTGTTCTATGGATGCAATAATTTGGATGAATCTTTAGGGACTGCATCTAGTATCTTGTGGACGAGAGTTGAATCTCCATAGGGTTCTCCTAATTCAGCAGCTCGTTACGAAATTGCGCTTAATTTGCCTGCAAATTCGTCTATGCTCTCACCTTCCTTTATTTTCAAATCTTAAAACTCAGTTTTCAATGTCTATATTCAAGCTTTCTTCACCAGATCCGCACCTACAAATCTAGTTTTCAGTGAATTCCATATGTCCTTCACTGTGGTTAGATTTGCCACTCGAAGAACCATTTTTTCCGGCATAGCTTGGAAAAAGTAGGTGATTGGGGCGTTATTCGACTTCGCGTCCACTAAGACTTTGATCACCTCTCACAATCCATGGACTTTGAAGATAGCCTTCAATTTACTGCCCATATGTGTAGTTATTGTTGTTGAGAACATGGCATTGCAAGGACTCGTCGGTAAAGTTTTCTTTAACATCGATTCAGTTGTTCGCCGGGGGCTATGCCATCTTTGACCTTCTCCGATATGGAACCCCAAATCCTATGTGACAACCCTAAACCAAGGTTGGATAATTTAATTTTTCTTATGAGTTGATAGTAAACGCTTATATCTTATAGGAGATGACTAAGGTAACTTTATTTAATTATACGAGTTTTTGCATACTTAATTGAACATGTACATATGATACATGAGCATGCATGTATGCATGCATAAAAATTTACATGTGCATGTATTATTTTTATGTGAATTTTGTGATTATTGTATCTTACATATGTAGTTACCAAATTGTCAAATTATATGATTAGTTATTTGAATAATAAATGTCTCATATTTACATAAAATAAATAAAGAGCAAAACCTAATTAAATATTACCAAACAAGATTACATCTAGAACCTTATATCAAAACCAAAACTAAAAAAACCTTAAACACCTAAACATTAACTAAAACACAACCTAAATCCTTCTATCGGTTCATTAAGGCACTACTAAACCTGGTTAACAACTAACCCACTAGTCAATCCTAGCACTAATGACCAAGTGAGTCATTAACCCTAAAACCACCACCTCACTTCCCTAACACTAGACATAATCATGATAGAATTCATCACTTGAAGTCTCTCGGCCACATGGAACCACCACACCACCACCACCGCAACTCACTACAACTAAACCAACACATCTGCAACCTCATCTCTCAACCCTCTCCCTCTCAGTGTCCAAGTTGCCACCACCATCACTTCCTTGTTTCAAGATCTTTAAACATCATCATCAACCTTGTTCTCAGTTCCTACAATCAACACCATCACCACCCTTTAATCACCACCACTAGTTGTGATAAAAAATCAAGAACTATCTCCCCAACCGAATTATTAAGGATTCAACCAAGCCAATCTCTTTGTTCTCTTCAACAAACAAGGTTAGATTTATAAAACCTATAACTAACAAGTTTTAAAAGTGCAAATTTGTTTAACTGAACACATATAAACTAACTCATGAAAGTTAAATCATCAAGATATTCACAAGAACTCATGAACACATGATTTTATTAAAAAATCAGTAAGAAATGGAGATTCAAGAGCTGAAAATCTTGAAAGTTTTAAAAACCAAGGATTTAAACAAATAGATTACAAATTAAAAGGTTAAAAACCAAGTGTTTTTGACGAATAAAATTAAATATCTAAGTGAATATGATTGTGGGAATAAACTTAGAAAATTGTTGAGAAATATTAGAAATAGTAATCTACAAATTTTGATGTAAAAATAAAGGATGGATTGATTTATATAATTAATTCAAGGAAATAAAATGAAATAATTAAAGAGAAACTCCGAACCTGGTAAAAATTTGGAAAAATTATATAATAAACCTTATATTTTAAGGAATTCCTGAACAAGTTTCGTGATTTAATTCGCATGTATGACTAAGTTCTATATATTATAATATTCCGTGAATAGAAAATTAAAAGAAATAGCAAAACAATGAGATAATTATTGAAAATTTACATAAATTATAATATGTGCAGTAGAATAGTATGTATGAATTTCGGAAAATTTAGAGATATTTAACTATTTCTGCTAATTAATATGAAATTTGTAAAAATTCTAGAAAATTGCCTGTTATGAGTTATTAACCTGAAATTTTATGAGATGACATAGATTTTATAATATTTTGGCTGGTAAATTTTAGTGATTTTTGAGTAACAAAAGCTATCAAATTAGTATTTTGGAAATTTTTATGATAAAAATGCTGAAATTTTTTATAGAAATTTGATTTTTTCTAACAAATAGTTATTTTATAAAATTTATTTGAGTTATTGGCTGGAATTAAGGTGAGTAACATAGCCCCTTTTTGATTTATAAATTTTGGGGGAAAACATATTGTTTGTGTTGAATTGGATGCATTTTTTAGAAATTTGATTTATTGCTGTCATATTCACAAAACCTTAATTCAGACGAGGAATCGTCAAATAATATAGGTAGGGCTACTTGGAAATGTCAACCTGCATATGCTAAGATGAGAGCAACAATGTTATATTATTTGATTGTGTGATTTGTATTTGACAGTTATGAATCACTTGACATTGTATATGTTTGGTTGTGAGTTTGATTGTATTGTATTAATTCAAAATGATTTACATTGATTAAACCTATGTTCTTACCAACTGTTTGTTAAATGTTATGAGTATGCTTTTCAGGTCAGCAAAATGTACTATAACATCGTGTATACCTTCAATATGTATAATGATTAGCACGACTACCTAGGAAAGCTGTGCATATGGTTGACTATTGATATGTTTGCCTTGAGCCTTTACGTGGGCGTTCATGTTCAATACTAGATAGAGATATGTGATATGTTGAAGATGTATTCTGATTAGAATTAGTATATGTAGGTATAAAATGTACTTTGGTTTCCCCCCTTTAAACTGATATTAAAGAGATGAAGGGAGGAAACCAAAGTACTTTCACCATGATGTGGAATTGAATTTGGGGAAACTAAAACTGTAGGAAACCCTAATTTACTGTGTGAAAAGTTTTAGAATATATAAAATAAGAATATAATAAAGTGTCTTTTTATGATTACATATTTATACTATGAATTGAATACAATTTTGTTATCTAATAATAATATAACTAATATGTAGCTAAATCTGCCACTAAAAAGAGATACTCAACCTATGCGTAGAACAAGATGGGTTGGGCGCCAAGGACTAAATTAGGATAAGAAACTTCACCCGAAAATACCACTGTTAGTGAGAATGAAAGAATTTCTCAAATAGTGACTAAATAGTTGGAAGCAAAAATACCTACATTAGTAGCTCAACTCTAATAGAACCTTCATGCAGGAGGTGTTTCCCCTAGGAATGAAGGGCCATGAAACACCACTAAGACAGAACGACCTGAAGAAGAATCATAGATAAGGCTAAGGAGGGATGTTCTTACAAGGCTTTTATGTCTTGTAAACCCAAAACTTTAATGGAAAAGGAGAAGCAATACAAGCTCGATGCTGGTTAGAAGAAATAGAGTCGGTTTTAGATATCAACGAGTGTGCTGATAATTATACGACCATGTTGGAAGATGGAAATTCAAACTAAAGGTAGGGATGTCATGAATAGGTTAAGTTGGGAAGAATTTAGAAAATAGTGATTGAGAAATACCACCTTTATAATAAAATAGAAAGGATAGAAACAGAATTCTTATCATTAAAGATGAAGGGTGCTACACATAAGGATACACACACACACACAACACACACACACACACATATATATTATATATATATATATATATATATTATAATGAATTATCTAGATCAGTGCCACACCTAGTTACACCAGAAAATAAAAGGATAAAAGGATACATTTAGGGTTTAGTATCACAGATAAAAGGAATGGTAAAACCAGCCATTGTGGCATCCGGTAATTTTCCGTTACCAAACTCCGTTAGTTCCGTTAAGTGTTGCATACACGTGTCGTGAGCACATACTAGTTGTCGTTGAATGTTGGTGACTTAATATTAATAATCTATGATAAACAATAATAATCTAATTAATAATGTTGATTATTAGTTGTGATTATGTGGTTCATGATTTTATAGAATTTTAAATTATTGTTTCATAAATTTTACGTAATAACGTGACAACGTGTTATATATATAATCTATGTGTTATGTGACTTGTGGTAAATGTTTAGGATTATTATTGTTGGTTAATAATATTTATAAATTATAGTTTAGATTATTTAAAAATTGTTAGAATGATAGTTTTTATAAAATAAATCAAAGGGGGTTATTGTGTAAATATATTTTAACCAAATGTTACCAAAATTACCCAACCCTAAACCCCCCAAACCCCATTTGCAGCTGAAACCCCTCACCCCACCCTCATTCTTGCGATTTTGATCAAGAAACATCAAGAACAATTCGATTTTGGTCGATCCCAAGTGTTACAAGTTGTTTTACAAGTCCAATTCTTTATTCTACACGTTTAAAGGTATGTTTTGTCATGTTGTTCATAGATTTTGATTCAAGATGAACCCTAATCCGTAATTGATGATGATTATATGCAACTAATGATTGTCAGATGTTAATATGATGTTAGTTAGGTTGAATGATGTTGAATGATGTTGATTATGCAAGAAAGTTACGTTTTTGACGTGTTGTTCATAGGTTACTAAGAATAGTAACTTTATTTTCATGATATGATGATTGATGATGGATTGATGTTGTTAAAGGGTTTATGATGATGTATGTATGATAGATTGTTGATATGGATGCTAGAAAACTAGGAATGAATGTTGTAGTTCATAGATTTCCAAAAGTAAAAACTTTTGATCATGAAGGTTAGTGAATTATGATGTTTGGATGTTGTTGATCATGCTTAGATGTTGATATGAACTTGAATTGGTGAATTATTAATGAATTCATGAATACATTGGGTGTTTGATAGATTTTGGGATGTGCTTTCCCAAAAGGGAAACTTTATTTGCACAAAGTTTGAAAGATAATAGTTTGAGCATGTTTGGGATATTAGGAGCATGTTAGTATGTTCATGGATGATTTCTAATGTGATAAAATATGTTAATTTAGTTTTATGGAATGCTTGGATGATCATGTGTGATGTATGGACTTTGATGAACATGTATGATGTTGATGGTTGATTAGTAATTAAGATATCATGTTTGGGACTGGAAGTTGATATTGTGGTGTATGTTGAATGCAATGAACATAGTTAATGAATATGATTGTGAGCATCATACACACGTGCGAATCTGAGGCCCTTACTTAGTAGGATTGGCAAGGTTTAGGATGTGAAGTCGTGAGTGACTTCACATGGCATGTTGTGCATGATTTGATCTTTGTGTGACGTGTTAGTTATGTTATAACTGGTGGGCATGTTAATGTTTTAGATTCGCATGACTTGTATGATATTTAGTGGTATGATGTTCTAAGTAATGCTTTCGGTAATGTAGCACCTCATGTGATCCATTTGAATGTTAACCATGTATGTTACATGTTTTTCTTAATTGAATTATTAACTTATGATGTTACCAACGGGTCAAACGGGTCAACTGTGCCAAACGTGTCTGTGTTCTAAAACCTTGAGTCTTTGGTTGTAGTGTGCTTAGGGTTCCATACGTTCTCTGTTTACACGTACTTATGTACTTACATGATCTAGGTAACCTCTGAAGGTTGTCTGTCCACTCTTTCTTCCAAGTAAACCCTAAGTAGTTGTTACGCATATCAGGTGAGTTCATGCCCCACTCTTTACTTAACTTCTTTTGGGGGAGATAGCATACTGGTAATTTACAAATGCTTTATATATTTAAGTTGTGTATAATATTAATATAGTGTTTTTTATCATGGAAAAGTCCTCATACTTTCGAATTGTTAATATTGAATAGCGGGGAAACTTGGATAGTACTACTGGGTCTGACGAGCCCTACCTGTGTGACTCGAGGTCAACCGGGTGCAATTTGTCCTAACGAACATTGTCACGACCTGATAAGTCGTGACAGGAGGCAACAACTTATCACAGTCAGCTTCAATTGCGAAATCACTATGAATTAATATTTATTGTTAATAGACTAGCTATCTGTTACAATACATTACTTATATATCTCAACTGCTAAATTGCTTATATTTGAATATCCACTCTTGAACTCACCAACCATTGTGTTGATATTTTAGTATGCTATTCTTAGGTCATTAATTTCGCTTGCCTTTAGGTGCACTGCACGGATTCGTCATACATTCGAAGACTCTATTTTTAAAGACATTTTTGTTGGTGTTTATTTATTAATGTTTAAACATTTGGGTTGGCATGTGTTTTGCCTTATTATGCATTTATGTACTTTGAGTTTCTTTACTTACAAAATGCTTCCGCATGGTTTTAAAGTTTGAACTTTGGTTGATTTTATTCTAATGTTGGCATATAGAGTCGTTCTAAGTAACTATTAACTGTGATCCTGGTTTGTTCACACGCCTCGTGGTAAAACTCCGCACGTGGATTTTGAGGGTGTGACAGCCATGCCTAAGACTTTTTAGGATGCAGTAACTATAAGGCCCCATTCCCGGGACACTCACAGCTGGTCAATCATTGCACATAAAACATATAATTACATTTAACTTTCATAAAACATCGTAGCGGAACATCAAAATAACTTTTCATTTCATTATAAATGCTTTTGCAAGTTAATATAATCATTCATTTCAAAACATCATACAATGCAAAAAACAAGAGAATGCCATCCAAAATGCGAAGTAGCTGCCTCACGCCATCCCTAGCAATGCTCACCTGCCAACTGGAAAATGCATAAAAGTCAGCGTTGCTGAGTGAGTTCTAGTTTTATAATAAAACATACTTTACTTTTGTTAAAACCGTTCTATACTTTTGCATGTGAACACACATCATACGTACACATAGATAATATCATTATTATCTTTATCATTCATTCATTCATTTAACTTCCATTCATTCATGCTTTCTTACTTTCATTCATACGTTCATCATTACTTCTTTTCATTCCATCAAAACCATGAACTTTACTCCACCGTCATGCATAAAGCGGGTACTGGGCCGGGGTCTATCATAGACCACCCGTCATGGCGCACAACAGCGTGGCCACAGTACCTAAGGGTAAATTCAGGCGTACCATTGTCATGTGCTATACCCACCGTCATGCATAAAGAGGATACTGGGCCGACCCGTCATGGCGCATAGCAGCCTGGCCACAGTATCTAGAGTAAGCGACAAAGGTTCTATACAAATGGTCGGTCATTAAGACGGACCCCGGTGTGCATTCTTTTGGGGTAGCTAACCCATACACCGTTGGACTAACACCCTTCATTGTGGCGTGTTCCCACACACAAGGCTTGCAAGACTTACTTTACTTTCCTTCGTTCATTAATGCATGCATTCATTCATCATGTTCCTTTTCATTATCTTCCACTTTATGTTACATAATACTTTCATTTCATTCATTAACATTCAATGTAAAGCCAAGGGAAAATAATCATACATAATAAGGAACATCAACATACACAATCTACATCATAATGGCAGGCATCATACATACATCATACCCATCATACATAAGCATCATACATACATCATACATACCCTCATGCATAAGCATCAATCACACATCACAATATCATCATACAATGCCCATCACATCATCTATGACCTCAAAAGTCAACTTACATAGCCCCCGGGAACCTCCCAAGTCAAAGCCTAAATTTCACTTTTTCCCCAAAAAGTCAGAAAATATTCTAAGTGTTCATCCGCATTTTCATTTTTGTTCATCTGCATTTCTCTTACTTAATGGTCAATGCTCATCCGTATTGGCTGTTCATCCGCATTTCCCCAACACTCATCCGCATTGACTTACATAGTGGTCAATGCTCATCCGCATTAACTGTTCATCCGCATTTCTCCAATGCTCATCCTGTAACATCCGCAATTTTTTTAAGTTAAAACCCAAAACCCAAACTCAATTTAAATTTCCATTATTAAAGTATATTAATTGTTTTAATGGATTTAAATACAACTTTCATTATGGGTTATATATATATACATTTTTTTCTTTTATTATGTAAAACAACTTGTAATAATTTATGGAGAGATAAATATTTCTTTTTGCAAAGTTATAAAATATTATTAATCATTTTTAAAATAAATTACTAAATGGAAAAATATTATTAAAATTTATTAAGTTATAAAATAAATTTTAGTAAACTTATAAAGTTCATTTGTAGTTATAAGTTTTTATTATTGAAATTAAATAATTAAGTTATAAAGTTTACAAGTTTATAAAAGTTTAACAAATAATTAATTTGATTTATTATTTAAATTTGATGTTATAAGTTTGAGGTTCAAAATGTAATTTTTGAAACTTAGTTTTAAAAGTTTCTTCATAAAATAATAACTTGTAATACCTCAGGGACTGAAACTAAAACTTCGGTAATAACCCAAACCCCCGCCCCGTATTTCCGACCACTTCGCCGGCGGGGCTCCGGCGAAGCTCCGGCCGCATCGTAACCTTCGAATTTTGTCGTTTTTATTCCAAAGCAACCGTTCCAAATGTTTCTAGAATACAATTCGAGCCTATAACATCATTTAATAAAGTTAAAACGTTTGTTACAAGTCGGATCGATTAAAAAATCGAAACATAAAAACTCCATAGCCGTTTGAACTTTAAAACATAATAATAAGCTGATTAACTCAACATAAATGATCATCTATCAACCTCAAATCGAATACAATCTCCAATTTCACCTGAAACAAACACAAACATCTCATTCGATTTCCCTTTTTATCACGACCCGCAACTTACTCGAACGCCATCTTCTGGACATCAAGATTCTAAATTGACAGAGGACTTTTCATCATTAGAGCTCTTAGAAGCTTGCTGTGGAACGAATTCGGTTTTCATCAACAACTTCAACCTGAACGAGCTGCGACATAGCCGCGCCCAGTTTCTACCTGTTCTTCATCATTTCATTTACAAATCAGGTAGTTAAGCACATACACACACTCGATTTCATCTAGGGAACAAAAACCCTAAGTTTGATTTCATTAACAATCACGAATTAGAGTTCAATTTGGAACAATCCGATTCTAGGGTTTATGTTGATTTGGGGGTTCTTTTGTAATGCTACTTTTAAAAAATAAGGGCCGAGATATGCCACGACTGCGGCCCTGGTTCATTGGTTATACACTTCCATCCAGACATTGAGGTCCCGGGTTCGAACCCGGGCACCCTCAAACTATATTTTTTTTTGGCTTTTTCGGCCTTTTAAAAATATAAGTAAATTTTGAAAAATTATTAAAATTAACTTTGTAAACTTTAGTTATTTAAGGTCACTATATTCATTTCTGTAAATTTATTCTTTAAATATTTTAATATTTTTTTATAAAACAAAGGTTGTATTTGGTTATTTTTATAAAAGTAGACTTTAGGTAATGATTTAAATCACTAAAATTATTATTGGTCCAAACGTTTTCCTTTAAATATTCAACGTTTAAATCATGTTATTTTAAATGGAGATTATTTGAAACATTGTAAATCAATACGTTAAATAAATAATTATTTAAATAGTTATTTAAATATTTATTTAAATAATTAGTTATTCACCTTTTCATTTAACTATGTTATATAAATTAGTTAATAAATTTATTCTTTAACTTTAATTTAAACTTTTGAAACTAATAAAACAATATAATGCTCTATTATTCTTTATTCTTAGTTTAAGGTTTTGGATTTTATAAAAATTATTTTCAAATGTTTAAAAACTTTATAAAATGATTTAAATAATTTTAAGTTATCTTACAAGTTATTTAAAATAAATATTCAAGAACCTTACCAAATTTTAAATAATTAATTACTATTTATTTCTTTTCAGGTATTATATTAATCTTTATTAAATCAATAAATTAAACTATTGAATCATTTCACTATAATTTTATTGGCTCATATCATCTCCGTAATTGATTGCGTTATTATATTTTATTTAAATAGTGAAACCCCCAATTCCAAACGAAACCCTATATCATGTTTACTCTTGAACTATATCTTATTTTAATCACGAGACACTAAATCTTAGGTTGAATCATGAAGAAAATGTTGGGATACTTTTATCTTCGTATTGTTATCTTAAGTGCACTTTAGCACGTGAGTTTTCCATGTGAGTTCTCCATGCCCCCTTTTTACTTTATTTCACACCTTTTGGGGTGAAACATGTTAATCTTATAAACTTACACTTGTAAACATCTTGATACTTGTAAATATACATGCAATTCATCTTTACTTTTTGTCATGGTTATTTGTGTATTATAAGTCTTATATGAGATACATATTTTGTTTACAATCATTAACTATTGCTAGCCTGGCGACGTCTTAGATCTTGGGCCTGACAAGCTATTTGGTGCTAAAGTCGATGTATTGCCGACTCCTGATGACGTATACTTGTTCATCGTGGGAACCAAGTACACTTAGCCAATCTTATATACTTGTAATCAAGTTGAGGTTTGGTTGTAACTGTATGTGTTCTATAAGCTTGCTAACTCGTAACCATGGACATGAATTGCTACTTGTAACTTTTTTTACACACACACACACATATATATATATTATATATATATATATATATATATATATATATATATATATATATATATATATATATATATATATGTATATATATATATGTAAGCGTGTGTTTAAACTATGAGAACTCACCAACTTTATAGTTGACATTTTATTTTTAACATGTTTCAGGTTTCCTCCTTAAAGATCTCCTTGTGCTCATATAGGACTTGGACCTAGACTAATTGAAAGACTTATGTATTTGGTTGTATCTTGATTGTAATGTTATTATCTTATATGTCTTGTAATGTTTAATGAATAATGATATTTAATAATATTTCAACTTAATTAGTTCCATGTGCTATGAGCAATCGTCTCCCATTCGTCCGCCCCGATGATTCCGTCGTCGATCGGGGTGTGACACATCCCCATTGACTTACTTAGTGGTCAATGCTCATCCACATTAACTGTTCATCTGCATTTCCCCAATACTCATATGCATTGACTTATTTAGTGGTCAATGCTCATCCGCATTAACTATTCATCGGCATTAACTGTCCATCCGCGTTTCCCCAATACTCATCCGCATTGACTTACTTAGTGGTCAATGCTCATCCTCATTAACTATTCATCCGCATTTCCATAATACTCATCCGTATTGACTTTTGAACACTTGGGAAGATTCTAAAACTTAGACATATGATCCCTAAACATCAGATTTTATTTCCCAAACACTGTCTATCACGCTCTAAGCTTAAATCTTACATTCTAAGCCTTAGAAACACAACCATAGCATCATCAAGCATGAACATAGCCCAACATCACATCCTAATAGCAACATACACACATTCTAACATATGGGTATAAAACCCAGTTTATAAAAACATAAGTTCTTGCATTTCTAGCCCCAAAACAGTTAAAAACCAGTAAAAGAGGGGTCCTAGAACTCACCTTTGCAGCTCTTGAGTATGGCTTCTTCCAAACTTGTCTGTAATTGAGTTCAACCACCTAGAAACCCACTAAAAACATACAACCAAACACACACCACACACATAGGCATACAACCGAGGCAAGGTGAGTTAAGAACACTTAAAACCATGAATTCTTACCTTGAATTTGAATTTTCGGCTTGTTCTTCTTTGGATCCGAGAGCTTTCTGCTGCTCTTTCTTTCTCCCCCTCTCTCTCTAAAAACATAGATCTGGGTGTTGTAAGAGGAGAGTGGGCTGCCATCCCACTTTACACCCACTTTTTCAAACCTTATGTCCTTTTTGACACTTTTACCCCTCAATTTGGGTAAAATATCTTTTATTCTTTTTCTTCTCTTTATTCTTTCTTTCTTTGTCTTTAAAAATAACCGGGCGTTACAAGTCCACCCCTGTTATATAGGTTTCGTCCCTGAAACCTGTTATTCTTCAAACAATCGTGGGTAATGCTGTCTCATCTCTTCTTCAGTCTCCCACGTAGACTCGGATCCTTTCCTGTGCTTCCACTGTACACGCACAAGAGGAACCACTTTATTCCTCAGCCTCTTCTCTTTTCGATCAATGATCGCCACTAGATGCTCCACATAATTGAGCCATTCATCTACCTCGATATCCTGTAGTGGAACAATCATATCCTCATCTGCTAGACACTTTCTCAGATGAGATACATGGAATGTCGGGTGAATTCCACTTAACTTCTATGGTAACTCCAATCTATAGGCCACCTCCCCTACTCTAGCAATGATTCGAAAAGGCCCTATGTATCTTGGGCTCAACTTGCCCCACTTTCTGAACCGAATGATACCCTTCCAAGGTGAGACTTTCAACATAACACTGTTACCCACCTGGAATTCAATCGGTCTATGTCATTTATTAGCATACTACTTCTGTCTATCTTTGGCTGCTTTCATGAAGGCCTTGATCTTTTCAAGCTTTTCAGTCGTAGCCTCAATCACCTCGACGCTTCCTAACTCTTTCTAACCAATATCACCCTAACACACAGGTGTTCGGCATCTCCTACCGTATAGCATGTCATAAGGGGGAATACCAATACTGGCATGATAGCTATTGTTATATGAGAACTCAGCTAACAGTAGGTGGTCATCCCAACTTCCTCCAAAATCTATGACACATGCACGGAGCATATCCTCTAGTATTTGAATGGTCCTTTCCGACTGACCATCCGTTTGAGGATGATAAGCTGTGCTAATATGTAACCTCATCCCCGTTGCATCATGGAATTTCTTCCAAAATTTTGATGTAAATCGGGTGTCACGATCAGACACAATAGACACCGGCACACCATGATGAGTTATGATCTCCTTGATGAAAAGATCCGCCAATATCTCGGGTGAATATGTCTCGCGAATCGGTAGGAAGTGAGCACTCTTCGTCAAACGGTCAACTATCACCAATATTGTAACATCTCGTATATTTCGCTAACTAAAAGTTAACTTTATTTTCCTTGTAGAAACTAATTATGCTACTTATAAAACCTTATGGTTCATTCATGCTTATTTTCTTATTGTATATAATTTGTTTAATAACTATAATAATAATAATAATAATAAAAATGATAATAACAATAACTGAGAATAATAACAATAATAATGATATTGTTAATAATAATAATAATTTGTAAAAATTATTAAACTTAAAATGTATAAAACTTTATTTTAAAAGTCAAGGGTTAGTTTTGTCAATTTATAAACCTTAAAACAAAGTTTAAGACATAAAATGATAAAATCAAAATAAAAGGGACCATTTGTGTAAATTTTCAAAAATCAAATCTTTTTCTCTTTCTCTCTCCCCGTAAAACCGGCGGAGCTCCGGCCAAACTCCGGCCGAGCTCCGGCCACTTCAAAACCACAAAATTTATTGTTTTCGAGACCCAAAACCATTCCCCAATCCTTCCTGTTACAACTTCGAACTTGAATGCACTTTAATTTCGTCTAATAAACGGTTACCAACACGATTCAATCACATAACCGAAACATCTTCAACCCACTAGCCGTTCGGGCATTAACACTTCTTTATAGGCTAATTAAACTAACCTAAACGATACTATACCATTCGTTAATCGAGCACCACACTCAATTACATCAAAAACAAACACAATCTTCGAATATGAGCTTCATCATTGTCGTGAACCTACAACTTAGTAGGGGCCACTGTCCAAGCAATTTGGACCAAAATTAGCAAGGGGCTTTTGGTCCAGTACACAAATCGAAGCTTCATACAAGATTAATTGAGTTATCATCAAGAATTAACCATCGATCGATCATCATTCGGTTGCGAGGTGTTATTTGTCGTGTGTATCATCAATATCTAATCAAAACAGGTAATTGAACTCATCTAAACAATCTTTTTATCATGGAAAACAAAAGCCCCATGAATATATTCGCTATCAACATCGAATTGATGCTCAATTTGGTTCGGCTAATTCTAGGGTTCTTCGGGTTTTGGGGAAAGTTTTTTAAGTGTGTTTAAATGATTATGGAACCAACATAAACCGCGGCTTAGAGCCTTGGTTCATTGGTTCCCCATCCACATGCTAACCTTGAGGTCCGGGTTCGAACCCGGGCACCTCAAACATTTTTTTGGGCCTTTTTAGCCCTCAAATTAATTGTAGAAAATTTTTAAAAAAAATAAAAATAGTTTTTGCAAACCTTAAAAATTTCCATGAACACCAAATAAAATTCTGAATTTTTCTAGTAATTTTAAAAATTAAATAACTTGTTTTAAAAAAAACATTTTAACAAACATTATTTTTGGTTAAATCCTATTAAAAGTAGGTCTCAACTAATAAATTAGTTTCGGTTCAAACGTTATTCCTTTAAAATCATGGTTATCTTAAAATGTTTATTTAAATTTAAACCTTGATTACAAATGTTTTCTTTTAAAAATAATTAAATAATTATTTATATGCTTATGGACTTGATACAATAATTTTAAAAATCATTTAAAATAATAATGGGCATAATATTATCTTTATTAATCTCTAAAATTTGGGAAATTATATACTATTCTTAGAAAATTATTAGGATTTAATTACATCATTATTATCTAATTTCATTTCTAAAATACTTAATCATATAAACCTATATAATTCTTTCTAATGGAATGAAAATGTAAATAACTACATAATAAACTTATTGCTTAGCAAAAACCTTAAAATATTAATACCCTAATTCTTGTGAAGATTAATCGTATTGTTAACCTTAATCTTTATCTTGTAAAATGTATATTTAGGTGCTTGTAATGGATACTTTGGATTTATCTTTTGGATCTTACGTTAATCTTTTATATCATCTTGTAGTGCCTATATCCATGTGAGTATTTCCATACCCTTTTTTTTTTATTTTCACACTTTGGGGTGAAACATGTTTGTCACACCCCAACCTTGACGGCGGAAACGTCGAGATGTGAGGGTTACGATTTTTCACAGGCACATAACGCTATTTATGAAATCCAAATGTATTAATCATAAGATTCAATGAAACATTACAAGCAAAGGTTTCAACAAAGAATACATCATGTACAATTGCTACAAATAACATGATCATCCATTTTATCTCTAGGTCCAATCCTAGATGTGAAAAGCTTCAAAGAGTAGAACACATACTTGAGGTATTCCTGAAACATGTTAAAAAATAAAAGGGGTCAACATAAAAATGTTGGTGAGCATTCCATAGTTTTCAATACATAAGTATATAAAAGATGTCAATTCAAGTCATAAGTTAGTGAATAAAGTGATTAGGGATGTTATGAACAATGCAACAATCAAACCTCGACAAAAGTTTTACAAGTCTCAAACGTTAAAAGTATATACGATCAGCTAAGTGTACTCGGATCAACCAAGCAGGCTTGTCTTACCGATAGATCTATGACTTCGCTGGGCTAGCAATAGTTAATGATTGTACATATAACGCCATAACATGGTAACCACAAAAGTTCAACTAACCACAACTTTACATGATGAATTGCCATAAAGTTTACAAGTCTTAGATAAGTTTACAAGTGCAATGACAATAAGTTAACATGTTTCACCCAAAGTGTGAAAGTAAGCAAAAAGGGGTATGGAAATACTCACATTGATATAAGCATTACAAGATGATAATTAAAGATTAAAGGATGACCCAAAGTATTCCCAAGTATTCATTACAAGGCACCTAAATATGTATTACAAGATGAAGGTTAATAATATGATTATCATTCAAATAATGATTAGGGTTTCGATTGGAATTTGGGGGGTTTTAATAATTACATTTTATAGATATTATAATACAATCGTTTACGTTTTGATTTAATATATATATATATATATATATATATATATATATAATATTTAAGATTAAGAATGATAATGAAACATTCAATGATTGAATTTATTAATTTCATAAAGAATAAATACAATGTGCGAAAAGTAATAATTAATTCGATATTTAATTATTAAATTTTGGTAAAGATAATTGAATACCTTTTTAAATGACTTGTAGGATAATTTATAATTACTTAAATCATTTTATTAAGTTTTTAAGCCTTTAAATGATCTTTAGAATATTGAAACTGTTAAAATAAGAATAAAGAATCATTGAAAATTATATTGTTTCATAACTTTCAAGATATAAAAATAAAAGTTAACGAATAACTTTATTTACTAATTATGATATAACATACCTAAAAGATTAAACGAATAATTTAATATTTATCATATACATTTATAATGTTTTGAAAATAATATCCATTTAAAATAACGTGATGTAAACGATGAATATTTAAAGGAAACGTTTGGACCATTAATTTATTAATTACTATTTAAAATAACCAAGAAAAGTATTTTATTAAAAAGAATATTTAATTATTTAAATTCAGAAAAAAAATATAAAAATGATTTGACGATTTTAAAAATATTAGAAGTTTACAAAAATCCATTATTTTATTTTGAGGGCTAAAAAGCCTTTAAAAAAATAATTGCAGTAGGCCGGGTTCGAACCCGTGACCTCTTGCATATAATGTGAGATGGTAACCGGTTGGGCTAAAGCCCATTTCTTGTTTACAAACAGAAATTAATTAATAAAAACCTTTTTTCAAATGATTCCCAATTCATAAGAACCCTAGAATGATTTTGATCAAAATTGAACCCCGATTCGATTCAATAACAGGTTAGATTCATGGGGCTTTGTTTCTCCATGCTAGAACGATTATGATGATATGTAAAACTTACATGATTATGTTCGATTTGATGCTCTCGGGTTTACATTCGAGTCGCGACTGGGTTGAGCATCGATCAAGGCATAAACGTGATAATACTCGAATTAATCTTGTGTGAAGCTTGTAAAGGTTATGATGATCGAAAGCCCTCAAACAATTTCAAGTTAGATAGGTTGAAACAGGGCCCTCGGTTGTGTTGCAGGTTCGATGTAGATGCTATAGTCGTTCGAGTGGTTTAAGTGCATTTCAGGTGAAATTGGATGTGATAATCGGTTAGGGATAGATAAAAGATCGTTTTTGTTGAGTTAATTGATTATTATTGTGTTTTAATGCTCAACGGCTTGAGACTGATGGCCGACGGTTACTCGAGCCCAAACGCTTTGGTAACCGTCGTTAAACCCGATTAAATGACCAATAATAGTTCGAATCATCCTCACTTACGGCTGGGAACAGTTTTGGATCGAAAAACAAGTGAAAACGATGGTCACCGGGCTTGGCCGGAATAGCCACCGGCGCCTCGCCGGATTTGCGGGGAAGAAAAGAATGGGGGGGGGGGGTTTGGGTTGGTAAAGTCATCTTTGGTCCCTGTGGTTTTCAATGTTGTCACTTGGGTTTTAAAGTTTTGATTAAGTTAAAATTAATTACAAATTAGTCCCTGAAGTTCTAAAAGGTTATTATTTTATGTAATAAACTTATTAATTACAAGTTTAAAGTTTTACAACTTTATTATTTTTAATATTATTATCATTTACATTATTGTTATTAATATTATTATTATTAATATTAATATTATTATGGTTATTGGTATTATTAATAAAAAAAATAAAAAAAAATTATTTTATTTAAGGTTATCATCATCTTAAAAAAAATAAATAAACATTATAATACTTATATTGTTATCGCTATTTATTAAATTAATTCATTAATCACCAAGATTAATTATTAAGTAAAACAAACCTCAAAGTTTAAAATAAAAAAAAAACATAAAAGGTCCTTACATGTATTAACAAAGTTAACTTTTAAGTTAAAAAAATACAAGATGTTACAGTCTCCCCAACTTAAAAGAATTTCGTCCCGAAATTAAGAATGAACTTCAATGAACAACGGAATTGAAATGAAATGTGAGTGTTCAACGAACAGTATTTCATGTTTGATTACAGGTGGCACGCTTCACTTTATGGAATCTTACAAGATCCTTAACATAATAAGCGCGAGTCTTTTTGAGATGAAACGTTGGAAAAACGAGTTACCGTGGTACCTTAGATTTATAGGTCACAACTTCTAGAATATAATTTCGTAGTAAAATGATGTCTAGAAATCAATAAAGGACCAACAATGATAAGAAAGGTTGACCGTCAGGGTTTAAGAATCCCAAACGTCACTATATGAAATGCTCTTAACGCATATCTTGTGTGTATGTATCTCTCCTTTGACCAATCATCGGTCTATGAATAATACGATATGCGAAGATCTTGAAATAAGTTCACGACGATGGTTGGGAACATTATTAAAGGTAGAAAATGAATTGATCATCCAAATTAATGATCGATGTTTAACGACATACCACGGTATACGACTATTTAGGATAGATACGAGCCAATTTCTCGACTTGTTAATCCACATGAGTCAATATGAAATTAGTTAATCGGTCTATAATGCACCATTTGTCATCATGGCATCTAAGATAAGAGGCACTTAGTGATGAAAAGTTAAACATGAGATTCACATGAACACGGATGTTAGGTTTTGTCATATGTGAAAGTAAGACACTTGGACACATGCCAAGTTATGTCTTTCCTTTTATGCCACACATATGACTACAAATTGCGAAATTTTATGAACCCTTATATCCACATCGCAATGAGGATAATAACGAGTCTTGTTGTTCAAAACCAAGATAAAATTTCATTGATTTTCAAGGTTAAGGTTCAAAAGCGATTCAAGAAATGACGCAAACATTAAGAAAAATATTTGTAAACATGTTTTGCAAGATAGCAAGTTTCCAAGTATAGATTGCATACGTAGTTCATCAAACCCATAAGCACAGCTGAGAACATTCGTGTGTCTAGAAAGACATGAACACAAGTTGATAATGTCTTTATTTAGCAGAAAGATCGTTTAAGAAGGCTACCATCACACAATCATGTGTTGATGACAACTCAAAATAAAAGTTGATAAGTAAGAAATAAATGGTTCGATGTAGCTAGATCGAGTCAAAACATGAAGATAAAGGAAAAGAAATCGATTTAAGAATTCAAATGCTCCAAACTCGAAATCAAAATCAACCTAGAGTGATCAGGTCTTCTTTCAAGTTCAGAAATCATGCTTTGGCTTGATAGGTCCAACACTAAAATTGGTTCACCCTTCAAGTTACTACATGTTTCTTGTCACTTGATTAAACCTTGGTAAGTTGGAGATCAAGAAATGAGAATAGTCATCAAGGTGTGGTTTTCACTCCTAGCTTGAGGGTGTCTTCTCAAGGTATGACCTCTAACTTACCAATCAAAAAGCTCGATCCCAACTCCTTGTTGAGGATCCACAGAAATAAGACGAGGTAACTCACCATCAAGGTAAGGGAAATCACTCCTATCTTAACGGTGAAGTTTTTCGAAAACAAAATATAACAAGATGAACTTCTTCATCAAAATCCAGAATTCACTGATACTTTGATGAAGTCGTCTCATTTGTACAAAAAAAAAACAGTTCATAAAAATGATATTATCATCAAGGTATGGAATTTACGCCTATCTTGATGATTGAATTTCATAATAGCAAGAAAACAATCGAAGATTGACATTTGTCACCAAAGTACGGGTTTCAATCCTATTTTGGTGAGATCATGTCATTTGTGAAATGCCATTCCAAAGAAAGTAATTGAAGTCAATCCTCAGGATAAGGAAATCACCCCGATCCAGAGGATGAAATTTTATAAATCACAATTGGAAACCTTTTATCGAAACGAATAGAGAATCATCAAAGTAAGGGAATCACCCCAGTTTTGATGAGTTAGAATCATTTAGGAGATACAGGTGTTCTTAGTCATAGGTTGACTTCCAAACACTTTCATCTCTCACGGTGCAGACGGTATGGATTTTGACTTAACGACGAAAGGAAAATAATATCAATTAGAAATTCGGAAAATTTCAAGTTACATCAATGTAACAAAAGGAAAAATCATGCTTAAGATCAAAGTTCAAGATAACATAAGTTTTTGTGGTGTTCAAATCTTGGATGGTTTCAATCGGGAAGATGAAATCAAGGGCAGGAAATTATTCAACACCACAATGAGATGTGAGCATTCGATTCACAATCGAAAGGAGTACATGGACTTCTCAAGATATGAGGTCAACCATAGCCTTATTGAAGACACGCGTACTTATAAGTGATCACTCATCTCAAGGGTTTCGAGTCAAGTAAATGGATCCAATGATCGAGTCAAATCGCCATTTACACTTTGCCTAGACAAAGTATCTCGAGATGTAGGAATTCCACCTATAGCATTGCATGTTCTTAGTTATAGGACACATCCTTAAGAAAACTTGAGAACCATGAGTAACGGTTTAAAGTTTTTGATGACCATTCGGTTTAGGTTCCCAATATCTTTGGGTATATTAAGATCCATGTTCACATTGGTCAAGATATAGAAATAGTTACATGAAACGCTCAACGTGTAGCGGTGTTTAAATGTAGAAGTTGAAATGTAGAATGGGTTCAATTTTAACAGGAACATTATATATGTTAAAAATGAGAAGATATTGAAACTTTGATGATAAACCAGTTCAAAAAAAAATCAAGGATTTTTCAAGATACAAAGAGGATGGTTCCATTGGGTAACGCATTACCATTTGGAATCGTTGACACGTCAAGGTAATTTGACCCATTTGCCTTAGAGATTTGTGTATATTGACCATAGTTTATCACTCATCCCAGAAATCCCAGGTAAGCATAACTGGTCTCGCAATGAGATTTATACGATATGCTTGCCTTAGCCTGAAGGCCTTTTGCCAGGAAATCTAGAATACAAGTGTCTATGTGTCACACAAATTTCTTTGGTTATGAAATCAAAACCTTGATGGAATTTACATAGATTAGACATAGAGTCTAAGAAATTGAATCCACGACGATAAGTGTAGATTCCACATGTCGTTGAGAATAAGTTTAGGAAGTTCATTTGTCGGGGGAAATCAAAGAGTTTAAGTTAAGTTTAGGGAGACAAATAACTAAGTTTTAAGCATTATACTAAGGCATCAAGTTGCACAAAAGGCATAGCATTATGTAGCATGCAAACAATAAGCAAGCACAAAAGTATAATGATCTTTTTATGAGGTTCATGCAACTATAGTCTAGGTCACCATTTCTAATAACCTAATTCCCTATAGTTATGGGCTCTGATACCAATCTGTCACACCCCAACCTTGACGGCGGAAACGTCGAGATGTGAGGGTTACGATTGTTCACAGCCACATAACGCTATTTATTAAATCCAAATGTATTAATCATAAGATTCAATTGCAACATTACAAGCAAAAGTTTCAATAAAGAATACATCATGTACAATTGCTACAAATAACATGATCATCCATTTTATCTCTAGGTCCAATCCTAGATGTGAAAAGCTTCAAAGAGTAGAACACATACTTGAGGTATTCCTGAAACATGTTAAAAAATAAAAGGGGTCAACATAAAAATGTTGGTGAGCATTCCATAGTTTTCAATACATAAGTATATAAAAGATGGCAATTCAAGTCATAAGTTAGTGAATAAAGTGATTAGGGATGTTATGAACAATGCAACAATCAAACCTCGACAAAAGTTTTACAAGTCTCAAACGTTAAAAGTATATACGATCAGCTAAGTGTACTCGGATCAACCAAGCAGGCTTGTCTTACCCATAGATCTATGACTTCGCTGGGCTAGCAATAGTTAATGATTGTACATATAACGCCATAACATGGTAACCACAAAAGTTCAACTAACCACAACTTTACATGATGAATTGCCATAAAGTTTACAAGTCTTAGATAAGTTTACAAGTGCAATGACAATAAGTTAACATGTTTCACCCAAAGTGTGAAAGTAAGCAAAAAGGGGTATGGAAATACTCACATTGATATAAGCATTACAAGATGATAATTAAAGATTAAAGGATGACCCAAAGTATTCCCAAGTATTCATTACAAGGCACCTAAATATGTATTACAAGATGAAGGTTAATAATATGATTATCATTCAAATAATGATTAGGGTTTCGATTGGAATTTGGGGGGTTTTAATAATTACATTTTATAGATATATTATAATACAATCGTTTACGTTTTGATTTAATATATATATATATATATATATATTATATATATATATATATATAATATATATATAATATATATATAATATTAAGATTAAGAATGATAATGAAACATTCAATGATTGAATTTATTAATTTCATAAAGAATAAATACAATGAGCGAAAATGAATAATTAATTTGATATTTAATTATTTAAATTTTGGTAAAGATAATTGAATACCTTTTTAAATGACTTGTAGGATAATTTATAATTACTTAAATCATTTTATTAAGTTTTTAAGCCTTTAAATGATCTTTATAATATTGAAACTGTTAAAATAAGAATAAAGAATCATTGAAAATTATATTGTTTCATAACTTTCAAGATATAAAAATAAAAGTTAACGAATAACTTTATTTACTAATTATGATATAACATACCTAAAAGATTAAACGAATAATTTAATATTTATCATATACATTTATAATGTTTTGAAAATAATATCCATTTAAAATAACGTGATGTAAACGATGAATATTTAAAGGAAACGTTTGGACCATTAATTTATTAATTACTATTTAAAATAACCAAGAAAAGTATTTTATTAAAAAGAATATTTAATTATTTAAATTCAGAAAAAAAATATAAAAATGATTTGACGATTTTAAAAATATTAGAAGTTTACAAAAATCCATTATTTTAATTTGAGGGCTAAAAAGCCTTTAAAAAAATAATTGCAGTAGGCCGGGCTCGAACCCGTGACCTCTTTCATATAATGTGAGATGGTAACGGTTGGGCTAAAACCCATTTCTTGTTTACAAACAGAAATTAATTAATAAAAACCCTTTTTCAAATGATTCCCAATTCATAAGAACCCTAGAATGATTTTGATCAAAATTGAACCCCGATTCGATTCAATAACATGTTAGATTCATGGGGCTTTGTTTCTCCATGCTAGAACGATTATGATGATATGTAAAACTTACATGATTATGTTCGATTTGATGCTCTCGGGTTTACATTCGAGTCGCGACTGGGTTGAGCATCGATCAAGGCATAAACGTTGATAATACTCGAATTAATCTTGTGAAGCTTGTAAAGGTTATGATGATCGAAAGCCCTCAAACAATTTCAAGTTAGATAGGTTGAAACAGGGCCCTCGGTTGTGTTGCAGGTTCGATGTAGATGCTGTAGTCGTTCGAGTGGTTTAAGTGCATTTCAGGTGAAATTGGATGTGATAATCGGTTAGGGATAGATAAAAGATCGTTTTTGTTGAGTTAATTTGATTATTATTGTGTTTTAATGCTCAACGGCTTGAGACTGATGGCCGACGGTTACTCGAGCCCAAACGCTTTGGTAACCATCGTTAAACCCGATTAAATGACCAATAATAGTTCGAATCATCCTCACTTACGGCTGGGAACAGTTTTGGATCGAAAAACAAGTGAAAACGATGGTCGCCGGGCTTGGCCGGAATAGCCACCGGCGCCTCGACGGATTTGCGGGGAAGAAAAGAATGGGGGGGGGGGGGGTTTGGGTTGGTAAAGTCATCTTGGTCCCTGTGGTTTTCAATGTTGTCACTTGGGTTTTAAAGTTTTGATTAAGTTAAAATTAGTTACAAATTAGTCCCTGAAGTTCTAAAAGGTTATTATTTTATGTAATAAACTATTAATTACAAGTTTAAAGTTTTACAACTTTATTATTTTTAATATTATTATCATTTACATTATTGTTATTAATATTATTATTATTACTATTAATATTATTATGGTTATTGGTATTATTAATAAAAAAATAAAAAAAAATTATTTTATTTAAGGTTATCATCATCTTAAAAAAAATAAATAAACATTATAATACTTATATTGTTATCGCTATTTATTAAATTAATTCATTAATCACCAAGATTAATTATTAAGTAAAACAAACCTCAAAGTTTAAAATAAAAAAAACATAAAAGGTCCTTACATGTATTAACAAAGTTAACTTTTAAGTTAAAAAAATACAAGATGTTACAATGTTAACTTATACTATTACACTTGTAAACTATTTGAGACTTGTAATCTTTATGGCAATTTATCATGCAAAGTTGTGGTTAGTTGAACTTTTGTAGTTACCATGTTATGGCGTTATATGTACAATCATTAACTATTGCTAGCCCAGCGAAGTCATAGATCTATGAGCCAGACAAGCTTGCTTTGGTTGATCCAAGTACACTTAGCTGATCGTATAATCTTGTAAACGTTTGAGACTTGTAAAACTTTTCGAGGTTTGATTGTTACATTGTACATAACATCCCTAATCACTTTATTCTCTAACTTACGACTTGAATTGCCATCTTTTATATACTTATGTATTGAAAACTGTGGAATGCTCACCAATATTTTTATGTTGACCTTTTATTTTTAACATGTTTCAGGAATACCCCAAGTATGTGTTCTACTCTTTGAAGCTTATTACCTCTAGGATTGGACCTAGAAATAAAATGGATGATCATGTTATTTGTAGCATTTGTACATGATGTATTCTTTGTTGAAACTTTTGCTTGTAATGTTACAATTGAATCTTATGATTAATATATCTGGATTTAATAAATAGCGTTATGTGGATGTGAACAATCGTAACCCTCACATCTCGACGTTTCTGCCGTCAAGGTTGGGGTGTGACAAATATGGCATCATACCCTTTCGGGGTGCGCGGTAGCTTCATAATAAAATCCCTGGTGATATGCTCCCACTTCCACTCTGGTATATCCAAAGGTGGGATCTTTCCATATGGCTTTTGATGCTCAGCCTTCACTTGTAAACAACTAAGGCATTTGCTCACATACTCCACCACATCACGCTTCATACCCAGCCACCAATAGTCTTTCTTCATGTCTTGGTACATCTTTGTAGCACTGGGATGAATAGAGTATCGAGTCTTGTGAGCTTCGTCCATGATCTTCAAGCGTAGACCCCCAAAACGAGGAATCCACATCCGCTCGAATCAGGTTCTAACACCGAGTGTGTTTTCACCTAATTCCGCAATCAGACCTCTCATTCTTTCGGAGTTAAGATAATCTTCTTTCAATTCCTCCTCTTCAAACTCTTTGAATTGATTCATCACATCCGAGGTCATGATCAACTGGCAAGATTTCACCCGAATCGGTTCAGGTCTCTCTTTCCGGCTAAAGGCATCCGCCACCACATTGGCATTGCCCAGATGGTAATGGATCTCGCAATCGTAGTCTTTTATGAGCTCCAACCATCTCCTTTGCCTCATATTTAGGTCCTTCTACTCGAAGAAGTACTTCAAGCTCTTGTGCTCAGTGAATATGGTGCAATTTGTACCGTATAGGTAGTGCCTCCAAATCTTTAACGCGAAGACCACGGCTGCTAGCTCCAAATCATGAGTAGGATAATTGACCTCATGAACCTTCAACTATCGGGATGCATAGGCTATAATTTTTCCTCTCTGCATTAACACACACCCCAACCTCGAGTAGGAAGCATCAGAATAAACCACCAGATCTTCACTCCCATCGAGTAATGACAGAACAGGAGCTTGAGTCAATCTCGCCTTTAATTCCTCGAACGCCTTCTCTTGAGCTTGACCCCATACAAACTTCACATCTTTCCAAGTCAACTTGTTAGTGGAGAAGCGATCTTAGAGAAGTATTGAATGAATCTCATGTAGTAGCCCGCCAAACCCAAGAAACTACAAATCTCGGATGGCGTCTTTGGAGACTTCCATTGCGTCATTGCCTCCACCTTTGCCGGGTCCACCATAATCCCATCAGGATTTACCACATGACCCAAGAATTGAACCTCACGCAACCAGAGTGCGCATTTGGATAATTTAGCATTCAACTTCTCCCTCCTCAACGTCTCCAACACTTCTTGAATGTGACCGGCATGCTCCTCCTTGCTCTTTGAATAAATCAGGATATCATCAATAAACACAATCACTGATTTATCTAACATCGACTAACACACTCGATTCATTAGATCCATAAAAGCAGCCGACACGTTGTTCAAACCAAATAACATAACTAGAAACTCGTAATGACCATAACGCGTGCGGAAAGCCGTTTTAGGAATATCCTGCTTATTCACCTTTAACTGATGGTAGCCTGATCGAAGATCTATCCTTGAGAACCAACTGGCACCTTGAAGCTGATCAAACAAATCATCAATTCTCGGTAAGGGGTATCGGTTCTTTATCGTCAACTTATTCAGCTCACGATAGTCTATACACATCCTCATACTATCGTCTTTCTTTTTCACAAATAGGACCGAAGCACCCCAAGGAGAGATACTTGGTCTAATAAACCCCTTATCAAGCAGCTCTTGCAGTTGTTCCATCAACTCCTTCATCTCAGTCGGAGCTAACCGATACGATGCCTTGGCAACAGGTTGGGCACCTGGTATCAAATCAATCTGAAACTTGATCTCTCAGTCAGGTGGCACTCCTGGTAAGTCTTCTTGAAACACATCTGAGAAGTTACACACCATCGGTACATCGGACAGTTGTGGTGTTGGTGTGTCCACGTCCGTTACATAGGCCAAGTAGGCACTACATCCACGCCTCATGCATTTTCCCGTCACCACCATTGAGATTACTTTCGGGATCGTCGTGACCCAATCCCGATAAACCGTCACCAAACTCCCATCAAGCGCTGTCAAACGAATTATCTTCTTGTGACACACAATGTTCGCCTCGTAGTCCACTAGCCAATCCATCCCCAGGACTACATCAAACCCGCATAAGGTCATCACGAATGGTCTAACAGGAAATTTATGACCTTTTAATTACACATCAAACCTTCTATCATCTCAGGGTTATGTTGAAGGGCTCGAGGAGAAAGAGGATGGCTCAACCCTATAGCAAAAAGGGGAAGAGGCCAAGGTTCACTTTGATCACCACCTCTACCACCACTACTGCTACAGCCATCACCACTACTGCCACAACCACCACCACATCACCCATGTCCACCACTCCTACCACCCCCACTACCACACCACCTATCTCTACCACACTCCTTTCCACCACCACTACAGCCTATCCTTCACCACCCACTCATATACCATCCCCCATATTCACCACCGCCACCACTACCACCACCAACCACCAAGCCGGACCATCATCCAACCTGACATTCACCACAGGACCAGCTCTACCCCCATTGAGGTAGAGGAACAGCTGGCAGCACTCAACCGTATGGTGCTGAAGCTGTTAGTTGCTGATGAAGAGAAGGCTGCCCAACTACGTCAGCTTGTGGAGCTAAATGCTACCAAGCATAACAGATCTCACAACAAGCTCAGCAAAATGCCCAACTCCAGGAGCAAAACGACCAATCAGCTAAGAGGATTGGGGAGTTGGAGGCATCTAACCAGACCATCATGCTCAAATTAAAGGGATCAAACGATGAGCCACATAAGATAAGAGAAGGGGATGATGATGATAATGATGATGGTGATGAAGATGATGATGATAGTGATGATGATGAGGCCAGTGAAGATGAAGGGACAAGGGGAAGGCAGAATGATAATGATGATGAAGAAGGAGATACAGCTGCATCTGCCTCAGCTCAGGGTCAAGAGAGACGTACAAAGAGAAATCAAGAACAAGGAGCTTCATCTTTTGCCCCATCTGCTAAGAAGCTAGCCATACAAGACAAAAGTAATGCTTAGAAGTTTATGTATTTGTGAAAGCTTTGTACTTGAATCTTGTATTAATATTATGTAATTAATGTTTATATATCTTTATCAAATGTTTGAATGTCTTGATTAATTACTAACAATTGATGTGTTACTTGTTATCAAACAGATCAAACATCTCAGCAAGACGAATACGATGTTGCTCCCCTTCAGCAAATCAAGTCTCAACTCATGATGATTCTTGATTTACAAGGGATAGTCAGAAGGTCTATAAGCTATACTCCTGAAGAAGGAGAAATCATTCATGACCTTACTGATAAGCATGATGAGATTGTCAAGGACGCTCCTACTTTTGAAGTGACAAGTGATGATGAACTTAACGGTGTCGATGAAATAAAGATTAAAGATGTCACTGTTAATCATTATCCAGAGTATGCTGATTGAGAGGGAAATGTAGTCCCCAACTTGGGTGATACTCTCGTCAGTGATACATTTGACAAGCTAGATTAGATGGAGAAAGAGTCTGAGAAGAATGAGGGTCAAGCCCAAGCCTCAGATGCCGATGTTGACATCAAAAAGGCTGAATGGGCGGCTTGTTTTGCCGAGATTCGAGCCATGCGTATTGCACAGAAGCCCAATGTCTACACCAAGCTATACAAAGTCAAGAAACACTTAAAGGTGTTAGGCAAGATCATTGCATGGGCTTTTTTTAAGGATCTTAACGTGTATGCAGTGAAAAGAGAAAATGGCATCGAGTACTTTAGATTCCCACATGATCTAAAGACTCTCCCTGGTTTTGAGCTCAACCAGCTGGCACGTCTAAAGTTGTTGTATGCTGACCCGAGAAAAATGTCAAGCTAGTTTGAAGCTGCTTTAAGGAAAGAGTACCACACCAGGTGGGTTAACTTCAGACCTCAACAACCTACGAGGTACATCAGAAGGTCTGAAGTTGATTCCATTACTGGAAAGCCTAAGGTAGTGCTGAAGTGGAGTCCTTCGGGTACAATGTCCAAAATCCCTTTAAGGGAAATGCCACAGGACTTCACTCCACACTTCAAGTGGTGGTACTACAATTAGAGAATAGGTGAAGCGGTCATAGTCTTACAAAAAGAGAGCCAAATGGATACTATCCGGGTATTTGACCCTATGTGGCTGACCAACTTGTCTGCTGATGATGTTTATACTTTATACAAGTGGCCACTATTCTATGACTTGCAAGATATTGTACAAACCCTCCAGTTTCAGAATGTGATAAGGCTCTGCTTTGCATTTAAGATACATGTCGGAGCTATAAGAGAGGAAAAGTACAAGAAGTTTGAAGAGCTAATGAAGAATGTTAAACAATGATGTAAACTAGGTCCAAGGGGGAGTTTGTTGATACATATGTACCTAGTTTAGGAACTTAATATAAAATGTCTATCATGTCTTACGTATATGTAATTGAATGGGTATGAATGAAATGCAATGTGTGGTTGATGCATATAATGTTTAATATTTCATTGTTTATTGTGTAATAAAGTATATTGAACTAACTATATAGGTTTGAGGTTATTGTACATAGTTCTTAGTCAATATTGATTGAGAAACACGTTCAAACTTAATCGTGTGAAGTTCTCATGCGAATGGACCATGCTAATGGACCATACGCATGAATACTTCATGCTAATAGACCAGTCGCATGACTGAACCAGAAGACTAGAACAGTCGCACGATTGAGACATAAGATGACTCAGTCGCATGACGGGATCTTCAGTCGTGCAGATGGATCAATCGCATGCTTTAGTCGCACGACTGAACCATGCTAATGGTTCAGTCGTACGAATGGAAAACCCTAACCTATAAATACCACCTAATTCGTGGAAAAAAGTAACAATTCGAATACCTACGTACATACTCGTACCCTAGCCGTCTAGAGACTAAAGAAAACCTGTTCCAAGTTCATAGATCGCAGTTGATCATGTTCTAATTATTCGTAACGTTTCATTAATCGTTAGACTAATCTTAACTGTGTTTTCCCTGATTGGATCGCCAATCAAATAGGATTTCGCAGTATTTGAGTTAGTATACGCGCAGAATCAGTTAGTACTCTATACCTAATCAGTCCTAACAGGACTTTAGGTTGTGTTTTAGTTAGTGTTTCGGTGTTCAAGATTAGTTTAGTTTTGGTTTTTGACATAAGGTTAACTTGATGTAATATGGTTTGACTAAGCTTAAGTCTTTAGTACATTACTTATAGTTAAGGCATTAAGCATTTTACTAACTAATCATAGCACAATTCCTATGCATGCATACGTAAATTTCATGCATGCATACATGCATACTCATGTATCATAAGCATAATCAACCAAAAATATAAGACCCATAAGGAGTTAATCAAGTAAACTTATCTTAATGACTCCTCAATAAAGTATATAAGTATAGAGCTATAAAAATTTTAAGATATTAGCTTACTTAACCTTAACTTTTAGGATTGTCATATTTACACCCCAATGGTTTACATCCAAGAGGTAAATTAACCAACTTCAAGTATTATTTTGCATAATGGAATCCATCTCATCTTGGATTGTTTCTTTCCAAAATGCAACATTTCTAAAAGCCATAACTTCACCATAAATCTTTGGATCCTCCTTAATATTAAAACAATATTGATATTAAGATCTAATATCATTTCTTAATCCTTTAACTAAATAAAATTGAAAATCATCACCAAAAGACTTGGATTTTCTTGCTCTTGTACTTTTCCTTGGTTCAATTCTAGTGGAAGGTACATCCTTGCAATTAACTGAATTACTACCAATGTATTATCAGTTTGAGATTTTTTGGAAATCACGTCCTTTGGTCTAGGTATAGAAGTAAATCTTTCATAATCAAATATTGCATCTTTTGACTCTATAAGTGCGTTTACACATATATAATCATTAGGTTCTAAGACATAGAACCTATAAGCCTTGAAATGCTGAGCATATCTAGTAAAAATCCATCTATACCTCTTTCACCTAAAGTTTTAGGTTTGGCAAGCCTTACAACAACTTTACATCCCCAAACTTTAAAATAACTTAAGTTTTGGGTTTTTTGTACCGAAGTTCATATAAGGTAGTCTTATACTTTTTATTAGGAATTCTATTCAGTAGATAACAGCCTGTTAACATTGCCTCGCCCCAAAATCCTTCACTTACACCCGAATATAACAACATAGAATTAACCATTTCTTTTAACGTTCTATTCTTTCTTTCTGGTACACCATTTTGTTGTGATGTTTAAGGAGCTATTGTTCAACCCATTTTGGTGAAGCTCAATCTCTTGTTTATAAATTTTAAATTTATCAAGACCTCATCCTTAGCATTCATTAAATATATATAATAATATCTAGTGGCATCATCAATAAAGATAATGACATACTGTTTATTACCTAACAATGGTGTAGCAAGCTAAACACATAAGTCACTATGTATGAGATCTAAAACTTTACTTTCCCTAATAACATCTTACTAGTTGAAAACATACAAGCAGATTCATTACCAAAAGAAAAATCCAAATTCAATATAAACATGCCATTACATAGATAACCAAATCCAACAAAAGTACCATATCTTGACAAGATATACTTGTCATTTTTCAAAACTTGTTTGTAACCACAATTATTTAAGACACTACTGGACAACAAATTTTTTGAATCTCGGGTCCATAAAACACTTTATTTAATACTAAACATTTTCTAGAAGTAAGCACAAGCTTCACATTTCCTAGTGTCTTGATTGGTTCGGTTGTAACATTGCCCATGTTAAATAATGATCCATATTCAATTGGTTTAAAGTCCTTGAACCAACGAAGATCTTTACACACATGACTAGTTGCTCCCGAATCAACCTACCAAGCAACAACATCATCCTACATATAAAATGATTCAGAAATTAGTAATACATAATTCTCACCCGAATTAAATTTTGGAACTAAAAATCTGACCTTGTTACTTTCCTGGATCCTTAGACTCACTTGGACTAGCATCATTCTTGCCTTTATCAACTCGACAATCCTTTTTGAAATAACTAGCTTTGCCACACTTCTGTCATGCTAACATTGACTTTTTGTTGGGGCCTTTGTTGTTTTTGCTACCTTTAAACTTTCATTTGCTTTTAAACTTGTTGGATTTGATGATTCACCTTCTCCCACCATATTCACTTATGAAGGTCCAACTATGTTTTTGTTCTTAACTTTGTCACACTTTTGAGCCCTTATAGGCTCTTCGTTCTGAAGTGACTACCAAGTTAGACCAGACTCAATTTTTCTTTCTTATGTTTCAAAGCATGTTTGAAATCGTTCCAAGAAGGAGGCAGTTTGTCAATTATACTAGAAACCAAGATGGATTCATCCATCCTCATATCATGTTGAACAAACTTTCCCTGAATCCTTAATAGTGCATTATATTGTTCCATGACAAGACTTGAATCCACCATCTTGTAATTTATAAAATTACTAACCAGAAAATTTCTTACTTGAAAAATCTTCTACTATATATATGGATTCAAGGGAATCTCACAATTCTTTTGCAGATTCAAGATTTTGTGTAAGACCCATTTAATTTTTTAAACTTAAAGAAAAGAAGAATAAAGTGAAAAAAAGAGAAAAGATATTTTACCCAAGTTGAGGGGTAAAAAGTGTCAAAAATGACAAAAGGTTGGAAAAGTGGGTGTAAAGTAGGCATGGCTGCCAGCTCTCTTTTTACAACCCCAAATCATCAAGGTTATGAGAAAGAGAAAGTGCAAATCCGGATTTTGAAGAACAAGAGCTGAAAAGTCGAATTCAAGTGGGTTTCTAGGCGGTCGAACTCAATTGCAAACAAGTTTGGGAGAAGCCATACTTAATAGCTGCAAAGGTGAGTTCTAGAACCCCTATTTTACATGTTTTAACTGATTTTGGGGCTGGAGATGCATGATTGAACTTTTTATAAAACTTGGGTTTCATACCCGTATGTTGAATGTGTGTATGTTGTGTGTATCGTGTGATTTTGATCTATGTTCATGCTTGTTGACGTTATGGTTATGTTTCTATGGCTTAGAATATAGGATTTAAGCTTAGAGCATGATAGATGGTGTTTGGGGACCAAATTATGATGATAAGTGTGCCCTAGACTGCTCATGCGCCCAAACAGTAGTTCATACGCCTGAATTTAGAAAACTGCCTAAGTATAAAAAGAAATGCTTATGAACAAAAAGAAATACGGATGAACAAAAAGAAATGCTTTGAACAAAAAGGAAATGCTTATGAACAAAAAGAAATGCGGATGAACAAAAAGAAATACGGATGAACAAAAAGAAATGCGGATGAACAAAAAGAAATGCTTATGAACAAAAAGAAATGCTTGTGAATAAAAAGAAATGCTTATGAACAAGAAGAAATGCTTATGAACAAAAAAGAAATGCTTAGAACAAAAAGAAATGCTTATGAACAAAAAGAAATACGGATGAACAAAAAGAAATGCGGATGAACAAAGAAATGCGGATAACAAAAAGAAATGCTTATGAACAAAAAGAAATGCTTATGAACAAAAAGAAATGATTATGGACAAAAAGAAATGCTTATGGACAAAAAGAATGCTTATGAACAAAAAGAAATGCTTATGAACAAAAAGAAATACTTATGAACAAAAAGATGTTTATGAACAAAAAGGAAATGCTTATGAACAAAAAGAAATACGAATGAAAAAAAAGAAATGCGGATGAACAAACAGGAAATGCAGATGAACACTTAGAATATTTTCTGACTTTTTGGGAAAAAAGTGATAATGTAGGATTTGAATTGGGAGGTTCCCGGGGGCTATGTAAGTGGACTTTTTAAGGTCATAGATGGTATGATGGGCATGTGACGATGTATGATTGATGCTTATGTATGATGTTATGTATGATGTGTGTTATGTATGTATGATGATGCACTGTATGATGATGTTGACTTGTATGTTGATGTTCCTATTATTATGTATTATTATTTTCCTGGCTTTACGTTGAATGTTAATGAATTAAATGAAAGGATTATGTAACATAAAGTTGAAGATAATGAAAAGAGGAAAGAAATGGAGAATGCATGCATTAATGTATGAACGAATGTAAGAAAGGCTTGCAAGCAAATGTATGGAGGTTCACACTCAATGCGGAGTGTTAGCTCAACCGTGTGCGGGTTAGGTTATATATACCCCATGAGGATGCAGAAATGGGTTCAGTCTTAGTGATTGACCAAATGTATGGGGTCATTGTTGTTTAACCCTAGATGAATTGCTTGGTGCTCTAGAGGGGGCTTAAGCACATGACAGGACCTAGATGAGAATGAAAAGATAATAAAAGTAAGAAACGAACGATAACGAAGATAATAAATATTATCTATGTGTACATACGATGTGTGATCACATTTTTAAACCTGTTACGTTTTGAAAGAACAATTTTGAAAGAAAGATAAATTATGTTTTATTTTAAAACTAGGACTCACTCAGCAACGCTGACTTTTATGTGTTTCCAGTTGGCAGGTAATGTTGCTGAGGATGGCACGGGACGACTACTCAGCTCTTTTGGATGACATCCATATTTATAATGCTTTTGTGATATAATGCAACATATATTTTGTAACTTGATAATGATGTATTGTTTTGCAAAATCTTTTATAATGAAACGAGATGTCTAATTTGATAATTCCTCTACGAGGTTTTAAAAAAGTTAAAAGTATTTATATGTTTTATGTTAACCGGTATTATGTGCGCATGGTAATGGTGATGTGTTGTATGTAGATTTAGATACTGATGTAGTTAGGACAGGTAATGCTTGGGGTATGAAGAGTAAAATAAGTGGCTAATCACAACTAGCCACTGTAATTAGGAACTTACTATACTTGACATAAACTGAGTTGTTCCCTTGAATGACCGTGTTGGTGTTTGAATCTTTCAGTGTGCGTGTGAATGGCCAGTGGTATATCTTTGAAAGCTTCACGGGGTGGAGGTCACGGTGCTGAACCGCGACCCAAGAGAGATAGACCCAGAGTTGAGAAAGTGGTTCATGAGGAACCCGAGACCCCTCATCCGGAGGGTGGTGATGAGAGTGCAAATCTGAGGGCCTCGGTGAAAGAGGCGGTAATTGAAGAGGTGCATCAGGTCATGTAGACAATCTTACCATCTGTGGTGACCAAAGTTATCAAGGCAGAATAGGAAGGGGAAAGGAAAGAGAGGAATAGGTCCTCGGGAGAACGGGAACACCCAGAGCATGAAACGGTTCTAACTGATGATGAGGAAGAGGAAGAGGAAGAGGAAGAGCCTGCGTCGGAGGCGTCACGAGGCTGTAACTACGGGGCATTTATGAGATGCAAGCCCCCTACTTTTGATGGTAACGACACTGCTGCTGCTGCTCACCGGTGGGTGAGGGAAATGGAGGCTGTTCTTGATATCAACGAGTGCTGAGAGGACCAGAAGGTGAAGTTTGCTACCCACTCTTTTGTGGACTCAGCTGTATGTTGGTGGGACAATATTGTCCAAGATGAGGGCAGCAGGGCCATTAGGAGAATGAGATGGTCTGAACTGAAAAAGTTGGTGATCAAGGAGTTCTGTCCTCACCGGGAAATGGACAAGGTTGATAGAGAATTCCTGCAGCTGGAGGCGTGAACAATGACACACCAACAGTACACCACCAAATTCAATGAGATGGCACGTCTGGTGCCGTACCAAGTGACACCCTTGTCATGAAAAATCAAGAGGTATGTTCAGGGTTTTCCAGCGGATATCCGTAGGCACATGATCGCTGCTCGACCAAGCACGTTTAGGTCGGCAGTTGATTTGGCGGGAAGATTGTATGACGAGCGAGAGGTGGTGGTTGAGGTAAAAAAGAAGGGTGGTGGTTATCGGAATTGGAACGGGAAGAGGTTTGGTCGGGGTGATACCTCGACGGGTAACAAGAAGGCACGAGTGGATGACCGTCGTGTGATCACATCAGGGGCGGGATCGAAGAGGTGTGGCAAATGTGTGAAGGAACATTCGGGGGAATGCAAATGGGTATCAAACATCTGTTTCAAGTGCGGGAAGCCTTGTCATATGGCTAGAGATTGTGGGGGTATGAGGTGTTTCAACTGTGGGGAAAGTGGTCATATGAGTAGGGATTGTAAGAAGCCGAGGGCTGAGGGTTCTGGGGTGAAGAAAACTAGAGGCGAAAGACCAAGGGCGAGTGCCAGGGCATTCACAATGACACAGGAGGAGGCTAGGACGGACCTTGATGTTGTGTCCGGTACGTTTCTAGTAAACCAAACTGTAGCTTCGGTGTTATTTGATTCTGGTGCCAGTAAAAGTTTTATTTCCTGCTGCTTTCTGTGCTAAGCTGCCTGTTAGTAATAGATGTGTTGATGCGCCCTTTGATGTAGAAACTGCCATAGGTAAGTCTACGAGGATTTCTGAGATGATAGAGGGTTGTGACGTGGAACTAGAAGGTCATAAATTTCCAGTTAAACCCTTCGTGATGACCTTAGGTGGTTTTGATTTGGTTCTTGGGATGGATTGGTTAGCAGACTTCAAGGCGAACATTATGTGTTGCAAGAAGATGATTTTTCTGACAGCGCCCGACGGGAGTTCGGTAGCTGTTTATGGAGATCGGGTCACGACGATCCCGAAAGTAATCTCAATGGCGGTGGCGGGAAAGTGTATGAGGCATGGATGTAGTGCCTACTTGGCTTATGTAAAGGATATGGTTACGCCAACACCACAACTATCCGATGTTCCGGTTGTATGTGACTATCCAGACGTGTTCCCAGAAAACTTACCAGGAGTGCCACCTAACAGAAAGATTGAGTTTCAGATTGATTACCGAGTGCCCAACCTGTTGCCAAGGCACCGTATCGGTTGGCTCTGACGGAGATGAAAGAGTTGATGGAGCAGTTGCAATACTTGCTTGATAAGGGGTTCATTAGGCCGAGTATCTCTCCTTGGGGTGCTCCGGTCCTGTTTGTGAAGAAGAAAGATGGTAGTATGAGGATGTGTATTGACTATCATGAGCTGAATAAGTTGAAGGTGAAGAACCGATACCCCTTACCGAGAATAGATGACTTGTTCGATTAGCTTCAAGGTGACATTTGGTTTTCAAGGATTGACCTTCGATCTGGCTACCATCAGTTGAAGGTGAAAGAGCAGGATATCCCTAAAACAACATTCCGCACGCGTTAGGGTCATTACGAGTTTCTTGTCATGTCCTTTGGTTTGACCAACGCGCCAACTGCTTTTATGGACTTGATGAACCGAGTGTGTCGGCCAATGTTGGATAAATCGGTGATTGTGTTTATTGATGATATCCTGATTTATTCGAAGAGCGAGAATGAACATGCCGGTCACATTCGATAGGTGTTGGAGACGTTAAGGAGGAGAAGTTGTATGCTAAATTCTCCAAGTGCACGTTCTGGTTGCGCGAAGTTCAATTCTTGGGTCATGTGGTGAATCCTGATGGGATTATGGTGGATCCGGCTAAGGTAGAGGCAGTGATGCAATGGAAATCTCCAAAGACGCCATCCGAGATTCGCAGTTTCTTGGGTTTGGCGGGTTACTACAGGAGATTCATTCAAGACTTCTCCAAGATCGCTTCTCCACTAACTAAGTTGACCTGGAAGGATGTGAGTTTTTATGGGGTCAAGCTCAAGAGAAGGCGAGGAATTAAAGGCGAGGTTGACCCAAGCTCGGTTCTGTCATTACCCGATGGGAGTGAAGATCTGGTGGTTATTCTGATGCTTCTGACTCGGGGTTGGGATGTGTACTAATGTAAAGAGGGAAGGTTATAGCCTACGCATCCCGACAGTTAAAGGTTCATGAGGTCAATTACCCTACTCATGACTTGGAGCTGGCAGCCGTGGTCTTTGCGTTAAATATTTGGAGGTACTATCTGGACGGGACGAAGTGCACCATTTTCACTTACCACAAGAGCTTGACGTACTTCTTTGAGCAGAAGGACCTGAACATGAGACAAAAAAGATGGTTGGAGCTTATAAAAGACTATGATTGCGAGATCCACTACCATCCGGGCAAAGCCAATGTGGTGGCGGATGCCCTTAGCCGAAAGGAGAGACCCGGGCCGACTCGGGTGAAAGCTTATCAGTTGGTCATGACCTCCGATGTGATGAAGCAAGTCAAAGAGTTTCAAGATGAGGCATTGAAAGAAGATCATCTTAACTCTGAAAGAATGAGAGGTCTGTTTGGGGAATTGGGTGAAAAACACATTCGGTGTTAGAACTCGGTTTGGACGAATATGGATTCCTTATTTTAGGGATTTACGGGTGAAGATTATGGATGAAGCTCATAAGACTCGATACTCTATTCATCCCGGTGCTACAAAAATGTACCAAGACATGAAGAAGGATTATTGGTGGTCGGGTATGAAGCGTGACGTGGTGGAGTATGTGAGTAGATGCCTTACTTGTCTATAGGTGAAGGTTGAGCATCAAAAGCCGTATGGGAAGATCCAACCTTTGGACATACCGGAATGGAAGTGGGAGCACATCACCATGGATTTCATTACGAAGCTGCCACGTACTTTGAAAGGGTACGATGCCATATGGGTGATTGGGACCGTCTGACGAAGAGTGCTCACTTCCTACCGATCCTTGAGACATATTCATCCGAGAGGTTGGCTGATATGTTCATCAAGGATATTGTAACTCGTCATGGTGTGCCGGTGTCCATTGTGTCTGATCGTGACACCTGGATTACATCTAAATTCTGGAAGAAATTCCACGACGCCATAGGGACGAGGTTACATATTAGCACGGCTTATCATCCCCAAACTGATGGTCAGTCAGAAAGGACCATTCAGATGTTGGAAGACATGCTTCAGGCATGTGTGATTGATTTTGGGGGAAGTTGGGATGACCACCTACCGTTAGATGAATTCTCATACAACAACAGTCATCATGCCAACATTGGTATGCCACCTTACGAGATGCTATACGGTAGGAGATGCAGAACACCCGTTTGTTGGGGTGATATTGGTCAAAAAGAGTTAGGAAGCGTCAAGGTGATCGAGGCTACGACTGAAAAGCTTGAAAGGATCAAGGCCTTCATGCAGGCAGCCAAAGATAGACAGAAGTTGTATGCTGATAAAAGACGCAGAACGATTGAGTTCCAGGTGGATGACCGAGTAATGTTGAAGGTCTCACCTTGGAAGGGTATCATCTGGTTCAAGAAGCGGGGCAAGTTGAGCCCGAGGTACATAGGCCCTTTTCGAATCATCGATCGAGTAGGAGGGTGGCCTATAGATTAGAGTTACCGGATGAGTTAAGTGGAATTCACCCGACATTCCATGTATCTCATCTGAGAAAGTGTTTAGCAGATGAAGATATGATTGTTCCACTGGAGGATATCGAAGTAGATGAACGACTCAATTATGTGGAACGACCAGTGGAAATCATCGATCGAAAAGAGAAAAGGTTGAGAAATAAAGTGGTTCCTCTTGTGCATGTACAGTGGAGGCACAGAAAGGGATCCGAGTCTACGTGGGAGACTGAAGAAGAAATAAGACAGCACTACCCACGTTTGTTCGAGGAATAACAGGTTTCAGGGACGAAACCTATTTAAGGGGGTGAACGTGTAACAGTTTATTTTTTTAAACTTAAAGAAAGAAAGAATAAAGTGAAAAAAAAGAGAAAAGAATTTTACCCAAGTTGAGGGGTAAAAAGTGTCAAAAATGACAAAGGTTAGAAAAGTGGGTGTAAAGTAGGCATGGCTTCCCACTCTTCTTACAACCCCAAATCATCAAGATTATTAGAAATAGAAAGTGCAGATTAGGATTTTGAAGAAGAAGAGCTGAAAAGTCGAATTCAAGTGGGTTTCTAGGCGGTCGAACTCAATTGCAAACAAGTTTGGGAGAAGCCATACTTAAGAGCTGCAAAGGTGAGTTCTAAAACCCCTCTTTTACATGTTTTAACTGATTTTGGGGCTGGAGATGTATGATTGAACTTTTTATAAAACTTAGGTTTCATACCCATATGTTGAATGTGTGTATGTTGTGTGTATGGTGTGATTTTGATCTATGTTCATGCTTGATGATGTTATGGTTGTGTTTCTATGGCTTAGAATATAGGATTTAAGCTTAGAGCATGATAGATGGTGTTTGGGGACCGAATTATGATGATAAGTGTGCCTTAGACTGTTCATGCGCCCAAACAGTCGTTCATGCGCCTGAATTTAGAAAACTGCCTAAGTGTAAAAAGAAATGCTTATGAACAAAAAGAAATGCTTATAAACAAAAAGAAATGCTTATGAACAAAAAGAAATGCTTATGAACAAAAACAAAATGCGGATGAACAAAAAAAATACGAATGAACAAAAAGAAATGCGGATGAACAAACAGGAAATGCGGATGAACACTTAGAATATTTTCTGACTTTTTGGGAAAAAAGTGATAATGTAGGATTTGAATTGGGAGGTTCCCGGGGGCTATGTAAGTGGACTTTTTGAGGTGATAGATGGTATGATGGGCATGTTACGATGTATGATTGGTGCTTATGTACGATGGTATGTATGATGTGTGTTATGTATGTATGATGATGCCCTGTATGATGATGTTGACTGTGTATGTTGATGTTCCTTATTATTATGTATGACTATTTTCCCCTGGCTTTATGTTAAATATTAATGAATGAAATGAAAGTATTATGTAACGTAAAGTGGAAGATAATGAAAAGAGGAACGAATGAAGAATGCATGCATTAATGAATGAACGAATGTAAGAAAGGCTTGCAAGCAAATGTATGGAGGTTCAAACTCAATACGGAGTGTTAGCTCAACCTGCGCGGGTTAGCTACCCCATGAGGATGCACACGGGCTTAATCCATGTGATTAAGCAAATGTATGGAGGTTCACACCCAATGAGAGGTTGTCAGCTCAACTGTGTGCGGGTTATATATACCCATGAGGATGCACACAGGGGTTCAGTCTTGGTGATTGACCAAACGTATGGGGTCCTTGTCGCTTAACCCTAGATGAATTGCTTAGTGCTCTAGAGGGAGGTTAAGCACATGACAGGACCTAGATGAAAACGAGAAGATAATAAAAGTACGAAACGAACGATGACGAAGATAATAAATATTATCTATATGTACGTACGATGTGTTATCACATTTTTAAACCTGTTACGTTTTGAAAGAACAATTTGAAATAAAGATAAAGTATGTTTTATTTTACAACTAGGACTCACTTAGCAACGCTGACTTTATGTGTTTCCAGTTGGCAAGTAATGTTGCTGAGGATAGCACGGGATGGCTACTCAGCTTTTTTGGATGGCATCCATATTTATAATGCTTTTGTGATGTAATGCAACATGTATTTTGTAACTTGATAATGATGTATTGTTTTGCAAAAGCTTTTATAATGAAAAGAGATGTCTAATTTGATAATTCCGCTGCGAGGTTTTAAGAAAGTTAAAAGTATTTATATGTTTTATGCGCGACGAGCGACCAGCTGTAAGCGTCCCGAGAACGGGGCCTTACATTTTGATAGATATCAAACAAAGAATTAGACATATCGTATATGATGTGACCACGAAAAATGTAGTCATCGTTCTCCCACTTGCATCGCCTTCTACTATGTTCTAGAGTCTCGTTTTCCATCAATGCTGGTATGAAAGTACTTAGAGCATACACAACCTTCGGAGTGGTCAACAGGAAATGCATCTTCTTCTGCGATCCTTAAAAGTCTTGTCCTTCAAACTTGTCTAGCTTTGCAAATTTTCTTGTCATGTCTTTCACAAATTCACCATCCTTCATCTTTAATAGCAAATAGTTTTAATCTTTGTAGAGGAATTGTAATAAGATGATCAATAATTTGGAAAACCTTGAGAGTTGCAAGTTCACTTTCAAATTGAAACTATTTGGGTTCAGAAATTAAAGTATGAATTCGTGTGTGTTTCAAGATCGTGAACCAGAAGAGAAGAAGAAGAATAACCAATCTTATATGAATTCAAAATGTTTCAAGGATGGGGTAACTGTCTTTGGTAGTTTTTCACATGCAAATTTATTGTTTTAACCCTGGGAGTTTCACATGTGAAATTTTTGGAAAATCAAATTTACATGTATTTTTAGTAAAGCAACATCGACCCCAGCCAGGGGCTCTACCCCTTAGACCCTGTCATGGGTTGCCGTCGCTTGACCTCACTCCTAGGGGTGTTGCCCCCTTAGAACCCCCATTGTTTTGGGGCTTTGCCGCTAATAAGATTTTCCATTTCAAAGATCACAATAAACTCAAACATGATGCATTCCCGCACCTCATGACTTGTTTGATGGATATTATGATTAAATTGGTAATTAGTCAATACAATTACAATAAAATATCTAACATCTCTTGGCTACATGCATGCAAAAAATTAAACGTGGAAAATCAAATAACAGTTTTGAAAAGTTACAACCCCTAAATCATTGGTTTTGTTGATTGCGTCTTTAGCTGGGTTAAGTCCTGGATCAATAGCGGGTCAAGTCAACTTGTCTGGATCAACAATCACATGGGTCGTATGAGAGTCACTTTACATATTGACGTAAATTTAGTTCGGAAACGAGTGAGATCAACTATAGTTTATACTTTATTATGTTGTGTACGATGCCGCAGCAACGCGTGACAGATAAAAAAATATGTTGTTCTTTCTTACGAGTGAAAGAGGATGAGATGAGCATTCCAGAAAATCAAATGCCGTGAAAAGCTAGGAATCTAGTCTATATGTGTCGTATGTGCATCAAATTAATTAACTCTAAAAAGAGAGTCAAAATTGAAAGCAAGACGGCAAACATTGCACATATAAAAGCTTAGCTTGCAAATCAAATGGATTTATTAATTGTGATGAGTTGTGTGGCGTTAAAACCAAGTGGAGATGAAAAGGTAACACCATATTATTTATATATTATTATGATTTGAAGATCAAAAAGGAAAGTGATGGGTGATACTTGGATCGTATCTGATCTAAATAATACCAAATCAAAAACACAATCATTCAATATGTTGGCCAAGTTGTTAAAGCTGCATTTTCGCTCAAACTCATAATTTTATATCCCACTTCAAACTTTTTTAATTAGTTAATTGTGTCACTTGTAATTATTTATACCATGCATGAAAGCAAACAACTTAACGCGCCTCAAAATACGGAACGAAACTTGTTAATTTTTGCTTCTTTCAGTTCAGGTAGGTTGAAGGAACGTACATGCTTGATTTCGACCATGTCAATGGCTAGTCCCTCCAAACATAACATAACCTGATTTAAACAATAAGCACAGGATTCAAATATTCTAGTGTAGCTAGGATTGAAGGGCCAGCTATATACTATTAGAAAAATTAAACCTGATTAATTAATTTCATAGTAAACAACCCTATAATTTTTTTTTACTTTAATTTATATGATGCGTAATTGTATTGTATTGTAATAGTTAATAGTGCCACCAAAAAAGAGTTGCACACCATCTAAGATTCAGTATTAACAAAACCTTCTTCTGTGCACTACTACTCGTACTCGATCAACTAGCTCTTTAAAAAAAGTTTGTCATATATAACTAATAATTTAATGATATATACACTTCAACATTCAGAACACTAGCTAGGCTATATTTAATATTATAATCATCGAAGAGATAACTAATTATGTTAAGGAGATGGACAGAGACTCTATGGCCATGAAAAATCCTTGACCCAATGATTGTCGTCATTACTGAAATAGAAGCCGTCTTCCTTAACGAGCCAAGAACATTTCCTGAGACTTCCGCAGCGGTGCACCTGAGAAGCTACAAACTTCTTCCTGGTTCGATCCCATTTCATGGTGCACCAGTTATTAGCCGGGGTGGGGGTCCACATGCTGAGCCTAGCGTCCCAAGTGTAGTCGTCCCCTTCTTGGAGAGCCCGACCGCCTATGTCACCTCACACCAGATCACAAGAGGGAGGGATGAGTTGTTGCTGAAACCATTAACAACACGAATTTGGTATGTAATGCCATGGATGGACAGGTATTCAGGCTTTGAGGACCACACTATGTATGAAACTGACAAAACCAGGAAAAAGATTTGCCATTTTCTCATAACTAAATATTGATATATGTATATGTGAGTGTGTTTGCTGGGATTTTGATTTTTATGAGGAGATCAGTGCGTTACGAATGAGCTGAAAGAGAGTTGTATTATAGCTAGGGGAGATATCATATATATATATATATATATATATATATTATATATATATATATATATATCATAACATATAAAAAGGGTATTTTAAGATATCATTAAATTAAATACACTTACTATAGTCAATGTATAATGTACAACCATTTTTAAAGGTAAAATAGTATTATTAATACTATTTACAAATTACCTCAGACAATTAATTACATAATAACATTATAATTACTATAAATTACATAGAATTTTACATTATTTATCCATAAACCAAAAAACTTAATTTGCTTTAAGATTTTATATATACGTATATATATACGTGTGTGTGTAATATATATATACACACGTATATATATACGTATATACGTATATATATACGTGTGTATATATATATATATATATATGTGTATATATCACTTATCAAACCTACAGTAAACTATGGAAATGTATATCTAGCTCCACTTTTCATTTTTTATGTTTTTTTATCCCCAACATAAATGTTATCTCCATCACTTTTTCTTCACTGTATTAAGCTAAAGAGTTAATTACATAAAATATTCATTTTTATATTTTTTTCATTTTCGATCTCCAGGTTTGAAAATCTAAACAAATCTAAATGGTTGTCAAACGTAACACAAAAGGCTTTCTATTATAGATAGTGTGTCAATTTTTCAGTTAATTCTATTATAATTTTTTGCTATTTAGATATAATCCTTGAGTTATGTAATTAATATCTATTCATTTGGTTTTTTATCAGATATGTGTGTTGCATTCTTAAAATTTCCTAATGTCTCATTTTAACACTTAAAATGGCATTTCTTATATGATATTGATTATCAATCATATCCATTAAGATGCAAACTCCTTATTATGAAGACGGATATAAAACTGGTTATATATTAGATGACAATGATAATTCAAGTACAACATTATATGCCGTATATAAAAATGTTTTTAGAGATTTGTAAATATTATTGTGTGTTTTCTATATGTATTTAAATTTATCATATAGTTTTATTCTATACATATTTTTTTCTACCACAATCTCCAGCCAGCCAAAATACAGAACCAATCTCTCCCATACAACCCCACTCATCAAACAATCTTTACACTAGGAAGATAGAGTTAGTCTCACAAGCAAGTACAATTGAACTATCATTATCCAGGACTGAATCCCCAGTACCCCAATAACGAAAGTTTCGTAAGGGGACTTTAAATTTTCAACCTATGTAATGTTAGGCTAGTTGTTTTTATATCTCCTTGAGGTTAATTTGTGGTTAGGTTCTACTCTTACAAACAAAGAAGATGGTTTAAATGTCTCCGATATATTCATTCAAATTTCATATTTAACTTAATTAATCCATATAAAATCAATCTTATTGAATAGGTTTATGTATTTTATTTAGTCAAACCAGATAATACGGTTAACTTTTCTAAACCTTCCTAGAATAATTGTGAGTGATTTTTTTGTCTCCTCTTTCCTTTTCATAAAAACTTGATTCTATATATTCTTACTAGCTTAGTACCAGTGCAAAACACAAGTTGAAAAAATATCAAATCATTTGTAGTGAGGATTTAGAAATTATAAAAAAAATACTTTTGTATAAAAATGATTGAAATTACGTATAACTAACTACTTTATGTAATAGAACAATCATATCATTTTCGTCTACATATTGGATTGAAAAAAGTTTATGTATTATTGTAAGGCTCTGTTCCCGAGACGCTTACAGCTAATAATCATCGCACATAAAACATATATTTCCATCATATTACACAAAAAGGTCGCAGCGGAAACATTTAAACAAAGCATTCCATTTCAATATAATAGCTTTTGCAAAATAATACATCGTTATCCAATTACAAAACCCAAGTTGCATTACATCGCAAAAGTATTATAAATGGATGCAATCCCAAAAGAGCAGAGTAGTCATATCGTGCCATCCTCAGCAATCATTACCTGCCAACTGGAAACACATAAAAGTCAGCGTTGCTGAGTGAGTTCTAGTTTTATAATAAAACATACTTTTCTTTCGCTAAAACTGTACTTTACATTTATGCGATCACACAACATACGTATACATAGATAATATCATTATTATCTTCATTATCCGTTCTTTCTTGCACTTTTCATATCTTCCGTACCAATACCATGTGCTATACCCTAAACTATATTGCTATTGGGCCGAAGTCTATAAATAGAAAGCTATACATGGTGCCGCAGTACTGGGGTAAGCGGTAGAGGTTTTATACGAGTGGTTGATCACAAAGAAAGACCCCGATGTGCATCCTCCCGGGGTAGCGAACCCGCATACTGTTGGGCTAACACCTTTTAATGGCGTGTCCTTCCATACATTTGCTTGCAAGACTTTCTTTACTTTTATCATTTATTAATACATGCATTCTTCCTTCATGTTCCTCTTTCGTTATCTTTCACTTTACGTTACATAATACTTTCATTTCATCATTAACGTAACACGTAAAGCCACAGGAAAGATAAACATACATCATAATAAGGAACATAACATACACAGTCATCATCATCATACAGGGCAACACCATACATACATATCATACATCAGGCATAAACATGTAGCATCATCATCATGCTCAACGTAACCTCTAAAACCTCAACAGTCATCTTACATGAACTTACAGGAACTTCCAAGTCAAAACTTACATTTGCACTTTCTCCCGAAAGTCAGTCATTAAACTATGCTTTTCCTCGGGTACAACAGCCCTATTTGGGCGTATGAGCACCCTTGAATCCACCTGAACCAACTTTTCTTTCTTTTTCTCTCTTCTTTCCCTCTATGCTGAAAATGTGAGTGTGTGGAGAGGGTAATGGCTACCCTCTCCCTTCAAATATCACCACCTACCCAACTTTCTCTTATTGCCGAGTTTGGTCCCTCGACTTTTATTTCTTTTTCTTTATTCGTTGGCTTCAAAATAAATAAACAACCGGATGTTACAACTATTTTTTTCTTAAAAACTATTTTTTTAAAAGCCTATATTAAAATTATTTTCTATTAAAAGTTCATTGTGTTACATAAAGTTTATATTTCATGAAATTTTGTTTTTTTAACTAACATCAAAATTTAAAGTGTTAAAAATATTTTTTTATTCGAAAAGGTTGTAAATAGTATCAATACTATCTATATTTTAATAAATAGGATAGAAAAGCAGAAAATTTTATGTTGGAATGCGTAGAATGATACCACATGTCCATCTAATTCTTATAATTATATAAATTAGGTTACTAATTGTGCACTACATGGTTGATAAAAATAATATATTACAAGATTTTAGATTTGAATTTCAATTAAATTTTTATGTTCACAAGGTAACATGTAAATATGCACCGACTCTAGAAATTACATATTATTAGTGTAGGAAACTTAAAAAATAATATAACTATAATAATTAATTTGAGATTAGAAAACAAACTAATCTAGATTTTTTAGAAATGGAACGCTCTAAAATAGAAAGGTAGTGAAGTCAAAATTATATTTGGACCTATATAGTTGATACGTTTTTTAATCGGTATTTCAAAATTCAAGTATAGTATATGTTCATTATCAAAATGCTAAAATATTAAATATTTTTTTATTAAGCAGTGACTTATATATAAAATTATTTATTTTCATGTAGATCGTTTTTAAACGTTATAAAATATTATGTTCCATACTTTAGGTTGTATTTTGATATCTTGGAATTACAACAAAAATATTTTACTTACAAAGTTAAGTATTAAAATTTTTAAGAATAGGTAAAATAAATAATTAAATTAAATCAAATTAATTTAAATTAAAATATACCTGTTCATCCATAAATATATTTCATCTTGTTTGTGAACATTATCTCTTTTTCAAAATATAATAATTCTTACTATAATTGTGCGGTCATATGTCAAGGTCATTCAAAAGAGTAAATATTTTAGTTCTAATTTTTGTGAAGTAATTTCAAAAATCAATATGAGTAAAAAAGTAGTAATTTTATCTTTAAGTCCCTAACTGATCTTTTTGAATTATTCATTCAAAAATACAAAGATGATTAACATCATATTTATATCAATTATTTGAAATAATGTCTTAATTCGAGGATTACTATAGCAACAACTTTTTATATCATTTGTTCATAGATCATTGAATTTTGTTTCTAAAAGATATCATTTTATGACATAAATTGTCTATAATGAATGATAATTTATCATATAATTTTTATTATAATTTTTTTAACTTAAATATTAATATTAATTTTTAGTTTTAGTTTAAACGAATGACAATTTATTGTATTTTTATTGCACTAAGGTGTTATTTTTAAAAATTTTACTTCTTTAATATATATGAAATTTTAAGACAATTTAAACATTAAAAAGTTCGAGTCTAATCAGTAATTCAATACACTTTATTTGATATCAAATTTTAATAAAGAAACAATTTAAAATTTAAATTATATCTTTATAATGTGAAAACTATTTAAAATGATTATTTTGGTAACTGTTGATTTTTTTTAAAATGATTAATAAATGCATTTTAATTAAAAAAAATCATAGCTTCCAAAATTTGCAATCATAATTTTATAAATTTTAGGCCAAAAAACTCAATTCGGGACTCTCATTAATTGACATGTGTTTCTAGAAGACCTTATTGATTGGCACGTGACGTTAAAAAATCTTGTTTTATTAAAAGTAATAGATTATAGATTCCTCAAGAGATAATCCGTTAAAAATTTGAGTGAGTAGAGATTCATCACATAAATTAAGTATTAATTTTTAAATGACAAAGACCATAATAGAGTATTATGGACTAGAATTGACAATGTTGTAAAAGTATATTACGAAACTGGTTGTGTCGTAAAATAGATTACGAAACTTACTAATAATTACAAAGAAACTTAATTGAGAAGAAACTAAATGTAAGTTTACTCTGGGATTATCCTTAAGAATAAGATTAAATGCCCAGATTGTGATATTGTTCACATACAAAATTTGGAATTTTGGATATAAAATAATTATCCCATAATGTTATTCAATAACATTTAAATGTAAAGTTTCTTGTACTTGAAAACAAAATGTTAGCAATATGAATTTTAGCAATCTAAAGATATTGCAAACTCATGACCTAGTGTAGTACACAAAGGTCATAAGAACTTTATGATAGACTCGAATTCCAATTGGCTAGATCTAGAATTTTATTAGACATCTACTACCAAAGGCATAAATGAGATGTGTTTGTCTTGAAATAAGAACACATCATGAAAAGTTATCTCTATTGAAGTTATCTATATCGACTTGGCAAAGTTATAGATAATAATTTTGGGTCCAACAACCTGCGGGTTGAAACGAGACGAGATAGAGAGAAATTGGACTAAAGCCCGTAGAGAAAGGGGAATATGAGGGAAACCTAACCTAGTTGATTGGAGATCCTAAGATCTAGGTTCAATAGGACAACTTAAACATATGACCAACGAAGTCACTATAAGGGAATACCCTAAAACGAAAAGGGAGTGACAAACTTCTTAGTCCATTCACTCTAGGGGAATACTATCACAGCCCGACCGACGGCGGAATCATCGAGGCGGACGAATGTGAAACGATTATTCATAGCACATGAAACTAAATAAGTTGTAATAATATTAAATATTATTTTTATTGAACATTACAAGACAATTAAATAAATACAACACAAACAAGATATACACAACAACATAAGATTTTCAATTAACTAAGTCCAAGTCCTATATGAGCACGAAGAGATCCACAAGTATCAAACCTGAAACATGTTAAAAATAAAGGGTCAACTTTGAAAGTTGGTGAGTTCTCATGGGTTAAACACACGCATATATATATATATATATATATATATATATATATAAAGATTTACAAGTAGCAATTCATATCAATGGTTATGAGTTAGCAAGTTTATAAAACACATACAGTTACAACCAAACCTCGACTTGATTACAAGTTTATAAGATTGGCTAAGTGTACTTGGTTCGCATGATAAACAAGCATACGTTATCAAGAGCCAGCAATACATTGGCTTTAGCACCAAATAGGGTTGCGTAAGGCCCCGTTCCCGGAGACCTCACAGTTGGTCATTCATTACTCATACAACGTATAATTACATTTAACTTTCATAAAGCATTGCAGCGGAACATTAAAATAACTTTTTCATTATAGATGCTTTTGCAAAATAATACAACATTCATAATACAATTACGTTTGTTCGCATTACAATGCAAAAACATTAACAAAATAATGCCATCCAAAAGAGCCGAGTAGCCGCCTCGTGCCATCCCCAGCAACGTTTACCTGCCAGCTGAAAATGTATAAAAGTCAGCGTTGCTGAGTGAGTTCTAGTTTTATAAATAAAACATACTTTTCTTACGAAAACCGTTCATTACTTTCTTTCAAAATCATACTATACTTTTCATTCATCCGTGATCATACGTTATACGTACATACAGATAATATCATCATTATCGTCTTTAATCTTTCATGCTTTACTTTTCCTTTCTGACAACCATAAACCATTCCCTGCTGTTCATGGTACTGGACCTAGGCCTATCATAGACCTTCTATAACGGTGCATCGCACCTCGTGGTCATAGTACCTACGGTGAGATTTAGGTTTACTATGCAATATGTAATACCTTTCTGTTCGTGGTTCTGGACCTAGGCCTATCATAGACCTTCTATAACGGTGCATCGCACCTCGTGGTCACAGTACCTAAGGTATGAATGTAGGTTTACCATTGCCATATGCAATACCTTTCTGTTCGTGGTTCTAGACCTAGGCCTATCATAGACCTTCTATAACGGTGCATCGCACCTCGTGGTCACAGTACCTAAGGTATGCAGCAATAGTTCTATGCAAATGGTCAATCATAAAGAAAGACCCTGATGTACATGCCATGCTTACAAGACTATCACTACATCATTATTCATTAATGCATGCATTCTTACTTCATGTTCCTCTTTCCTTTATCTTTCACTTTATGTTACATAATACTTTCATTACATTCATTAACATAACACGTAAAGCCACGGGAAAGATAACATACATCATGTATAACCATGCAACATCATCATCATCATCATGCATAAGCATCAATCACAATACATAACATGCCCATCATACCATCTATGACCCTAAAAGTCAACTTATATAGTCCCCCGGGAATCTCCCAAGTCAAAGCCTACTTTACACATTTTCCCCAAAAATCAGAAAAATATTCTAAGTCGTTAGGCGCATGGGCACGATGCAGGCACATGGACACTATACAGACGCATGGGGAACACTTAGGCGCATGGGCAACTTTCAGGCGCATGGGTACTATTCAGGCGCATGGGGAACACTTAGGCACTTGGGCAACTTTCAGGCGCTTGGGCAACTTTCTGGCGCTTGGGCAACTTTCAGGCGCATGGGAACTATGCAGGCGCATGAGTGCTTAGGCGCATGGGGAATCCTGGATGTCTAGACACTTAGTCAATTCCATCCCAAACTCTAGGCACATGAGTACTATTTAGGCGCATGAGCCACTTGGGCGCATGAGCAACTTGGGCGCATAGGCACTATTGGGGCGCATGGCCCTACACTTAGTCATTCGACTAATATTTCTAGGCGCACGGGCCACTGTTCAGGCGCATGGGCTGTACTTAGACATTTCTAAGGAAATCTTAGGCGCATGGGCTACTATTTAGGCGCATGGATTACACTTAAATCCTTCTAAGGCATTCTCAGACGTATGAGCCTCACCCAGACGCATGAGCTTTCTGTAAAACATGATTCTAGGATGTTTTCAACCCCAATCCTCAAACTCATCTGTTATAAGCTAATATGGTTATTCTAAACATGAATAACCTATAAGCAATACAAGAATCAACATACAACATGTACAATGCACACAGGTAAACATACAAGAACTTGTAAAATCATTTTAATACATTTTCAGGACCAACGATCATTTAAAACAAGTAAAAACCAGGGTCTAGAACTCACCTGATGCAACTTGGGTATCTCTTCCTTCTAACCCGCTTGCAATGAGTTCAAACACCTAAAAACAACACCCAACACACACACCCAAGCACATACACAAACACATAAGCATGCAACTGGAAAAAAAACCCGTCATAAACACATAAAAACCACGAATTATTACCTTGAATTCGTTCACTTCTTCTTTTTCTTCAGCCGAGAGTTTCCCTGCTCTCTCTCTCTAAAACCAAATATATGGTGATGTGAAATGAGGGTGGGCGTCCATGCCCACTTTTACACCTACTTTTACAAAATTTTGTCCTTTTGGACACTTTTAGTCCCTCCACTTGGACTTATTTGTCTTTCTTTCTTTTTATTCTTCATATCTTGTCTTCTAAAAATAACCGGGTGTTACAAGTCCACCCCCCTTATATAGGTTTTGTCCCCGAAACATGTTATTCCTCGAACAGATGAGAATAATGCTACCTCATCTCCTCCGCAGTCTCTCATGTAGACTCGGATCCCTTCCTGTGCTTCCACTGTACACGCACGAGAGGAATCACTTTATTTCTCAGCCTTTTCTCTTTATGATCGATGATTGCCACTGGTTGCTCCACATAATTGAGCCTTTCATCTACTTCGATATCCTCCAGTGGAACAATCATGTCTTCATTAGCTATACACTTTCTCAGATGAGACACATGGAATGTCGGGTGAATCCCACTTAACTCATCCGGTAATTCCAACCTATAGGCCACCTCTCCTACCCGAGAAATGATTCGGAAATGGCCTATATATCTTGGGCTCAACTTGCCCCGCTTCCTGAATCGAATAATGCTCTTCCAAGGTGAGACTTTCAACATAACCCGGTCACCCACCTGGAACTCAATCGGTCTGTGTCGCCTATCGGCATACGACTTCTGCCTATCTTTAGCTGCCTTCATGAAGGCTTTAATCTTCTCAAGCTTTTCAGTCATAGCCTCGATTACCTCGACGTTCCCCAATTCCTTTTGACCAATATCACCCCAACAAACGGGTGTTCTGCATCGCCTATCGTATAGCATCTCGTATGGTGGCATGCCAATGTTGGCATGATAGCTATTGTTGTACAAGAATTCAGCTAATGGTAAGTGGTCATCCCAACTTCCCCCAAAATCAATCACACATGCCCGAAGCATGTCTTCCAGTGTCTGAATGGTCCTTTCTGACTGACCATCAGTTTTGGGATGATAAGCCGTGCTAATATGTAACCTCGTCCCCATGGTGTCATGGAATTTCTTCTAAAATTTAGAGGCAAACCGGGTGTCACGATCAGACACAATAGACACCGACACACCATGACGAGTTACAATCTCCTTGATGAATAGGTCAGCCAACCTCTTGGGTGAATATGTCTCGTGGATCGGTAGGAAGTGGGCACTCTTCGTCAAACGGTCATCAATTACCCATATGGCATCGTACCCTTTCGGAGTATGTGGCTGCTTCGTAATGAAATCCATGGTGATGTGCTCCCACTTCCATTCCGTTATATCCAAAGGTTGGACCTTCCTATATGAAATCTGATGTTCCACCTTCACTTGCAAACAAGTAAGGCACATACTCACATACTCCACCACGTCACGCTTTATACCCGGCCATCAATAATCTTTCTTCATGTCTTGATACATCTTTGTGGCACCGGGATGAATGGAGTATCGAGTCTTGTGAGCTTCATCCAAAATCTTCACACGTAGATTCCCGAAATGAGGAACCCACACCCATCCAAATCGAGTTTTAACACCAAGTGTGTTTTCACCAAATTCCCCAACCAGACCTCTCATTCTTTCAGAGTTTAGATGATCTTCTTTCAGTGCCTCATCCTAAAACTCCTTGACTTGTTTCATTACCTCAGAGGTCATAATCAGTTGGTATGCCTTCACCCGAATCGGCTTGGGCCTCTCCTTCCGGCTAAGAGCATCAGCCATCACGTTAGCTTTGCCCGGATGGTAATGGATCTCACAATCATAATCCTTTATGAGCTCCAACCATCGTCTCTGCCTCATATTCAGGTCCTTCTGCTCAAAGAAGTACTTTAAGCTCTTGTGGTCGGTGAAGATGGTGCACTTCGTTCCATACAGATAGTACCTCCAAATCTTTAGTGCAAAGACCACGACCGCTAGTTCCAAGTCATGAGTAGGGTAGTTGACCTCATGAGCCTTCAGTTGTCCGGATGCATAGGCTATAACTTTTCCTCTTTGCATTAACACACACCCCAACCCTGAGTAAGAAGCATCTGAATACACCACCAAATCTTCGCTTCCATCGGGTAACGACAAGACAGTAGCTTGAGTCAACCTCACCTTTAACTCCTCGAACGCCTGTTCTTGAGCTTGAACCCATGTAAACTTTACATCCTTTCGGGTCAACTTGGTCAGTGGAGAAGCGGTCTTGGAAAAGTATTAGATGAATCTTCTGTAGTAGCCCCCAAAACCCAAGAAACTACTAATCTCAGATGGCGTCTTTGGAGACTTCCATTGCATCACTGCCTCCACCTTAGTCGGGTCCACCATAATCCCATCGGGATTCATCACATGACCCAAGAACTGAACTTCGCACAACCAGAATGCGCACTTGGAGAATTTGGCATACAATTTCTCCCTTCTCAACGTCTCCAACACCTCTTGAATGTGATTGGCATGCTCTTCCTTGCTCTTCGAATAAATCAGGATATCGTCAATAAACACAATCACTGATTTATCTAACATTGGCCGACACACTCGATTCATCAAGTCCATAAAAGCAGTTGGCGCGTTGGTCAAACCAAAAGACATGACAAGAAACTCGTAGTGACCGTAGCGCATACGAAAAGCTATTTTAGGGATATCATGCTCCTTCACCTTCAACTGATGGTAACCAGATCGAAGGTCTATCCTTGAAAACCAATTGGCACCCTGAAGCTGGTCGAACAAATCATCTATTCTCGGTAAGGGATATCGGTTCTTCACCGTCAACTTGTTCAGCTCGCGGTAGTCAATGCACATCCTCATACTACCGTCTTTCTTCTTCACAAACAGGACCAGAGCACCCCAGGGAGAGATACTCGGTCTAATGAACCCCTTATCGAGAAGCTCCTGCAACTGCCCCATCAGTTCTTTCATTTCTGTCGGAGCTAGCTGATACGGTGCTTTGGCAACGGGTTGAGCACCGGGTATCAGATCAATTTGGAACTCAATCTCGCGATCCGGTGGCACACCGGGTAAGTCTTCCGGGAATACGTCCGGAAAGTCACACACAACAGGTACGTCAGATAGTTGTGGTGTTGGCGCATCCACGTCCTTTACGTAGGCCAAGTATGCACTACATCCACGCCTCATGCACTTCCCCGCCACTGCCATCGAAATCATTTTCGGGATCATCGTGACTCGATCGCCATAAACCGTCACCTTATCCCCATCAGGTGTTGTCAATCGGATCATCTTCTTGTGACACATAATATTCGCTTCGTAGTCCGCCAACCAATCCATTCCCAGGACTACATCGAAACCGCCTAAGGTCATCACGAATGGTCTGACAGGAAACTTATGACCGTCTAGTTCTATGTCACAACCTTCTATCACCACAGAAATCCTTGTAGACTTACCTATGGCAGTTTCTACCTCGAAGATCTCATCAATACATCTAATCTTACTGGGAAACTTTGCACAAAAGGCAACAGAAATGAAATTCCTACTAGCACCAGAATCAAACAACACAAATGCAAGAGTTTGGTTTACTAGAAACATACTTGACACCACGTCGGGGTCTGTCCTAGCCTCCTCCCGAGTCATCGTGAAAGCTCGGGCGCTTGCCTTCTGTCCTTCTCCTCCAACCTTCTTCGCTCCTGAACTCTCAGCCCTGGGCTTCTTACAATCCTTGTTCATGTGGCCCTCCATGCCACAGTTAAAACATCGGACCGTACGACAATCCTTGGCTATATGCCCCGGCTTCCCATATTTGAAGCATACATTCAACCCCAGCCTGCATTCCCCGATGCGTTCTCTCCCACACCTATCACACCTCCTTGCACCCGCACCCGATGCGAGCACACGACGGTTATCCACCCATGCCTTCTTGTTACCCGTCAAAGCATTACCCCGACCAAACCTTTTCCCCTGCCAATTACGATCACCACCACTCCTCTTTCCACCTTCATTCACCACCACCGTCCTCTCATCATACAGTCTCCCTGCCAAATCCACTGCCGACCTAAACGTGCTCAGCCGGGCAACGATCATGTGCCTGCGAATATCCATTGGCAAATCCTGAATGTACCTCTTGATTTTTCGAGACAGAGGTGTCACTTGATCCAGCACCAGACTTACCATCTCATTGAATTTCGTGGTGTACTGCTGGTGCGTCATAGTTCCCGCCTCCAGTTGCAGGAACTCCCTTTCAACCTTGTCCATTTCCCGATGAGGACAAAACTCTTCAATCACCAACTTTTTAAGCTCAGACCATCTCATCCTCCCGATGGCCCTGCTACCCTCGGCTTGGACAATGTCGTCCCACCAGCACAAAGCCGAATCTAGAAAAGAGTGGGTAGTGAACTTCACCTTTTGGTCTTCCCGACACTCGCTAATATCGAGAACAACCTCCATTTCCCTCATCCACAGTGACCAGCTGCAACAATTCCGTTTCCATCAAAAGTAGGGGGCTTTCATCTCATAAACGCCCCATAGTTACAGACTCTAATCGCCTCCGGCGCAGGCTCCTCTTCTTCTCCTCATCATCAGAGAGAACCGTTTTTGGCTCTGGTTGTTCTCATCCCCCGGGGACCTGTTCCTCTCCTTCCTTTCCCCATCCCTTACTGCCTTGATCACTTCGGTCACCACAGACGGTAGAATCGTCTACATGACCTGGTGAACCTCTTCCACCACAGCCTCCTTTACTGAGGCTCTCAGATTGGCGCTCTCGTCGCCTCCCTCCGGATGAGGGGTCTCTGGTTCTTCATGAACCATTTTCTCGACTCTGGGTCTCCCTCTCTTGGTTCGCGGAACAGCACCGTGACCTCCACCACGAGAGGCTTTTGAAGATCTACCGCCAGCCATCTTCTAACACACTGTAAGATTCAAACACTAACGCAGTCATTCAAGGTAATACCTAGTTTATGTTAAGTATAGTAAGTCCCTAATTACAGTGGCAAGTCGTGATTAGCCACTTACTTTACTCTTCATACCCCAAGCGTCTCCTATCCTAACTTAATTAGTATCTAAATCTACATACAACGCATAACCACATACCATGCACACATAAACCGGTTAACATTACGAAAATACCCGATGACACACAGCTACTCAGATTGGCATCCCATTCCCATTCCGTCCCATTCTCAGTTTAGGTTAAGGTTTATTTTGAAAATTTACCCATTTCACTTAAACTTTGGCTCTGATACCAACTTGTAAGGCCCCGTTCCCGGAGACCTCACAGTTGGTCATTCATTGCTCATAAAACATATAATTACATTTACCTTTCAGAAAGCATTGCAGCGGAACATTAAAATAAGTTTTTCATTATAGATGCTTTTGCAAAATAATACAACATTCATAATACAATTTCGTTTGTTCGCATTACAATACAAAAACATTAACAAAAGAATGCCATCCAAAAGAGCAGAGTAGTCGCCTCGTGCAATCCCCAACAACGTTTACCTGCCAGCTGAAAATGTATAAAAGTCAGCGTTGCTGAGTGAGTTCTAGTTTTATAAATAAAACATACTTTTCTTACGAAAACGGTTCATTACTTTATTTCAAAATCATACTATACTTTTCATTCATCCGTGATCATACGTTATACGTACATACAGATAATATCATCATTATCTTCTTTAATCTTTCATGCTTTACTTCTTCTTTTTGACAACCATAAACCATTCCTGCTGTTCATGGTACTGGACCTAGGCCTATCATAGACCTTCTATAACGGTGCATCGCACCTCGTGGTCACAGTACCTACGGTAAGATTTAGGTTTACTATGCAATATGTAATACCTTTCTGTTCGTGGTTCTGGACCTAGGCCTATCATAGACCTTCTATAACGGTGCATCGCACCTCATGGTCACAGTACCTAAGGTATGAATGTAGGTTTACCATTGCCATATACAATACCTTTCTGTTCATGGTTCTGGACCTAGGCCTATCATAGACCTTCTATAACGGTGCATCGCACCTCGTGGTCACAGTACCTAAGGTATGCAGCAATAGTTCTATGCAAATGGTCAATCATAAAGACAGACCCTGATGTACATGCCATGCTTTAAAGACTATCACTACTTCATTATTCATTGATGCATGCATTCTTACTTCATGTTCCTCTTTCCTTTATCTTTCACTTTACGTTACATAATACTTTCATTACATTCATTAACATAACACGTAAAGCCACGGGAAAGATAAACATACATCATGTATAACCATGCAACATCATCATCATCATCATGCATAAGCATCAATCACAATACATAACATGCCCATCATACCATCTATGACTCTAAAAGTCAACTTATATAGTCCCCCGGGAATCTCCAAAGTCAAATCCTACTTTACACATTTTTCCCAAAAATCAAAAAAATATTCTAAGTCGTTAGGCGCATGGGCACGATGCAGGCGCATGGACACTATGCAGACGCATGGGGAACACTTAGACGCATGGGCAACTTTTAGGCGCATGGGTACTATTCAGGCGCATGGGGAACACTTAGGCGCTTGGGCAACTTTCAGGCGCATGGGCACTATGCAGGCGCATGAGTGCTTAGGCGTATGGGGAATCCTGGATGTCTAGACACTTAGTCAATTCCATCCCAAATTCTAGGCGCATGAGTACTATTTAGGCGCATGAGCCACTTGGGCGCATGAGCAACTTGGGCGCATGGGCATTATTGGGGCGCATGGCCCTACACTTAGTCATCCGACTAATATTTCTAGGCGCACGGGCCACTGTTCAGGCGCATGGGCTGTACTTAGACATTTCTAAGGCAATCTTAGGGGCATGGGCTACTATTTAGGCGCATGGATTACACTTAAATCCTTCTAAGGCATTCTCAGGCGTATGAGCCTCACCCAGACGCATGAGCTTTCTGTAAAACATGATTCTAGGATGTTTTCAACCCCAATCCTCAAACTCATCTGTTATAAGCTTAATATGGTTATTCTAAACATGAATAACCTATAAGCAATACAAGAATCAACATACAACATGTACAATGCACATGGGTAAACATACAAGAACTTGTAAAATCATTTTAATACATTTTCAACCCCAAAGATCGTTTAAAACAAATAAAAACCAGGGTCTAGAACTCACCTGATGCAACTTGGGTATCGCTTCCTTTCTAACCCGCTTGCAATGAGTTCAAACACCTAAAAACAACACCCAACACACACACCCGAGCACATACACAAACACATAAGCACATAAGCATGCAACCGGAAAAAAACCCCGTCATAAACACATAAAAACCACGAATTCTTACCTTGAATTCGTTCACTTCTTCTTCTTTTTCTTCAGCCGAGAGTTTCCCCTGCTCTCTCTCTCTAAAACCAAATATATGGTGATGTGAAATGAGGGTGGGCAGCCATGCCCACCTTTACACCAACTTAAGTAAAATTTTAAGGAACAACTTTATTACTAATTTTATATAACATGGTTAAATGAATAGACGAATAATTAATTATTTAAATAATTATTTAAATAACTATTTGAATAATTATTTATTTAACATGTAAAAAAAATAATGTTCTACGTTCGAACAATAATAGGTTTATAACATTTAAACCATACAAATGACTTACTAGTATTTTTTATAACATTGGTTATTCTTTAAAAGTAATTAAATTTAAAATCATAAGTTTTAAAACCTTAAAATTTAATTTAATAATTTCTGAAATATTTTAGTTAAATCAATAATTTTTATTTTGATTTTATAATATGATAATAATTTTTTGAATTACAAAATGTTAAAAAACTAATTAAAAAACAATAATGGTGGAGGCCCGATTCAAACCCGGGACCTCTTAGTCATAACCTATGCTAATTACCAGTTTGGCTACAGGCCAATCTGGTTAAAAGCCCCATTAAAATGCTTAAAAGTGTTGATTGCAACATCCCCCAATTTATAAGAACTCTAGATTCGATTTGAACCAAATTGAACATGAATTCGAAGTTTAACGAAAACCAACTTAGGGCTTTTGATCCCTAGACTAAACCGAGCATTTTGGTGTATGGAACTTACATGATTGGGTTCAAATCGTCAGAGGTGATGGTAAGAACGGCCGCGACAATGTGATTGTTGATTCAAGATGCAAACGTTGTTCTTAATCAAATTAACTTTGTAGGTAGGTTCTAAGGTTGATGATAAGTAAAAGACCTCGACCAATTTTGATTTAAAATGCTCAGAAGACGGAGATCGACTATGTTGCAGGTTCACGATGAAGATGATGTTCGATGGTGATGTGTTGTTGTGTTGCAGGTGTAATTAGAATTCTATTAGTTTAAGAACATTAATGTAGAGATTTTTTGAAGAGGCTGAAGCAACCAAACACATAAAGTCTTTCTGCATGCATGCTGCACAAGTACCGAAGAAGAATGCTTCGGAAGTTTCACACAAGCAACAGAAATATTCTAAGTGTGAAATCTTCCAAAGCCAAGACCAATATTTTCCGAAGCCAAAGATGAAGTCTTTCGAAGCTTCAGAGACAAAGTCTTCCAAAGCTCAACTCTTGAAGACAGTTTCTTCCGATGACTTTTAACAACTTGCTTTATCTGATGTACTTTTCTATAAAGCTAGACCCCTTTCCGCTGCAACTCTGTAAAGTCACCAACTTACATGAGTTGGTGAAAAGGTCCATGCTTTTGGTAAATGTACATTGAGGTCTTGAGTCTGTAAACTTTCTACTTCATGTACTTTATCCTTTTTGTAATAGATAAGGATGTGAGCTATGGCATGTCATAGTCACAAAGTCAAAATGCAATCTACCTTTTGACTCCACAATTGACTTTGTTTTGTGTCTAGTCAGTTGTATCCAGCTGGCTTTCATAGTATGGCCGGCTGTAGGATGTAGTATAAGTATCTCATGTTCTTGTAACTTTATTTTCATGCTTTGTAACACTTGTAATTAACATAGAGAAAGCAATATACTGCAACCTTGAAAACCATATACTTGTGTATCTTGCTCTTATGTTCTGTCTCTTAATTACTTGTGTTGTTAGTGTCTTTACTTGTGGTTAATCCAGTTCACTGTCTGATTAAGTTAAGTTACTCTCCTCTTTGTGTTGTTGTGTTGTAAGTGACCACCTTTCAACGGTCCTGCATTTGGTATCAGAGCATTCTAGGCTCTTGATATAAGATCTCACCATCTTAAGATCCCTCACACACACAAATACTCAACTTATCAAATAGCAGCCATTTCCAAAGCTGATATGGAAACTAGAACCAAGAACAAGTCCCCACTGATCACTCTTGATGACTTTGACACCTGATGCCTGAGAATGGAAGGTTTCATCAGGTCTCTAAACTCAAGAATGTGGGAGTCTGTTGAGAATGGACCTTACATACCAAGCACCCCTCTGCTACTGGTGGTGGTATGATCCCCAAGGCTATGGAAAACTACTCTGATGAAGACAGGAAGAGAGTAGAGATTGATAGAAAAGCCATGACAACCCTTCAGACTGCTCTTCCAAACTCTGTATACAGAGGTTTCAAGAAGTGCAAAACGGCTAAGTAGTTGTGGGATGCATTGAAACTGATGTATGAGGGTTCCTCTAAAGCTAAGGAGAACAAGAAGGATCTCCTAAAGAAGCAGTTTGAAACCTTCACCTTCAAAGCTGGTGAAACCATGACTTAGCAATACTTCAGGTATGTTGAGATTATGGATACCCTTGTGGATGGAGGAGTTGCTCTTGAGAACAAAGACATTGTAAGGAAGTTCATGCCCTCACTTCCTAGGAAATAGACATACTATTATGTGGTGATCAAGAGGACTGAGAGCCTCAAAACTCTCACTCTAACAGAAATAAATATGGGATTCTCAGTGGCTACCAGATGGAGATGAACATGAAAGATTCATCTGGCAACTCCAACAATCAAATGGGTTCAGCCCTTCATGTGGTTAAAAAGGATAGCATAGAACCCCAACATCATCTCATATGCTACCCTGACAACTCACCAAAGGGTCCTTTCATCACCTTCCTAGAGACACCAAAGGAGAACTACACTCAAGGAAGCCCATTCCAAGAAACAAGCTCTTCTCAAGCCTTTATGTCTTCTGATGAAAGTTGTGGCAGCTTTCTTTTCACCCTTGAAGACCTGGACTGTATCCATCTAGATGATTTGGAGTACATGGAGATAGTCCGGCAGATGGCTCTTCTCACTCACAGAGCCAAGAAGTTCTACAAGCGGACTGGAAGGAAGTTTCCCAGCAATGCAACCAGTGGAAAGTTTGGGCTGGACAAAGGCAAAGCCAATTGTTACAACTATAACTTGATGGGCCATTTTGCCAGGGAGTGTAAGGCACCTAGAACAAATGGTGACCAAACTCAGTCCAGACCAAACTACACTAATAAATCCACCTAGAATGAGAAGCCAAAGCAACAAGCTATAGTTGCTGTTGAACAAGGAGGCTTTGACTGGAGCTTTCAAGTGGAAGATGCTTCTCTAAACCAAGCACTAATGGAAAATCATGATAAAGGCAAGGTATTGGAACATCTCTATACCCTGAATGCATTGCTAAAGTTAATAGATATAGGTCCTACAACTTGGAAATGAGATCTGATCTTGTGTCCTTAAACATTTTAAAAGCATATTTTAAAAAGTCTAAAAATGGTTATAAACTGAAGATAGAGGACTTAGAGAAAACTATTTCGGTTCTCAAATATGAGCATACAGACTTTAGGACTCAGGTCAAGGATCTTATAACTAAGCTGATGGAGTGCCAGGTTGAGCTTGTGATTAGCAAAGCCAGGGCAGACAAGTGTGTTTTTGAAGAAGAGACCTTCAAGAACATGATATTCTCATCCCTGCGCAACAAAGTGTGCTATCAAAAGAAGCAGGGACTAGGATCACATGAGATAGCTCCTCCACACACAATCTTGTCTGTAAGATCACCTAGGTGTGGAACTTGTGAAGATGAGCTTCCTCTCATAGATCCTTTAAGTGAAGAGGATGAAGAAGTGATAGTGAAGAATTCCTCTAAGAAGAGTGAGGAGGAAGATTCTAAGAAGGGCCACTATCCTTTTGAGGAGAAGAAGAAGACTGTGATGACCAAGTCAATGAGAAAGAACTTGGTCAGAAAGAGCAAAAGAAAAGAAAGGAAGGCTCAAAAGATCAAGGCTACTTTTGACTCTAAGCAGAAACAAGTTTTTATCACTATAAGGTTTGAAATGGTAAAGACTGAAGACATCAACCTCAACTCTTCTGCTAAGAGTTCTGGTTCATGTTCAACTCATCTCAGTACTAAGAAGAAGACTGATCTGTTTTGTACCACTGCTACAGAGCCTGGACCATCAAACTCCAAGAACAATCCTCAGTGCAAAAGGACTGTCTCAGCATCTGCAAGGATGAGGGTGGAGAAGGGATGTAACCAAAGTCAGTCTTGTTCCCAGTAGAAGGCTCTTAGGAAGAAGAAAATGGAGTGTGTTATATGTGAAAGTACTGCTCATCTTGCTAAGGATTGTCCATACAATCCTAAGGGTACTCTTCACATGACCAAACCAAAGACTTCCAAGAGTTCTAAGAAGATCCAAGCTTTGAAAGGAAAATATGTTTTCTTTGGAAGCTCCAAAACTAAGAAGAAGGCAAGTGGAAAACTGCCTTCGGAAGAAAAATTGGTCTTCGAAGGAAGGCATACTTCTGAAGCACTAAAGTCTGTTGCAGTGTCTACAGAATCTTCCGAAGGTCCAGTCATCAAAATTTCCGAAGTATCAAAAGCTTCCAAAGTGTTGAAGGTCAAGTCCAAGCTTCCAAAGGTGGTGTGGAAGTCTAAGAAAGACCAAGTGATTGAAAATTCTCCATCAATAACAGCTCAAGATCCTCCAAGCACAACCATAGGATCATTACCGTTGCATTACATTCTGTTTCTCTTAGTGAGCCCAAGACAAGTAAGGCTTGGGTTTCCAATGTAACTTATCATTTTCTTTGTACAGGGAAAACTCAAGACAAACAAAAATGTCTGGATCATTGACAGTGGCTGTTCCAGGCACATGACAAGCAATAGGTCACTACTCCAGAACTTTGAAAGGATTGATGGATGACCAGTTTCTTTCGAAGGAGATAAAGGTGGTTACATTTCTGGAAGGGGCAAGGTCACAAAGGGTAAGCTCAGCATTGAAAAGGTAAACTTTATCAAGGAGCTTGGGTACAATCTTCTGAATGTATCCCAATTTTATGATCAGAGTCATAACATGCTCTTTACTGAGCATCAGTGCATTGTTCTCAAGCTCGGGGTGGTCATTCCTCATGAGCATATTCTGCTTAGAGCCCCTAGAAAAAGGAATATGTACAAGATGGATCTACAAGAAACATCCCCCTCTGGAGAAGTTTCATGCTTTCTGTCTAAAGCCAATAGTGATGAGTCTTTTCTATGGCATAAAAGAATGTGCCATGTATACTTTAAGAACATTAATAAAATGATAAAGAATGATTTGGTAACTAGAATGCCAAAGAAAGAGTTTACAAGTGATGACCATTGTGTTGCATGCTTGAAAGGGAAGCATCATAAGGTATCTCACAAGCCTAAGGAAAGAAACTCCATCACTACTCCCCTACACTTGTTACATATGGATCTATTTGGCCCCACTAGTGTATTGAATCTAGGAAGGACCTCCTATTGTTTGGTGATCATAGATGACTTTACAAGATTCACTTGGGTCTTCTTCCTTAGAACTAAGGATGAGACTCCTGAGATTTTGAAGAATTTCATCTTGAAGATTGAGAATCAATCTGATAACAAGGTCAAAATCATAAGATGTGATCAGGGAACTGAATTCAAGAACCAAATCTGTAAGGATTCCTTAAGTCTGATGCAACCCAAAACATCCAAAGTGTCTCAGCAACATGCACTAAGTACTGAAGTGAAGAATGTTTCGGAAGTTTTACACAATGCATTAGAAAATACTCTAAGTGTAAAATCTTCCGAAGCCAAGACCAATATCTTCCGAAGCCAAACATGAAGTCTTCCGAAGCTTCAGAGACAAAGTCTTCCGAAGCTTCATCCTTTGAAGACAGATTTCTTCCGAAGACTTTTAGTACACATGCTTTATCTGATGTACTGTTCCATAAAGCACCTTTTCCACTGCAACTCTGCAAATCACCAACTAACATGGTTTGGTGAAAAAGTCCATACTTTTGGTAACTGTACATTGAGGTCTTGAGTCTGTATACTTTCTACTTTATGTACTTTATCCTTTTTGTAATAGATAAGGATGTGACCTATGGCATGTCATAGTCACAAGTCAAAAGGCAATCTGCCTTTTGACTCTACAATTGATTTTGTTTGTGTGTTTAGTCAATTGTATCCAGCTGGCTTTCAAAGTATAGCCAGCTGTAGGATGTAGTATAAGTATCTCATGTTCTTGTATCTTTTATCTCATGCTTTGAAACACTTGTAATAGAACATAGAGAAAGCAATATACTGCATTCTCGAAAAACCATACTCTCTTGTTCTATCTCTTACTTTACTTGTGCTCTTTGTATCACTTTGGTTAACCCAGTTCACTGTTTGATTAAAGTTTAGTTAATCTCCTCTTTTTGTGTCGTTGTGTTGTAATTGTGTTAAAGCCCTTAAACGGTCCTGCAATTGGTATCAGAGCTTTCCAGGCTCTTGATATAAGATCTAACCATCTTAAGATCCCTCACACACACAAAAACTAAACTCTTCAAATGGCTTCCATCTTAAAGACTGATATGGAGACTAGAACCATGAACAAATCCCCACTGCTCACTCTTGATGATTTTGACACTTGGTGCATGAGGATGGAAGTCTTCATCAGGTCTCTTGACTCAAGAATGTGGGAATCTGTTGTAAATGGACCTTTCATACCCAGCACCCCCTCTGCTACTGGTGCTAGTATGATCCCTAAAGATATGGCCAAATACTCAGATGAAGATAGGAAAAGAGTAGAGATTGATAGGATGGCCATGACTGCTCTTCAGACTGCTCTCCCAAACTCTGTATACAGAGGTTTTAAGAAGTGCAAAACAGCTAAACAGTTGTGGGATGCACTGAAGCTGATGTATGAAGGCTCCTCTGAAGCCAAGGAGAACAAGAAAGATTTTCTGAAGCAGCAGTTTGAAAATTTCACCTTCAAAGCAGGTGAAACCATGACCCAACAATACTTTAGGTATGTTGAGATTGTGGATACCCTAGTGGATGGAGGAGTACCTCTTGAGAACAGGGACATTGTAAGGAAGTTCATGTCCTCACTTCCTAGGCAATGGACACACTATTGTGTGCTGATCAAGAGGACTGAGAACCTTAAAACTCTTACTCTGACAGAGTTGTATGGGATTCTCAGTGGATACCAGATGGAAATGAACATGCAAGGTTCATCTGGAAACTCCAACAATCAAATGGGTTCAGCCCTTCATGTAGTTGAAAGGAACATCATAGAACCCCAACATCATCTCATATGCTACCCTGACAACTCACATAAGGGTCCTTTCATCACCTTCCATAAGACACCAAGAGAGAACTTTACTCAAGGAAGTCCATTCCAAGAGACAAGTTCTTCTCAAGCCTTTGTGTCTACTGATGAAAGCTGTGGGAATTATCTCTTCACTCTTGAAGACCTGGACTGTATTCATCCAGATGACCTGGAATACATGGAGATAGTTTAGCAGATGGCTCTCCTCACTCACAGAGCCAAGAAGTTCTACAAGAGAACAGGAAGAAGATTTCCAAGCAATGCTATCAGTGGAAAGTTTGGGCTGGAAAAAAGCAAAGTTAAGTGTTAAAACTGTAACCTTATTGGTCACTTTTCTAGGGAGTGTAAGGCACCTAAAGAAAATGGGGGCCAAACACAACCCAGACCAAACTACATTGACAAAGCTCCTCAGTCTGAGAAGACTAAGCAACATGCTGCTGTTGCTGTTGAAGAAGGAGGTTTTGACTGGAGTTTTCAGGTGGAAGATGCTTCTCCAAACCAAGCACTGATGGCTGATCATGATGAAGCCAAGGTATTGGAACATCTCTGTACTCCTGAATGCATTGCTAAAGTAAATAGATACAGGTCCTACAACTTGGAGATGAGATCTGATCTTGAGTCCTTAAACATTTTAAAATCTGATTTTAGAAAGTCTGAAAATGATTATAAACTGAAAATAGAGGACTTAGAGAAAACCATTTCAGCTCTAAAACATGAACACACAGACTTTAGAACTCAAATTCAAGATCTCATAACCAAGCTAACTAAGTGCCAGGCTGTGCTTGTGATCAGCAAAGCCAGGGCAGAAAAGAGTGTTCTTGAAGAAGAGACCTTCAAGAACATGATATCCTCATCCCTGCACAACAAAGTGTGCTATCAAAATAGACAGGGACTGGGATCAAATGAGATAGCTCCTCCACACACAATCTTTTCTGTAAGATCTCCTAGATGTGGAACTTGTGAAGATGAGCTTCCTCTCATAGATCCTATAAGTGAGGATGATGAAGAAGTGATAGTGAAGAATTCCTCTGAGAAGAATGAAGATGAGGATTCTTCCAAGGGCCACTATCCTTCTAAGGAGAAGAAATCAACTGTGATGATCAAGTCTAAGAGAAAGAACTTGATCAAGAAGAGCAAAAGGAAAGCAAAGAAGGCTCAAGAAATCAAGGCTACTTTTGATGCTAAGCAGAAACAAGTTTTTATCTCTGCAGGTTTCAAAGTAGTAAAGACTGAAGACATCAACCAAGACTCTTCAGCTAAGAGTACTGGTTCATGTTCAAATCATCACAGTGCAAAGAAGAAGACTGAGCTGCTGTGTACCACTGCTGCACAGCCTGGACCATCAAACTCCAAGAACAGTTCACAGCCCAAAAGAACTGTCTCAGCATCTACCAAGATGAAGGTGGAGAAGGAATGTGACCAAAGTCAGTCTTGCTCTCAAAAGGAGACTCCTTTGAAGAAGAAAATGTTATGTGTTATGTGTGAAAGTACTTCTCACATTGCCAAGGATTGCCCATACAATCCTAAAAGTACCATCCACATGACCAATTCAAAGACTTCAAAGAATCTCAAGAAGTCTCAAGCTTCGGAAGGAAAGTCTGTTTCCTTCGGAAGCTCCAAATCAAAGAAGAAGGTAAATGGAAAATTACCTTAGGAAGTAAAATTGGTCTCGGAAGAAACGAGTTCTTTCGAAGCACTAAAGTCTACTGCAGTAACTGTAGAATCTTCCGAAGGTTCAGTCATCAAAACGTGTGAAGTTCCAAAAGCTTCTAAGGTTTTGAAGGTCAAGTCCAAGACTCCAAAGGTGGTGTGGAAGTCTAAGAAAGACCAAATGACTGAAATTTCTCCATCAACAACAGCTGAAGATCCCCATAGTAGAACCATAGGATCTATTACTATTGCATTACCTTCTATTACACTTAGTGAGCCCAAGACAAGTAAGGCTTGGGTTTCCAAATGTAACTAATCATTTTCTTTGTGCAGGAATAGCTCAAGACAAACAGGAATGTCTGGATAATTGACAGTGGCTATTCCAGGCACATGACAGGCAATAGGTCTCTACTCCATAATTTTGAGAGAATTGATGGAGGACCAGTTGCTTTTGGAGGACATGAAGGTGGTTACATTTCTGGAAGGGGCAAGGTCACAAATGGTAAGCTCAGCATCGAGAAGGTAAACTTTGTTAAGGAGCTTGGGTACAATCTTCTGAGTGTATCCAATTTTGTGATCAGAGTCATAACATGCTCTTTACTGAGCATGAGTGCATTGTTCTCAATCCAGGAGTGGTCATTCCTCATGAGCATATCCTACTCAGAGCCCCCAGGAAAGGGAACATGTACAAGATGGATGTGCAAGAAACATCTCCTTCTGGAGAAGTTTCATGCTTTCTATCTAAAGAAAATAGTGATGAGTCTTTCCTATGGCATAAAAGAATGTGCCATGTAAACTTTAAGAACATAAATAAATTGATTAAACATGATCTGGTAACTAGAATGCCAAAGAAAGAGTTTACAAGTGATGATCTTTATGTTGCATGCCTGAAAGGGAAGCAACACAAGGTATCTCACAAGCCTAAGGAAAAGAACTCCATCACTACTCCCCTACACTTGTTACATATGGATCTCTTTGGCCCCACTAGTGTAATGAGTTTAGGAAGGACCTCTTACTGTTTGGTGATCACAGATGACTTTACAAGATTCACTTGGGTCTTTTTCCTTAGAACTAAGGATGAAACCCCTGAGATTCTGAAGAATTTCATCTTAAAAGTTGAGAATCAATGTGATCATAAGGTCAAAACCATAAGATGTGATCAAGGAACTGAATTCAAGAACCAAATCCTTGATACATTTTGTGATGAAAAAGGTATTACAAGACAATATAGTGCTCCCAGGACTCCTCAGCAAAACGGAGTTGCTGAGAGGAGAAACAGGACACTTATTGAAGCTGCAAGAACTATGTTGTCTGACTCTAAACTGCCTATCACCTTCTGGGCAGAGGCAGTTAATACTGCTTGCTATGTGCAGAATAGAGTTTTAGTAGTTAAAACACATGGTAAGACCCCTTATGAACTTTGGCACAAGAGGAAACCTTTCATTGGTTTTCTCAGGTCATTTGGATGTCCCTGCACCATCTTGAATACCAAAGATCAAATCATCAAGTTTGCTGAGAAATCAGACGATGGACACTTCATTGGATACTCCTCTCAAGCTAAAGCTTATAGAGTATACAATCTCAGAACTAGAATAGTTGAGGAGTCAGCCAATGTGACTTTCAATGAACACACACCATGTGTTGCTGGTTCTGGTCCGGATTGGCTGTTTGATCTTGATTTAGTTACCAACAGTTTTAACAAATCTTGTGAGCATGTTTCAGGATCTACAGAAAATTTAAATACAGGTGATCCTGACCCAAAATTTGAGCTAGGAAGATCTTCAAGTCATACATCTTCAGCTCTAGTTGAAACTACTTCAACAAATGAAGTTTCTATCAGCACAACAATGACAAATTCAACTGATATATCTGGTATGCCTTCAAATTCTAGCTCAGAGGCTTCTCAACCAGATAAAGACACCTCAATTGTAGAAGACAACAATGGCGATGGTGATAGTGATCAGGAATTTCTTGATGCTAATAACCATACCATAGATGACAACATCAATGATGTCACACACTCATTGGATCAAGTTAATCTTGATAAGTGTGATAATGTGGGGGGTAAATCTTTAAGCCCAGATCTAAATTTCTCAAATTTGGATCTCTCTCAGCAACTTGCTATGATCCCTCAGCTAAGGATCCACAGGTCTCAGCCCACCACAAACATCATTGGAGATGTTGACATAGGGGTAAGAACAAGAGGACAAACTCATGAAGCAAATATTTGTCTTCACTCTTGTTTCTTATCTCAGATAGAGCCAAAGAAAGTTGATGAAGCTCTAAAGGATGGAAGTTGGGTTGAAGCTATGCAACAAGAGCTGCTTCAATTCAAAAGGCAGAAAGTTTGGAACCTTTGTCCACTTCCTCATGGGAAGAGTACCATTGGCACCAAATGGGTTTTAAGAATAAGAAGGATGATAGAGGAATCATCATCAAGAACAAGGCAAGACTAGTTGTTCAAGGATACACACAAGAAGAAGGGATTGACTACACTGATGTCTTTGCTCCTGTAGCGAGACTAGAAGCTGTTAGGATATTCCTGGCATTTGCTGCATCCAAGAACTTCAAAGTCTTCAACTTGATGTAAAGTGTGCTTTCTTATATGGAGTGATTGATGAGGAGGTTTATGTCAAACAACCACCTGGTTTTGTAGACCCTGATCATCCTGATTATGTCTGCAAGCTTGACAAAGCTCTTTATGGGCTGCATCAGGCACCCAGGAAGTGGTATGAGACACTATCTGAGTATCTCTGTAAACATGGTTATAGGAGAGGTGCTATAGATGGAACTCTCTTCATCAAAGGACAGGGAAATGACTTATTGCTGGTTCAAGTATATGTAGATGACATCATCTTTGGTTCAACCAATCCAAAGCTCTGCAAAGACTTTGAGAAGCTGATGAAAGACAGATTTGAAATGAGTTCAATGGGAGAACTCAACTTCTTTCTGGGAATTCAAGTGAAGCAGGTGAGGATGGCATCTTCATAAGTCAGTCAAAGTATGTTCAAGACATACTCAAGAGGTTCAACATGACTGATTGTAAGATTGCTAAGACACCCATAGCCAGAAACCACTCCCTTGGTCCAGATCTTGAGGGGCAGTGTGTAGATGAACACTTATACAGGGCTATGATTGGGTATCTTATGTATCTTACAGCTAGCAGGCCTGATATCATGTTTGCTACATGTATTTGTGCAAGATATCAAGCCAACCCTAAGATGTTGCACTTAATCACTGTGAAAAGAATTTTAAGATACCTCAAAGGTGCTTCAACACTTGGTCTATGGCATCCAAAGAATCCTAATTTCAATCTGTATGCCTATACAGACAGTGATTATGGTGGTTGCAACATGACTGCAAAGTCTACATCTGGGGGATGTTAATTCCTTGGTGGAAGGATTGTCTCATGGCAATCTAAGAAACAATCCTGTGTGTCTGCATCAACTGCTGAGGCTGAATACATTGCTGCCGCAAGCTGCTGTGCTCAAGTGCTTTGGATTCAAAATCAGATGCTGGACTATGGATTTAACTTCAAAGAGACTCCTATCCACATAGACAACAATAGTGCTATCTCTATCACTGAGAACCCTGTGCAGCACTCAAGGACCAAACACATCAACATCAGGTATCATTTAATAAGAGATAACTATGAAAAGAGATTAATTAAACTAGTCAAAGTTCATACAGATGAACAATATGGATCTGTTCACAAAAGCTTTGATGAACAGAGATTTAAGTATCTGATATCAGCTATTGGGATGATTAACTTTGAGTAGACTTTTTCTTAAAACTGATTCTAATTATTTCTTCTTAAAATAAGTGTGTCCTAAGTTGTCTAGTTTATCACTTTCATAAGCTCATGTTTTCTTTGGATGAAAAACTTTTTTTGAAAACTTTCCTTAGATTCTTGAAAAATTTCTGATACTTCGGAAGATAAATTCATCTTCCGAAGCTTAAAGTTCTTAACTCATACACTTATTCATTTTTAAGGACTTTTTCCTTCCGAAGCAAAACTAACCTTCGGAAGCTTTGTTCATTCTTATACAAAGCATCCAAGGGTTTATTTCTCTTCGAAGCATAAATCTTCAAGACTCTCAGAAAATTCTTCCGAAGCCATTTTAGCTTCGGAAGCTTTTTCCAAAACTTCCGAAGACAAATTACCTTCGGAAGCTTTTCGAATTCCAAGAAAACTACTTTTGAGCAAAAGAAAACTATCTTTTCAGAGGTGGGACCGACTTCCGGATTTCAAAGTTTATCCTCTTTCATTAACTTGGTTCAAATCACTTATATAAATACCCAACGGTTCCCCCTCTCTCCACTATCTTCCTCCATTCCTCTATCCCTCTAACCTAATTCTCTAAACCGCTTTCGCTTTCTACCTTTCTTCACCCTTAAGCTTCTGAAATGGCTAACCTTAACCACAGAAACAACCAGATTTCTCCATGCAACTTCACAGGCAACATAATCAAGTTGCTCTGTTAAGCTCTGAGAAAGATGCGAGTTTCTCAGAGATTTGCCAATTCTTGACTCTGTCAAACTATTTCACCTCCCTGACCATTGATCCTACTCTATATGAGGATCACTTGCTTGAATTCTGGAAGACCTGCCAAGAGGTCATTATGGATGGGGAGAAGGCACTGTCTGCCACAGTGCAAGGGAGGACAATCTTGATCACCCGCCATCATTAACCAACATTTGCAGCTGGATGATGAAGAAGGTGAGGTGTCCTTCCCAAAGGAAGCGGTTAATCATTTCTTTGAGCAGATGGGCTATGAGGGAGATTTCTCTGTAAAGACCTTCAAGAAAGGGGAGGTCTCATCCCAGTGGAAATACCTGCTCCACGTGGTTATCCATAGCTTATCAAACAAGCATGGTGGATGGGACCAGATTCTTGAGGATCTCTCCTTTATAGTTCATGGAATGGTTCAGGGGGTCAAGTTCAGGTATTCACAATTTGTTTATACTAATTTACTTGCAAACTTAGACTCCTTAGAGTATTACATGTTCCTAGATATGTTCAACACATTCTCAACTGTGAACTGGGCTCACAGTTGAGGGAAACAAGTAATATTCTTAAATTGGGACAGATGAAGCCCGACATCTTTAAAATAATGAAGAAGCCCACTATAGGCTTCTCAGGGGTAGAAACAGCCCAAGTCCCAAAAATGTTAGAGCTCATTGCTCAAGGTGACAACCTAGCAGCACAAGCTAGTGTTGAACCCACACCTGTTGCTTTCCAACCACCTACACAGCCCCAAATATCCATCACCTACCAAAGAAAATACAAACGAACCCCTGCTCAGACTATTCAGTCTGAGGAGGCACCCATATACTCACTCATACAGGAAGAAGTGGATACTGGAGCTCCCACTTCTCCTGAGGAGCAGACCACTCCCATTTTTCCAAGAATCAGTGCTGAGGTTTCTCATGCTCAGCCTGATGAGCTCACTAGCCAACAGCCTTAAGCCTTCACTCTGAGTCTCAACACTCAAGTGAACAACCTTCAGGGGACAGCTACCATCCCCAGCCTTTGGATCTCAACCAACCAATTCCCAACCTATCCTTCCATACTGATGAAGACTTAGGATTCAGTGAGTACCATGAGTCTCTCTTCCCATCCCCTACTCAAAGAGAGATGAGTACCTCTGACTCTCCTCAGTCTATCCTATATCAGTCACCTATTACTGAGTGGACACTTCTGAACTTGTTCAGGATGTCCATATGGAAGAGGCTCGCACTTTTGAAAGTGATTACATCATTAAGACCTCCACCATGGCAACTCAGCTCCCTGGCATCTCAACTGAGGCTGCCAGTGAGCAGAGGAAAACCAGCAGCCAAGAAACTCAAGCTGGTGGTGAGCGAGAGGATTTTGGTCCAATCATCTCATCCCCCACTGATTCTTCTGATGAAGATGAGGGGAATTTGAGACTAAAGGTGCAGAAATTGTTAAAAACATGCACCTATTTAGTCTCTAAGGTTAGTCACTTGGAATCTCAGGTGACTACCTTACAAAACCAGGTCAATGATCAGCAACTTCAGATTTCATATCTGCAGGAAAAACTAGCTGAGAGACCTTTAAGGACAACTCAACCAGGAACATAAGAACCTGTGGAAGTAATTGACTTATCCTCCAGCTCACCTATGCAAGTGGGTGCTGCTACCAAAAAGGGGGAGAAAGTTGTTACAACCACAGAACCTGGGAGTTCTTCAAAGAGAATGGACATAGAGGACTCACCATCCTCACTTGTTGTTGTGCATTCTTAGCAACTTCCTCAAGTTCACATTAATGTGGACTCTATAGACTCAATCATCAGGAGTCTCTTTGAGGAAGGTATACCAAGGGCTGTCTCATCTCCACCACAAGGAACTGGCAACTACATCATAAGGTGGAGGTATGATGAGGATAGAAGAGCCCTTATACTTCACAGAGTTCAAGGCCAACAAGAAGTTTTTCAGTTCCAAAGCCTGAGCTTCTATGAAAGACTGGATTTAGTCAACATGCCACTTGTCAGTCCAAGCAATTCAAGACAAGCTGACAGGCTGGCTCAAAGAATCGAAGAAAGGATCCTTGCAGAGTTCTCTCTAAGAAGGAGACATAGGCAATCAGGCAATGTCATCGGTCAACTGGATGTCGAGGTGGACCCTAAGATTAGTTTCATAGGGGAAACCTTGACTGAAGGCCCAGTGGCAGAACCTGAGATCCCTGTCTCATCATCAACAACTGCTGCAGAGGTCCAAACTCCATCTGAAACACCTGCTGGTGAAGGTGTTTCTCAGCCTCTCTCTGGCCAGAGCATGGAAGCTACACCAAGCAATGAAGGCCAAGCCTCAATCCACCCTGAGTCACAAAGGTCTGTGGTGACAAAGGGAAAAGGAAAACGACTCCTGAGGAAATTGAGGAGGAAGAGAGAGAGAGGAAAAGGAGGCTAAGGGGAGAAAGTTCTTCTGGGTCATCTACCTTCATGCAAGCTGCAATCAGGGCTGCCCCCAGACCAAATACTCAAGATGATGAGTTAAGGGCAGTCAGGATTACCTATTTACAAACCAGGAACTATGATATTGATGAAATCATCTCCCTCCCCTTAGAAGAGTTAAATGAACTGGCTGACATGGAAGTGTCAAAAGAGATGAAGGAGAAAGAGGATGCAAGGTTACTTCTCCAATTCAAAGAGGAGAAGAGACAGAAAAGGCTTTACAAGCATGCTCCCACTCTCTCTCCAGTTCAAGAAAGTCCTGCACAGGAAGATGTGGCTCCACAAGAACCTCGGGTAGATAAAGAAGAAGATAGGATCAAGATGATCAACTACCTGAGTGCCACAAGCTTCTATCAGGAAAATGCACTTCTTCCCCTGTCCTATGACTCATTGAGTTCGAGTACCTAAAGCAACTTGAGCTTGAGCTAGTCAAAGAAAGAAAAACAACCAAAATGAAGCTAAGGGAAGAAGCTGCAAAGTCAAGAGCCATCATTTAAAAGAATGCAAAGAAGTCTGCTGACAGACAAAGAATGATGAGCTTCTTGAAGCTATATGGATTCTCCGAAGGAGACTTGGCCCCATGTCTCTATCTACAATGGATGAGCATATAAGGGTGATCAAGCAGAAGATTAAAAGTGGAGAACTGATTGACTTGCACTCTCTTCCAAGTCAAGTCCCACCTGAAGTGGAGGTCAAGTTTGAACAACCTGAGACACCTCAACCAGAACCTCCAGCTAAGCCTCAGCAAACTTCATCTTCTGATCCAAGACAGGGTCAAACTCCCTCTCCTTCTGAACCCGTGAGGGAGGAACACCCAACTGAGAAAGACATTGATGATCAACATGGTGCTGCAGACCAGTCTTCTCAGTTAAAGACATCTAAAAGGAAGAAGAAAATGGCTTCTAAACCAAAGACTAAGAAAGAGAAGCCAAAGTCATCTACCTCTACACCTCAGGCTGAATCAGATCAACTTGAGGAAGTGCATGATGAGGCAGCCCAATCAACTCCTATGCAAGTGGCTCCTCTAACAACTGAGACACCCATCTTGTCCTGGACTTATTCTACCAATCCAGAAAGATGGCATGTTATCAGAGATCAAGGTGTTGAGAATGTCTACTCCTGGAAAGACATAATCAAATTACCTCTGCATGATCTCTTTGAGATGAAAAGATACTATGGGAATCTTGATGATCCTGACCATCTAATGAAGAAAGGAATGGTCTTGATTGTACTGAAGACTACCAACATCTGAAGATCTTCTAAGTGTTTTGGTAGCATCAGCCTAGGGGGAGTTTGTAAGGATTCCTTAAGTCTGATGCAACCCAAAACATCCAAAGTGTCTCAGCAACATGCACTAAGTACTGGAGTGAAGAATGCTTCGGAAGTTTTACACAATGCATTAGAAAATACTCTAAGTGTAAAATCTTCCGAAGCCAAGACCAATATCTTCCGAAGCCAAACATGAAGTCTTCCGAAGCTTCAGAGACAAAGTCTTCCGAAGCTTCATCCTTTGAAGACAGATTTCTTCCGAAGACTTTTAGTACACATGCTTTATCTGATGTACTGTTCCATAAAGCACCTTTTCCACTGCAGCTCTTCAAGTCACCAACTAACATGGTTTGGTGAAAAAGTCCATGCTTTTGGTAACTGTACATTGAGGTCTTGAGTCTGTATACTTTCTACTTTATGTACTTTATCCTTTTTGTAATAGATAAGGATGTGAGCTATGGCATGTCATAGTCACAAGTCAAAAGGCAATCTACCTTTTGACTCTACAATTGATTTTGTTTGTGTGTTTAGTCAATTGTATCCAGCTGGCTTTCAAAGTATAGCCAGCTGTAGGATGTAGTATAAGTATCTCATGTTCTTGTATCTTTTATCTCATGCTTTGAAACACTTGTAATAGAACATAGAGAAAGCAATATACTGCATTCTTGAAAAACCATACTCTCTTGTTCTGTCTCTTACTTTACTTGTGCTCTTTGTATCACTTTGGTCAACCCAGTTCACTGTTTGATTAAAGTTTAGTTAATCTCCTCTTTTTGTGTCGTTGTGTTGTAATTGTGTTAAAGCCCTTAAACGGACCTGCAAAATCCTTGATGCATTTTATGATGAAAATGGTATTACAAAACAATTATAACGCCCAGTTATTTTTAAAAGACAAGATATAAAGAATAAAAGCAAGAAAGGCAATAAAGTCCAAGTGGAGGGACTAAAAGTGTCCAAAAAGGACAAAACTTTCAAAAGTTGGTGTAAAGGTGGGCATGGCCGCCCACCCTCACCTCACATCAATCTTTCTTTGGTTCTAGAGAGAGAGAGAAAACAAAGAAAGCTCTCGGTTGAAGAAGAAGAGGAAGAAGAGAGGTGAATTCAAGGTAAGAATTCAAGGTTTTTATGTTTTTATGTCGGGTTTTATCCCGGTTATGTGTTTATGTGCTTATGGGTTGTGTTTGTGCTCGGGTGTGTGTGTTTTTGGTGTTGTTTTTAGGTGTTTGAACTCTTTGCAAGCGGGTTAAAAGGAAGAACACCCAAGTTGCACCAGGTGAGTTCTAGACCCCGGTTTTTTACATGTTTTAAACTATCTTGGGGCTGAAAACGTATTAAAATGATTTTTACAAAGTTTCTATGTGAATACCCGTATGTATTGCGTATGTTGGATGTTGGTTCTTGAATGTTTATAGGCTACTCATGTTTAGAATAGCCACATTATGCTTAGGACAGGTGGGTTTGATGATTGGGGTTGAAAACATCCTAGAAACATGTTTCATAAAAGCTCATGCGCCTAGATAAGTGTTCATACGCCTGAAATTTGCCTTAGAAAGAATTAAGTGCAAGCCATGCGCCTAAACTGTAGCTCATGCGCTCAAAATTTGCCTTAGAAAAGTCTAAGTATAGCTCATGCGCCCAAGTGGCCCATGCGCCTGAATAGTACCCATGCGCCTAGAAAATTGGGCTGGATTTGACTAAGTGTTCCCCATGCGCCTGCATAGTGCCCATGCGTTGAAAGTTGCCCATGCGCCTGCATAGTGCCCATGCGCCTAAGTGTTCCCCATGCGCCTGCATAGTGCCCATGCGCCTAAGGACTTAGAATATTTTTCTGATTTTTGGGGGATTGTGTAAAGTAGGCTTTGACTTGGGAGATTCCCAGGGGACTATAAAAGTTGACTTTTGGGGTCATAGATGGTAGGATGGGCATGTTATGTATTGTGATTGATGCTTATGCATGAGGATGATGATGATGTTGCATGGTTATACATGATGTATGTTATGTATGTATGATGCCCTGTATGATGTATGAATGATATGTTAAGTTCCTTATGATGATGTATGTTTATCATTCCATGGCTTTACGTGTTATGTTAACGAATGAACCGAAAGTATTATGTAACATAAAATGAAAGATAATGAAAGAGGAACATGATGAATGAATGCATGCATTAACGAATGAATGAACGTAAAAAGTCTTGCAAGCAAATGTATGGAGGTCCACACCCAATGAAGGGTGTTAGCTCAACCGTGTGCGGGTTAGCTACCCTAGAAGGATGCATACTGGGGTCCAATCCTTGTGATTGACCATATGTATGGGATCCTTGCCGCTTGCCCTAGGTACTGGAGTAAGCTTCGTGCACAATGTTCGGGGTCTATGAAAGACCTCAGGCCAGTAACCAGCTTCGTGCACAATGTTCGGGGTATAGCATATGGCATTGATCCAGAATGAAAAAGAAAAAAAAAATGGTGAATGTACTTTCCCTAGGTACTGGAGTCAGCTTCGTGCACAATGTTCGGGATCTATGAAAGACCTCAGGCCCAGTAACCAGCTTCGTGCATAATGTTCGGGGTATAGAATATGGCATTGATCCGGAATGAAAAAGAAAAGATAAATGGTGAATGTACTTGCCCTAGGTACTGGAGTCAGCTTCATGCATAATGTTCGGGGTCTATGAAAGACCTCAGGCTCAGTTACCCACTTCGTGCATAATGTTCGGGGTAATATATACATCTCACTAGATGTAATGAATGAACGAAGGTTAACGAACATAATGGAAGATAATAATGATATTATTTGTATGTATGTATGATGTATGATCACAAACGAATGAAACGTATAGTATGGCTCTGAAAGGAAATAAATAACGATTTTATGTATGTTTTATTATAAAACTAGAACTCACTCAGCAATGCTGACTTTTATACATTTTCAGTTGGCAGGTAAACGTTGCTGAGGATGGCACGAGGCGGCTACTCAGCTCTTTTGGATGGCATCCATTTATTTAAAGCTTTTGTGATGTAATAAAACAATGTAATTTTGTAACCGAAAAACGATGCATTATTTTGCAAAAGTTTTTATGATCAAATGAAATGCCATTTGTTTTATGTTTCCGCTGCAATGTTTTGATGATTAAATGCAAAGTATATGGTTTATGTGTGATGAATTACCAACTATAAGCATCCCGGGAACGGGGCCTTACAACAATACAATGACTCTTAGGACTCCTCGGCAAAATGGTGTTGCTGAGAGGAGAAACAGGACATTGATTGAAGCTACAAGAACCATGTTGTCTGACTCTAAGCTGTCCATCACCTTCTGGGTAGAGGCAGTCAACATTGTCTGCTATGTGCATAACAGAGTTTTAGTGGTTAAGACTCATGGCAAGACTCCTTATGAACTTTGGCAAAAGAGGAAACCTTTCATTGGTTTTCTCAGGTTATTTGGTTGTCCTTGCACCATCTTGAATACCAAAGATCAAATTGCCAAATTTGCTGAGAAATCAGATGATGGACACTTTATTGGATATTCTTCCCAAGCTAAGGCTTATAGAGTATACAATCTCAGAACTAGAATTGTTGAGGCGTCAGCCAATGTGACTTTCAATGAACACACACCCTGTGTGGCTGGTTCTAGTCCTGATTGGCTGTTTGATCTTGATTTGGTTACAACTGTTTTAACAAATCTTGTCAGATTCTTTCAGGATCTGCAGAAAACTTAAATAGAGGTGATCCTGATCCAAGATTTGAGCTAAGAATACCTTCAAGTAACATATCTTCAGCTCCAGTTGGGACTACTTCTGCAAATAAGGTTTCTATCAGCACCACAATGACAAACTCAGCTGATACATCTGGTATGCCTTCAAATTCTAGCTCAGAGGCTCCATAACCAGATAAAGATATTCCAAATACAGAAGACAATGATGGTAGTGGTGATAGTGATCAAGACTTTCTTGATGCTGATAACAACTCCATTGATGACAACATCAATGATGCCACACACTCCTTGGATCAAGTCTCTCTTGATAAGTGTGTTGATGTGGTGGGAGAAACATCTATGCCAGATCTAAATTTCTCAAATTTAGATCTTTCTCAAAAACTTGCTGTGATCCCTCAGCTTAGGATCCACAAGTCTCACCCCACCACCAACATCATTGGAGATGTTGTCACAGGGGTAAGAACAAGAGGACAAACCCATGAAGCAAATGTTTGTCTTCACTCTTGTTTCTTATCCCAGATAGAGACAAAGAAAGTTGATGAGGCTCTAAAAGATGGAAGTTGAGTTGAAGCTATGCAAGAGGAGCTTCTTCAATTCAAAAGGCAGAAAGTTTGGAACCTTTTTTCCTCTTCCTCATGGAAAACTACCACTGGAACAAAATGGGTGTTTAGGAACAAGAAGGATGATAGAGGCATTATCATCAAGAACAAAGCTAGACTAGTTGTTCAAGGATACACACAAGAAGAAGGAGTTGACTACACTGATGTCTTTGCTCCTGTAGCAAGACAGAAGTTGTTAGGATATTCCTGGCATTTGCTGCATCCAAGGACTTCAAGGTCTATCAGCTTGAAGTAAAGTGTGCTTTTATGTATGGAGTGATTGATGAAGATATGTATGTCAAACAACCACCTGGTTTTGTAGATCCTGATCATCATGATTATGTTTGTAAGCTTGACAAAGCTCTTTATGGGCTATATCAGGCACCCAGGAAGTGGTATGAGACTCTATCTCAGTATCTTTACAAACATGGATACAGAGAGGTACTATAGATGGAACTCTCTTCATCTAAGGATAAGGAAATGACATATTGCTAGTTCAAGTATATGTAGATGACATCATCTTTGGTTCAACTAATCCAAAGCTCTGCAAAGACTTTAAGAAGCTGATAAAGGACAGATTTGAAATGAGTGCCATGGGAAACTCAATTTCTTTCTAGGAATTCAAGTGAAGCAAGTTGAAGATAGCATCTTCATAAGTCAGTCAAAGTATGTTCAAGACATACTCAAGAGGTTCAACATGACTGATTGTAAGATTGCTAAGACACCTATAGCTAGAAACCACTCCCTTGAACCTGATCTTGAGGGGGAGTGTGTAGATGAACACTTATACAGGGCTATGATTGGGTATCTTATGTATCTTACAGCTAGCAGGCTTGATATTATGTTTGCCACTTGCATCTGTGCAAGATATCAAGCCAACCCTAAGATGTCTCACCTTATCAATATCAAAAGGATTCTAAGATACCTTAAAGGTGCTTCAACACTTGGTCTCTGGTATCCTAAGAATCCTGACTTCAATCTGTATGCTTATACAGATAGTGATTATGGTGATTGTAACATGACTGCAAAGTGTACATCTAGGGGATGTCAGTTTCTTGGTGGAAGGTTTGTCTCATGGCAATGCAAGAAACAATCCTGTGTCTATGCATCAACTACTGAAGCTGAATACATTGCTGCTGCAAGCTGTTATGCTTAAGTGCTTTGGATTCAGAATCAGATGCTAGACTATAGGTTAATTTCAATGAGACTCCCATTCACATAGACAACAATAGTGCTATCTTAATCACAGAGAATCCTATGTAGCACTCAAGGACCAAGCACATCAATATCAGGTATCGCTTAATAAGAGATAACTATGAAAAGGGATTAATTAAACTAGTCAAAGTTCACACAGATGAACAATATGATGATCTGTTTACAAAGGCTTTTGATGAATAGAGATTTAAATATCTAATATCAGCTGTTGGGATGATCAACTTTGAGTAGGTTTTTCTTAAAAATAATTCTTATTATTTCTTAAAATATGTGTGTCCTAAGTTGTCTAGTTCATCACTTTCATAAGCTCTTGTTTTCTTTGGATAAAATTTTTTGAAGACTTTCTGTAGAATTATGAAAAATTTTGATCCTTCTGAAGTTATGTATTTAACTTCGGAAGAAACTTATGCCTTTAAAAAACTAACTGTCCAAGTATTTTTACCTTCGGAATAAATTTCTGAAATATCTTCCGAAGCTTAAAATCTCCTTTGGCACTTATGTGTTTTCAAGGACAATCTTCTTTCGAAGAAAATTAACTCTCGGAAGTTCTATTCCTTTGAACAAAACTCTCAAGTCTTGAAATTCTTTCGAAGTCAAAATTATCAGAATCCTTAGGAAAATCTTCTGAAGTCATTTTAGCTTCGGAAGCTTTTTCATTAAAACTTCCGAAGATAATTTACCTTCAGAAGCTTTTTGACTTCCAAGAAAACTACTTTTTGAGCAAAAGTAAACTACTTTTTCAGAGATGGGACCGATATTTGGATTTCAAAGTTTATAATCTTCATTAAACTTTATCTGAAATCCTTTTCACATATAAACCCAATGGTTTCCCCCTCTTTCTGTCATCTGCTTCTTTCCTCCAAACCTAAAATCCCAAATTTCGCTCTGAAATTAGTTTTTTTCATCTTTCTTCATCCTTAAGCTCTCTCAAAATGGCCAACCCTCATCCTAGAAATGACCCAAACTTACCATGCAATTACACATGCAACATAATCAGGTTGCTCTATTAAGCTCTGAGAAAGATCCTCATTTCTAAGAGGTTTGCCATTTCTTAACTCTATCAAGCTATTTCACCTCCCTAACCATTGATCCTCCTTTATATGAGGATCAACTGCTGGAATTCTGGAAGACCTGCCAAGAGGCCGTAATGGATGGGGAGAAGGCACTGTCTACCACAATGCAGGGGAGAACAATTTTCATCACTCTGGCCATCATCAACATGCATCTTCAGCTGCATGATGAAGAAGGTGAGGTGTTCTTTCCAAAACAAGCTGTTAACCAGTCCTTCACGTAGATAGGCTATGAGGGAGACTACTCTGTTAAGACCTTTAGGAAAAAAGGTCTCATCCCAATGGAAATTCCTACTCCATGTGGTTATCCACAGCTTATCAAACAAGCATGGTGGATAAGACTAGATTCCTGAGGATCTCTCCGTCATTATCCATGGGATGGTTTAGAGGGTCAAGTTCAGGTACTCTCAGTTTGTTTATACAAATTTGTTTGCTAACTTGGACTCCTTAGAGTATTACATGCTCCCTAGATATGTTCAGTACATTCTTAATTGTGAATTAGGCTCACAGTTAAGGGGAACAAGTAATATTATTAATTGGGACAGATGAAGCCCGGCATCTTTAAAATTTTAAGAAAGCCCATTGTTGGCTTCTCTAGGGTAGAAACAGCCATGGTCCTAAAAATATTAGAGCTCATTGCTCAAGGTGACAACCTAGCAGCAGCAGCTAGTGTTGAACCCACACCTTTTACTTCCCAACCACCTAAACAGCCACAAATCACCCTTACCTATCAAAGAAAATCCAAACGAACCCCTACTCAGACTATTCAGACTGCGGAGGCCCCTATACACTCACTCATATAGGAAGAAGTGGACACTGGAGCTTCCACTTCTCCTGAAGAGCAGACCACTCCTTTCTCTTCAAGGATCAGTGTTGAGGTTCCTCATGCTCAGCCTGATGAGCTCATAAGCCCAACTGCCTTAAGCCATCACTTTGAGTATCAACACTTAGGTGATCAACCTTCAGGGGACAGTTACCGTCCCCAGCCTTTAGATCTTAACCAACCAATCCCCGACCTTAACTTCTACACTGATAAAGATCTAGGTTTCGGTGAGTATCATGATTCTCTCTTCTTTTCCCCTACTCAAAGAGAGATGAGTGCTTCTAAGGCTCCTATTTCTAGCCCACATCAGTCACCTACTGAGGTGGCCACTCCTAAACTAGTTCAGGATGCCCATATGGAAGAGGCTCTCACTTTTGAAAGTGATTACATAATTAAGACCTTAACCATGGCAACTCAACCCACTGACATCGCAATTGAGATTGCCAGTGAGCAGCAGAAATCCAGCAGCCAAGAACCTGAAGCTGGTGGTGAGAGAGAGGATTCTGGTCCACTCATCTCATCCCCCAATGATTCTTCAGATGAAGATGAGGGGAATTTAAGACTAAATGTGCAAAAACTATCTCAAACATGCACCTATTTAGTCTCCAAGGTCAGTCACCTTAAATCTCAAGTGACTACCTTGCAAAACTGGGTCAATGATCAGCAACTTGAGATTTCTTATCTTAACGACCAACTAGCTGGGAGACCTTTAAGAGGAGCTCAACCAGGAACACAAGAACATGTGGATGTGATTGACCTAACTCCTAGCTCACCTATGCAAGTGGGTGATGCTACCAAAAAGGAGGATAAAGTCATTACAATCATAGAACCTAGGAGTTCTTCAGAGAAAATGGACACGGAGGACTCACCATCCTCACTTGCAATTGTGCATTCTCAACAACTTCCTCAAGTTCACATTGATGTGGACAACATAGACTCCTTTATACAAAGTTGTTTGATGAAGGGATAACAAGGGATATGTCATCTCCACCATCTTCAAATAACATCATTGAGTGGAGGTATGACAACAACAGAAGAGCCCTAATCATCATTAGAGTTTAAAGGCAGCAAGAGATCTTCAACTTTCAGGCCTTGAGCTTTTATGAAGGTTTGGATTCAGTCAACATGCCACTTGTCAATCCAAGACAATCAAGACAAGCTGACAAGTTGGCTCAAATAATCCAAGACCGGATCACTACAGAGTTCAGCTTTAGAAGAAGATTAAGGCAATCAGGCAATATCATCGGTCAACTGGATACTGAGGCAGACCCTAAGATTAGTTTCATAGGAAAACCTTAACTGAAGTCCCAGTGACAGAACCTGAGAGCCCTGTCTTATCACCAACAACTGCTGCAGAGATCAATACCCTTTTTGAGACACCTGTTGGTAAAGATACTTCTCAACCTCTCTCTGGCCAGAGCTTGGAAGCTACACCAAGCAATGAAGGTCAAAGCTCTTTCCACCCTGAGTCACAAAGGTCTGTGAGTGACAAAGGGAAAAGACAAATGACTTCTGAGGAGATTGAGGAGGAAAAGAAAGCTGAGGGGAGAAAGTTCCTCTTCTGAGTCTACAAAACTCATGGAGTCTTATCAGGGCTGCCCCCAGACTAGATACTCAGAATGATAAGTTAAGGACAGTTAGGATAAACTACCTATAGACAAGGAACTATGACATAGACAATGTCATTTCTCTTCCCTTGGAGGAACTGAATGAACTGGTTGACTTGGAAAGGTCAAAGGAGAAGAAAGAGGCAGAAAATGCAGAGCTACTTGTACAAATCAAAAAAGATAGAGGAAAGAAAATATTTTACAAGCATGTGCCTACTCTCTCCTCAGTTCAAGAAAGTCCTGCATATAAGGATGTGGTTCAACAAGAACCTCAGGCATACAGAGAAGAAGAAAGGATCAAGATGATCAACTATCTGAGTGCCACAAGCCTCTATTAGGCAGATGCACTTCTTCCCTTATCCTATGACTATGTTGAGTTTCAATACTTAAAACAACTTGAACTTGAGATAGTCAAGGAAAGAAAGACAACCAAAAGAAAGCTAAGGGAAGAAGCTACTAAGTCAAGAGCCATCATCCATAAAAACATGAAGAAATCTACAGACAGGCAGAGGATGATGAGCTTTTTGAAGCTGTATGGATTCTCTGGAAGGAGACCTGGTCCTATGTCTCTATCCATTATGGATGAGCATATTAGGGTGATCAAGCAGAAGATAAAGAGTGGAGAGCTGGTTGACTTACATTTCCCTCCAAGTCAAGCTCCACCTGAAGTGGAGGTTAAGGTTGAACAACTAGAGAGAACACAACCGGACCTCCTGCTGAATCTCAGCAAGCTTCATCTTCTGATCCATAGTAGGGTCAACCTCCCTCTCATTCAGAACCTGTGAGAGTGGAAGACCCAACTGAGAAAGATAACGAAGATCAATCAGGTGTTGCAAGCCAGTCTTCTTAGTTAAAAGTAGTAAAGAGAAAGAAAAGGATTGCTTCAAAGCCAAAGCCAAAGAACAAGAAGACTGCATCCTTTTCTGAACCTCGGATGAGTCTGAACATCCAGAGGATGCTCCATAAACTCCTATTCAAATAGCTCCTCTAGCATCAAAAAGACCCATTCTGTCCTAGACATACACTACAGATCCAGAAAGGTGGCATGTCATTAGAGATCATGGCATTGATAATGTCTACACTTGGAAAGACATGTTTTAGTTGCCTCTACATGATCTCTTTGACATGAGAAGACACTTTGATAGTCTGAAAGATCTTGATTATCTTATGAAGAAAGGGCTGGTTATTATCCTAATGAGGATTGTTGATATCTGAAGTCTTCATGTGTTTTGGTAGCATCAGCCTAGGGAGAGTTTGTAGAGATTATTTGAAGAGGCTGAAGCAACCAAACACATAAAGTCATTCTGCATGCATGTTGCACAAGTACTGAAGAAGAATGTTTCGGAAGTTTCACACAAGCAACAGAAATATTAAGTGTGAAATCTTCTGAAGCCAAGACCAATATCTTTCGAAGCCAAAGATGAAGTCTTTCGAAGCTTCAGAGACAAAGTCTTCCGAAGCTCAACTCTTGAAGACATATTTCTTCCGAAGACTTTTAACAACATGCCTTATCTGATGTGCTTTTCCATAAAGCTGGACCCTTTTGCGCTGCAACTCTGTAAAGTCACCAACCTACATGAGTTGGTGAAAAGGTCCATGCTTTTGGTAACTGTATATTGAGGTCTTGAGTCTGTAAACTTTATACTTCATGTACTTTATCCTTTTTGTAATATATAAGGATGTGAGCTATGGCATGTTATAGTTACAAAGTCAAAAGGCAATCTTCCTTTTGACTCTACAATTGATTTTGTTTTATGTCTAGTCAATTGTATCCAGCTTTATAGTATGGTCGGCTGTAGGATGTAGTATAAGTATCTCATGTTCTTGTAACTTTATTTTCATGCTTTGTAACACTTGTAATAGAACATAGAGAAAGCAATACACTACAACCTTGAAAATCATATACTTGTGTATCTTGCTCTTGTGTTCTGTCTCTTAATTACTTGTGTTCTTAGTGTCTTTACTTGTGGTTAATCCAGTTCACTGTTTGATTAAGTTAAGTTACTCTCCTCTTTGTGTTGTTGTGTTGTAAGTGACCACCCTTCAATGGTCCTGCAATTAATTTGATAATTTACCCTCGGTTTCTTAGGCATTAACCGATTGGTTTCAAGTCGATTGAGTTTGTTCTTTAAATGTAGATTTCGGTTTCGAGTGTACCACCTTAATAACAGAATTAATCCAATTAACACTGATTCCCTATTCGAAACTGGTACACCATAGTTATTGTTCGGTTTAATTGCCATTAAATTAGGTGTTTTGGTGCTTTGATGTTCACCGGAGCGATGGCCGGTGGTTGGCCGGAGATGGGAAACTCGATGGGATGGTGGCGCGGTTTGGGTAAAACAAAATTTACACTTTGGTCCTTGATGTTTTAAGAACTCATTATTTTATGTCCAAAACCTTTAAAACAAAGTTTCTTAAATTATATTTTTAGCCCCTTGACTATTAAAGTTTTCATTTAACTATTTAATAACAAATATCTTATAAAAATTTATAATTTTAAATGAGTCTATTAAATAACATCTTGTAATGTAAATTAGATGTTTTAATGGTTAAAACTTATTATTAACATTTGAAATTTATAAAATAATAAATTTTATGAAGTATCATTATTATTATAAATTGATTAAACGATAAACTACTTAAAATTTTAGTAGCTCAATTCATAGTAATGATTATATAGAATATTTTTTGCATTTGATAATCTAAATAAATAACATACTTAAATAATGAATTTTACCATTTTGAGAAAGTTTCAAAATGATTTCGGGTTTATAATTGAAAAAATAGCGGATGTAACAGTCTTCACTACTTTAAGAAATTTCATCTCGAATTTTAATCACAAGTAGACTAATTCCAAAGATACAAGGAGACTTGGATTTCCTGTCACATTCGCAAATGCCACTTAGAATGTTTAAATTCAATGAGTTTAATTATTATGTGTTGATATGCTTAAGTTTGTTAAGTTTCATAGTTCATGATTTTATGTGTTTCTTGACAAAGTGTGTAAAGTCATTAATTTAGAATTTTTAGTTGATAAACGTTTGTATTTTAAACAATTCAAGACGGATAGAAAGGTTTTGTCATGAGTGAAACACCAAACATTAGATCGATACGGGACTCAGCTTAACGAACATGAGAAATAAGTTCAAGAAACTTTTGGGGGGGATATGGAATTCATAAGAGCTTCTCAAGCAAATAATTTTAACGGTGTTTCTAGGTGATCAATTTTTGTTTACTTATGTAATTAAGGTTTCAAAGTTTTATTAGTGTAACGTTGATACGAGGATCGTATTTGTTAAGATTAAAGATTCAATTTAGAATGAGAGCATTATTGTAATAGGTTTTCAGGATAAGTGCGGTTTTGAGTGGAAGATGTTTAGAAATATTTTTAAGGGTCATTAAGAGAAATGGGATAATGGGGTTTAAGATTCAGGGGAACAAAATCAATGATGAAACGATTCAAATAACAAGATGTTTCGAGTGTAACATTTGGTTTACAAACCAAGTCATTATGTTGACTTATCAAAGTATTATGTCAACTACAACCTTAATGAAGACATGTGTACCTATAAGCGGACACTCACCCCAAGGGTTCCCAGGTAAGGTAAATGGATCCTTGGTTGATTTGGATTTATATGAATACCTTGCCTAGACAGAACACCTCGGTCTACAAGCATCACACTCGTCCAGCATTACATGTTTCAAGTTGTAAGACACAGACTTTGACGACACTTGAAACATTCAAAACTCATTTTGAAAACCATTTAAATTAGGCACCTAATGCCTTAGAATATGATATAAGGTTTGTGTGTGCATTGATAAGATTCAAAGCATAAGAATAAAAGACATAAGGCATATAATCACATAATCAAGTATAAACACATAAGGCACATAAAATCCTATCTAAGCATATAAAATTACATGAGAGGACACATGTGTAAAGGTACTTAGTTATAGTCTAGGTCATTCCATTTCTAATAACCTAATTCCCTATAACCATGGCTCTGATACCAATCTGTCACACCCCGACCGACGGCGGAATCATCGGGGCGGACAAATGTGAAACGATTGTTCATAGCACATGGAACTAAATAAGTTGTAATAATATTAAATATTATTTTTATTGAACATTACAAGACAATTAAATAAATACAACACAAACAAGATATACACAACAACATAAGACTTTCAATTAACTAAGTCCAAGTCCTATATGAGCACGAAGAGATCCACAAGTATCAAACCTGAAACATGTTAAAAATAACGGGTCAACTTTGAAAGTAGGTGAGTTCTCCATGCCCTTTTTTACTTTATTTCACACCTTTCGGGGTGTGACAAATACCCTGAACCAGTGACCAAGGAAAGGTTAAGCATATTTAGGTTAAATGATTGTGGGAATCAATATAACCATAATCATTTTAATGACTCATGGAATCACCTATGTTAGAGAGAAGTGGGGTCTCTTTGAATGGATTTTGTGGGGTGGTGCAAATCCTAGAGCTCTCGCAGAACCAGAATAGTGATCCATGATCATAACGAACACTATAATGAGAGGATGTGCCCAACTAGGGAGAGTCTTATGTTAATGTATATTTTACACCTAATAGAGTCTGTTCAATGATATCACGTCTACACACCACTAGTAGGCTAAATATGTTTCACAAAGGAAGTCCAATAGAAACACCTACCTATCCTGAAAGACTCAACTGTCGAGTTTTCATTGAGAATTTTGTGTGTTTTGATCGATCTCCATTCATGTGGGGGATTGTTAGGATTTTGGATACAAAATAATTATATGTAGAGTCTAATGAAGAGGCTGATGCAACCAACATCTTTAGTCTTTCCTGCATGTTGCACAAGTGCATTGAAGTAGAATGCTTCGGAAGTTTCACATGTACAACAAAAATACTCTAAGTGTTAAATCTTCCGAAGCCAATACCAACATCTTCCGAAGCCAATACCAACATCTTCCGAAGCCAAAGATAAAGTCTTCTGAAGCATCAGAGACAAAGTCTTCCAAAGCTTCAAGTTCATGAAGACAGATTTCTTCCAAAGAGTTTTAGTAACATGCTTTATCTGATGTACTGTTCCATAAAGCTGGACACCTTTCCGCTGCAACTCTGCAAGTCACCAACTAACATGGTTTGGTGAAAAGGTCCATGCTTTTGGTAACTGTACATTGAGGTCTTGTGTCTGTAACTTTCTACTTTATGTACTTTATCATTTTTGTAATAGATAAGGATGTGAGCTATGGCATGTCATAGTCACAAGTCAAAAGGAAATCTGCCTTTTGACTCTACAATTGATTTTGTGTGTTCTAGTCAATTGTATCCAGCTGGCTTTTAAAGTATAGCCAGTTGTAGGATGTTGTATAAGTATATCATGTTCTTGTATCTTTCACATACGCTTTTGTAACACTTGTAATAGAACATAGAGAAGGCAATATACTGTATTCTTGAAAACCAAACACTTGTGTTCTTTGTGTTCTGTCTCTTATATTACTTGTGTTCTTAGTGTCACTACTTGGTTAATCCAGTTTACTGTTTGATCTAATTTTAGTTTATCTCCTCTTTGTGTTGTTGTATTGTAACTTATACCCTTCAACGATCCTGCATTTGGTATCAGAGCTTTCCAGGCTCTTGATATAAGATCTCATCATCTTAAGATCCCTCACACACACAAATACTAAACTTTTCAAATGGCAGCCATTTCCAAAACTGATATGGAAACTAGAACCATGAACAAGTCCCAACTGATCACTCTTGATGAGTTTGACACCTGGTGTTTAAGAATGGAAGGTTTCATCAGGTCTCTTGATTCAAGAATGTGGGAGTCTATTGAGAATGGACCTTTCATACCCAGCACTCCTTCTGTTACTGGTGCTGGTATGATCCCCAAAGATGTGGCTAACTACTCTGATAAAGATAGGAAAAGAGTAGAGATAGACAGAAAAGCCATGACAGCTCTTCAAACTGCCCTTCCAAACTCTGTGTATAGAGGTTTCAAGAAGTGCAAAACAGCCAAGCAGCTATGGGATGCACTGAAACTGATGTATGAGGGTTCTTCTGAAGTCAAGGAGAATAAGAGGGATCTCCTGAAGCAGCAGTTTGAAAACTTCACCTTTAAAACAGGTGAGACCATGACTCAGCAGTACTTCAGGTATGTTGAGATTATGGATACCCTTATGGATGGAGGAGTTTCTCTTGAAAACAGAGACATTGTAAGGAAGTTCATGTCCTCACTTCCTAGGCAATGGACACACTACTGTGTGGTGATCAAGAGAACTGAAAATCTCAAAACTCTTACTCTGACAGAGTTATTGGGATTCTCAGTGGCTACCAGATGGAGATGAACATGCAAGGTTCATCTGGAAACTCCAATAATCAGAGGGATTTAGCCCCACATGTGGTTGAAAGGGATAGCATAGAACCCAAAAATCATCTCTTATACTACCCTGACAACTCACCAAGGGTCCTTTCATCACCTTCCTAGAGACACCAAAGGAGAACTACACTCAAGGAAGCCTATTCCAAGAGACAAGCTCTTCTCAAGCTTTTGTTTCTTCTAATGAAAGCTGTGGCTACTATCTTTTCACTCTTGAAGACCTGGATTGTATCCATCCAGATGATCTGGAATATATGGAAATAGTCCAGCAGATGGCTCTTCTCATTCACAGAGCCAAGAAGTTTTGTAAGAGGACTGGAAGGAAGTTTCCAAGCAATGCAACCAGTGGAATGTTTGGACTGGACAAAGGCAAAGTCAAGTGTTACAACTGTAACTTGATGGGCCATTTTGCCAGAGAGTGTAAGGCACCTAGAACAAATGGTGGCCAAACACAATCCAGACCACACTACACTGACAAAGCTCTCCATAATGAGAAGTCAAAGCAGCAAGCTGCTGTTGCTATTGAAGAAGAAGGCTTTGACCGGAGCTTTTAGATGGAAGATGCTTCTCCAAACCAAGCACTGATGGCAGATCATGATGAAGCCAAGGTATTGGAACATCTCTGTACTCCTGAATGCATTGCTAAAGTTAACAGGTACAGGTCCTATAACTTGGAACTGAGATCTGATATTGAGTCCTTAAACATTTTAAAATCTGATTTTAGAAAGTCTAAAAATGATTATAAGCTGAAAATAGAGGACTTAGAGAAAACCATTTCAGTTCTAAAACATGAACACACAGATTTTAGGACTCAAACTAAAGATCTCATAACCAAGTTAACTGAGTGCCAGGCTGAGCTTGTGATCAGCAAAGCCAGGGTAGAAAAGAGTGTTCTTGAAGAAGAGACCTTCAAGAACATGATATCCTCTTCCCTGCACAACAAAGTGTGCTATCAAAACAGGCAGGGACTGGGATCAAGTGAGATAGCTCCTCCACACATAATCTTGTTAGTAAGATCTCCTAGGTGTGGAACTTGTGAAGATGAGCTTCCTCTCATAGATCCTATGAGTGAAGAGGATGAAGAAGAGATAGTGAAGAATTCCTCTACAAAGAGTGAAGAGGAGGATTCCAAGAAGGGCCACTATCCTTATGAGGAGAAAGTGAAGACTGTGATGACCAAGTCCATGAGAAAGAACTTGATTAGAAAGAGCAAAAGAAAGGCAAGGAAGGCTCAAGAGATCAAGGCTACTTTTGACTCTAAGCATAAACAAGTTTTTATTTCTGCAGGGTTTAAAGTGGTAGGGACTGAAGACATCAACCAAAACTCCTCTGCTAAGAGTTCTGGTTCTTGTTCAACTCATCTCAGTAGCAAGAAGAAGACTGATCTGCTGTGTACCACTTCTGCACAGCCTAGACCATCAAACTCCAAGCACAGTCCTCAGCCCAAGAGGACTGTCTCAGCATCTGCAAAGATGAAGGTGGAGAAGGGAAGTGACCAAAGATAGTCTTACTCTTAAGAAAAGGCTCTTGTGAAGAAGAAGATGAATTGTGTTATGTGTGACAGCACCACGCACATTGCCAAGGATTATCCATTCAATCCTAAAGGTACTGTCCATATGGCCAAAACAAAGGCTTCAAAGAGTTCTAAGAAGATTCAAGCTTCGGAAGGAAAACCTGTTTCCTTTGGAAGTTCCAAATCTAACAAGAAGGGAAGTGGAAAATTCTCTTTGGAAGAATATTTGGTCTCGGAAGAAAGGAGTTCTTCCGAAGCACTGAAGTCTGCTGTAGTGTTTGTAGAATCTTCCGAAGATTCAGTCATCAAAACTTCTGAAGTTCCAAAAGCTTCTAAAGTTTTGAAGGTCAAGTCCAAGACTCCAAAGGTGGTGTGGACGTCTAAGAAAGACCAAGTGACTGAGATTTCTCCATCAACAACAGCTCAAGATCCTTTTAGTACAACCATAGGATCTATTACTGTTGAACTACCTTCTGCAAATGAGACCAAGACAAGTAAGGCTTGGGTTTCCAGATGTAACTAATCATTCTCTTTGTGCAAGGACGGCTGAAGACAGACAGAAGTGTCTGGATCATAGACAGTGGCTGCTCCAGGCACATGACAGGCAATAGGTCACTACTCTAGAACTTTGAAAGGATTGATGGAGGACCAGTTTCTTTTGGAGGAGATGAAGGCGGTTACATTTCTGGAAGGGGCAAGGTCACAAATGGTAAGCTCAGCATAGAAAAGGTAAACTTTGTAAAGGAGCTTGGATACAATCTTCTGAGTGTATCTCAATTTCGTGATTAGAGTCATAACATGCTCTTCACTGAGCATGAGTGCATTGTTCTTAAGCCTGGTGTTGGACCAAAAGAACCAATGAGCCAGATTAGAAAAACCTTTAAGTCCCACAGACATCAAAACAACTGAAGTGATCTACAACAGCTGAAGACAAAGTCTGAAGACAAAGTCTGAAGAAAAAGTCTGAAGACACTGCTGAAGACAAAGTCTGAAGACAACTGCTGAAGACAAAGTCTGAAAATAAAGTCTGAAGACAACTGCTGAAGACAAAGTTTGAAGACAACTGCTGAAGACAAAGTCTGAAGATCAAGTTCTCAGAAGTTGTCACAATAGCTGAAGTAGTTCTCTTCAGTAGTTGTGATGGTTTACATTTCAGTAGTTGGTAATCAGTAGTTTTATGTTATGTAAAACATCTGAAGTTCTTATACTTCAGATGTTATAACTTTAGTAGTTGTAATGTTAGTTTATACTTAGCTTTTAATGAAGGTGTCCTCAGTTGTTGTGGACATCTTCAGTAGTTTAGTTAATTTCAGTTGTTTGTATAAATCAGTTTGATGTCACTATCATGTGACTTTAGCTGATGTCACATTTCTTATAAAAGGAATGTTGACCTAATTTCCCTCTACGGGAAGTTTGTGCATGAATGAAAACATTCTTTTTGCAGAAAACTCTCTCTCTATAACTGTTATTGTTTGATTGAATATTCATATTATTCTTGCTAGAATTTCGTTTAATTTGTGTGATATTCCGCTGCAAATCCTAATCTAATTGATCAAACTAGATCTCGATCCTTTCAAATGGTATCAGAGCAGGTTAATCATTGATCGATTTAACAATTGATCATTGAAACTGTTCTTTTGATATCTTAGTTTGATCGAATTAGTAAATTTGCAAGAATTGGTTATAGAGTTTGTTTTTATGTTGCTTACTGTGAATCAATTTGAGATTCTTCTTGTTTCAAACTGTGTTGTTGAGTTTTTGAGTTAGATCTGTTAAACTCTTATTGAACCTGTTTGAATTGGTGAAAATGGCTGCATCAATCAATGATCCTCACAATACTGGCTCCTCAACAAAGCCTCCGATGCTTGTTAGGAATAAGTACAACATATGGCAACGACGAATGCTCCATCACCTGTCTGTTAATAGTTCAGATTGTTGGAAATCTGTGGTTCATGGACCATATAAGCCTATGGTGAGTAATCCGGAAACCAATGAAATGATTCCGAAGAAGAAAGAGCAATATTCAGATGAAGATCTGAAACTGTTTGAAATTGATGCTAAAGCCCATGGAATTCTGGCCATGGCACTGCCTAATGAAATCTATTCTGGAGTTATGCATCATGAATCTGCTCATGACCTCTGGGTTGCTTTGAAAGAACAATTTGAGGAACTAATGAGGTCTTAGAAAACAATAGAGAAATCCTTACCCAGCAATATGAGACATTCTCTCATAGAAAGGGTGAGTCACTGACTCAACAGTTTGAGCGATTCTCCTGTTTGATATCTGAGTTGAAAATGGTTAAACATGAATATACAAACAGTCAGGTGAATAACATATTTCTCAGATCCCTGCTTGAGAGATAGGACACATATACCATTGTCCTACGCTCCAGTGCAAATCTAGATAATCTATCTCTCACCCAACTTCATGGGAAACTAATAACATTTGAAAGAGAGATAGAACAGAAAAGAAAACTGACTTCATCTGGGAAGCTCACTGATATTTTTGTACCAGGGAATACTGCTCTGGTTGGTCATGAGTCAGAATATGCTACATCAGAAAGTTCCTATGATGAGCATATTGATTTCTCTTCAAACAGTGGAGATCATGCTTTTGCTGGTATTGATTGTAATTCAGGATGTAATAGTGACAATCTGTGCTTTTTGATGGATGATTTGAAAGGAATTGTTGATGATGATTTGGAAGAGATGGATATTTTGAGCCAAATGGCATTAGTTAATATCATATCTTAAAATTTTTACAAAAGGACAGGTAGAAAATTCCCTGGTCTCTCTAGAAAAACCGAAGTTGGTTTTGACAAGAGCAAGTTGAGGTGTCACAAGTGCCATAGACTTGGACATTTTGCAAGAGAGTGTAGATCATCTGGATCTAACTCTTCTACGCCCTTTGTGACCTTTCCAAGCAATAATTCACAAAACAAAGGGCAACATTCTACCAGTTCTGGTCATCATTCACAAAATCAATCATCTCCTGCATATTTTGTTCCTCAAGGTCAAATGCCATATCCATATCCCTGTTTTTACATGCCACAGTCCAATCAGGTTCCTGTACCCATAGCTCAACAATCACATGCCCTACCTGAGCCTCCACCATCTCAATCAAATCAACAATCTCAATCTTAATCTCAATCACATCAAAGCTTTTTCACTCCTGGTGTTGTTGACTGGAGTAGTTTACCAGATGATCTTTCTGGTTATTCTGAACAAATGTTTTCTGGTGCTGGTCAACATGGTGGTGAAAATCCTTTTGGAAATATTGCTCTTATGGCCCTGGAGTCTACTGGTGGTTCAAGCTCAAATGCTTCATCATCACAGGTACCACAAGTATCTTCTGAGGCTAAGGCCAAGTTGTGTTCTGAGTCATGCATAGCTGCTTTTGCCTCAATTAGAGAAGCAAATATAGCTTTAATTAATCAAAATCTTGACCTATAGAAAGTGATTTCCAAAAGAAAAACTGAGTTTGAGTCTGTTTTAAAAGAAAAAGATGATGAGATTTACAAATTAAAATGCCAAATCACTGATGAAAAGGCTAAGGTAGAGGTCCTTTTAGAAAATCACAAGAGTCTCAAATAAACACTTGCAGCTACTCAAGTGAGTGTGAACGCTGAGTAACATCTTGCAAGGGGTTTGAAATGCTTCTCAGTAAGCAAACTGCTTCAAATGTGAAGTTTGGGATTGGATATAATCACACTGAACCTCCTACAGATTTTACTCCCAAGATAGCAGTAAAATCTGAAGGTGAAATCAATTCCCAAACCACATCATCATGTGTCTCATCCTCAAGTGATAATGTACAATCAGAGGATGAAGTCAGTAATAGTACCTCAGCTAATCAGTCTGCTGATGGTCCTACTGCTGATGAACACATGATCAAAGAAAAGGTGAGTACTTCAGGTGTTGTCTCAAAAGGTATTCAAAGTATTGAAGAGCAAGTAACAACACCTGAAGAACATTTCAAGCCAAATGGAACCAAACATGGTTTGACAACTGCTGAAGAATCTATCAGGAAATCCAAATGTACTGATAGAAAATTTCTGAAGAACAAGTCTTCAGTTGTTACAAATCCTTTAGTACTTCACATAAGTACTGAGAGGAAGAAAGTACTGAAGAACACATCTTCAGTAGTTTCATCTTCTTCAGCAGCTGATCAACAGAAGATGAAGAAAAAGCCATGTGAAATATGTGGTCTATTCAATCATCTCACTAATGAATGTTGGTACAGAAAGGGTTCCAAATTTAACAAGGATAAAATCATTAAAAAGAAAATTAATGAAATGAAAGATGAATTTGAAACCAAGTTTGTGCCACAAACATCTCAACCTGATAAACCAAAGTCTTCACAAAAATCTAAACAGAAGAAAGAGGTTTATCATAAAACAGCTAAAACTAATCCTCAAAGATTATCAAAACAATAGACTAAGTTTGTGTCTTTCAAAAAGGAGGACATGATGTCTCACAGGAACCATTCACAAACAAGTACTGATGTGTCTGCTGAACTGAAAGCTTTAACAACCAATCAGACACAACTTGTTATGATGGCTCAACATCTATTGGGGAGAGTTAACCAAATAGATATACCTATGATTAAACCACTGAAAAGGAAAACTAAGCCAAAATCAAAGGAATCCTTTTTAGCACCATCTCCATCTTCAAAGGCTGTTAATCATGACAAATCAGTTAGTATAAAAGCTGTTGATGAGAACAAACCCACAACCAAAAAGGTTTGGGTCTCAAAAGCTAACTAGTTGTTGTGATATATGCAGGGTTCTTCAAAATGCCATAGAAGCATCTGGTATGTGGACAGTGGAGGATCTATGCATATGACTGGGAGCAGATTCTTTTTCATGACTACTCTCAAGGAAAGAAGAGATTTGTATCTTTTGGTAATGATGTTAAGGGTTACATCATCGGCAAAGGCTTTGTTTCAAATGGTGAAATAAGGTTTGATGATGTCAACCATGTGGAGAATCTCAAGTACAATTTGTTGAGTGTCAGTCAAATGTGTGATAAAGGGCATGTTGCACTTTTCACCAGTCAGAACTGTCAAATTTTGTCTTTCAATGTTTTGAATATGATTGACAAGATATTGGATGAACATACTCTCCTGAAAACCAACAGGATTGGAAGAGTATATGCCTTAGACTTATCAAAGAAAATTGATCTAAAAGGCCATTCATGTCTGTTCTCCAAGGCCTCTCCTCAGGAATCTGAGCTTTGGCACAGAAGGCTTGGTCATGTGAATCTTAGAAACATGAACCAGCTGATCCTTCATGGCTTAGTGAGAGGTCTGCCATTAAAAGAGTTCAAATGTGATGATAACTGCTCTGCTTGTTTAAAAGGAAAGCAACATAAAGTATCATTCCCTCCAATAGAAGAACCAAAGTCCACTGCCTGCTTGCAATTACTGCATATGGATCTTTTTGGTCCAGTAAGAGTGATGAGCATGGCAAAGAAAAAATACTGTCTAGTAATTATGGATGATTATTTCAGATTTGTATGGACCTTCTTCTTACATTCAAAAGATAAGGCTGGTCAAATTATCATCTACTTTGTGTTGCATGTGGAAAAGCAGTATTCTCTTTCTGTCAAGTGTGTGAGGAGTAATAATGGCACAAAATTTAGAAATCACACACTTGATGAATTTTATTTCTCTAAGGGAATCAAGAGGCAATTTAGCATTCCTAGAACTCCTGAACAAAATGGAGTGGTGGAGAGAAAGAACAGGACCCTTATTGAAGCTGCAAGGTCAATGTTGGCTGATTCTGGTTTGCCACTAACCTTTTGGGCTGAAGCTGTTAACACAGCTTGTTATGTGCAAAATAGAGTATTGGTAAATCAAAGGTTGATGAAGACTCCTTATGAAGTGTTACATCATTTGGCTCCTCTGATTTCCTTCTTTAGAGCATTTGGGTGTCCTTGTTATATTCTCAACACAAAGGATCCACTTCAGAAGTTTGAATTAAAGGTGGATGCAGGGTACTTTGTTAGGTATTCCTCTACTTGCAAGGCATACAGAGCTTTTAATTGCAGATCAAAGATTGTAGAAGAAACCTTGCATGTAAAGTTTAATGAATCTCCAAAGGAGAAAATCCCACAAAACCCTGTGGAGTTATTTGATCTGGACATACTGCAATATGTTCCTTATCAGTCTCCAAATGTTGCAGGTTCTGTGAATCCATCATCTTCTGCAACCTATTATCCATTTGTTGGTATAAATGCAAGTTTTAGTGATCAACTGCCTGAGTCTACTAAACTTGATGTTCCTGTAGCTTCAGCAGTTCCATCCACAACAATGCTGATGAGATCTTTAAATCCTCTACTTCATTTTTAATTATCATCTCATTCTAGGTTTCAAGAATCCGGATCACCATCTGTTGCTGCTGAATCACCTACAAACACTTGCACATATCTTATTGAGTATCAAGAACTGAAGAATCATCCCATGTCTCAGATCATTGGTGACATCAATGCTGGTGTTTCAACCAGAAATCAATTGTCCAACTTTTGCTTCTATGCTCTCTTCATCAGTCAGCAAGAGCCAAAGAATTATCATATTGCATTAAGAGACAATGGATGGGTTGAAGCTATGCAACTTGAGCTTTTCAGTTTCAAAAGCAGCAAGTGTGGGAACTGGTTCCTCTTCCCAAGGTAAGTGTGCCATAGGCACTAAATGGGTGTTTAGGAATAAAACTGATGAAAAAGGCCAAATTGCCAAAACCAAGCCAGACTGGTTGTACAGGGGTTTTCAAAAGAAGAAGGTATTGATTATGATAAAACCTTTGCCCCTGTAGCCAGACTGGAAGCAATCAGATTGTTTTTAGCTTATGCTGCCTTTCATAATCTCAAAGTTTTTCAAATGGATGTCAAAAGTGCATTCTTATATGGTAATAAAAGAAGAAGTTTATGTGTGCCAACCACCAGGTTTTGAAGATCATAAACATCCAGATTGGGTGTATAAGCTTGATAGGCTCTTTATGGACTAAAACAAGCACCTAAAGCCTGGTATGAAACACTGTCCAATTTTTCTTCTTCAAAATAATTTCACTAGAGGCCCATAGATAAAACCTTGTTCATTAAGAAAGTAGGCTTGCATAAACTCCTTGTTCAAATTTATGTTGATGATTTATTTTTTTTTGCATCCTCTGATCCATAGTTGTGTGATGCCTTTACTAAGTTGATGCAACAAAAGTTTGAAATGAGTGCCATGGGAGAATTACAGTTCTTTCTAGGGTTGCAAATCGAACAAAAGGCTAATGGAACTTTCATTCATCAGTCAAAATATACAAAGATTTGTTGAAAAAGTTTGATTTACAAAACTATAAGCCTTGTTCTACTCCCATGTGCAGCACCACACAACTGGATGCTGATCAGAAAGGTAAAGCAGTTGATGAACTCTTTACAGATGTATGATTGTGTTCCTTGATGTACCTTACAGCTTCTAGACCAGACATTATGTTTGCAACTTGTGTCTGTGCTAGATTTCAGGCTGCACCTAAAGAATCCAATATGATTGCAGTCAAAAGAATCTTTAGATATTTGCAAGGAACTCAATCTCTAGGACTTTGGTATTTCACTAGGCACTCTTGCAAATTAGTTGCTTTCTCTTATAGTGACTATGCAGGGTGTAAATTAACCAGAAAATCAACCTCTGGTGGATGCCAATTTCTAGGTAACTGTTTGGTTTCTTGGCAGAGTAAGAAACAAACTCTGTTGCTACATCCACTGCTGAAGCGAGTAGATTGCTGCTGCAAGTTGTACATCTCAGGTACTCTGGATTCAGAATCAATTACTGGATTATGACATTACAGAGACTAAGACTCCTTTACTGATGGACAGTGCTTCAGCTCTTTGTATTGTTAAGAATCCTATCCAGCATTCTAGGACCAAACATATTGAGATCAGACATCATTTTATCAGGTTGTTATGAAAAAGGTCTGATTGATCCAAAGTTTGTTCCTAGTGCTGATGAGCTTGCAGATATTTACTAAGCCTTTGGACAGTGCAACTTTTCAAATCTTATGCTAAGGCTTGGTATGTTGTAGCTTGAATAATTTGACAACTACTGATGATCTCAGCTCCCAAGTACTGATGAGCATCAGTATACAGCTGTCACAAATAGGTACTGAAGCTATTTTATCTTCAGCAGTTTTTCATAACTACTGAGACTAAATTCCTTAAAGTACTGAAGTACTTTATCTATTGCAAGTACTGAAGTGATTACAACTACTGACGTATGTTCTAACAATAAGTACTGTTGACCAATGAAACATCTCAAAATCAGATAATCTGCTGAGTAAGTGTTAAGGTCAAATGAACAACTGAGATATGTGAATTGACGACAACAACTGATGAGTAATTTTATATTCAATTGTTTCAAATAACTGTTGTTTCATTTCCAAACAACTGAAGCCAAACCAATGCTTCAGTAGTTTTTCAACTACTGATGACAAACACCAAGTCTTCAGTTGTTTACAACACCTGAAAGTTAAAACCATGTCTTCATTGTCTTCTAACAACTGATGACTAAAACCAACACTTTCAGTTGTTTTCTTTCAGCATTTTCCTATCCTATAAATACCTAACCCTAACTTCAAACTTTTCATAAATCGATTTCCGAACGTTCATCTCCCATTAATGGCGACCATGCAAATCAAACCTCGACACAACTGTGTTGCCTACTTCACCAATCGACCTTTGGACTAATTTTGATGATGCTATTGATCTGATGGCTGATTCCAGTATCGAACTGCTTTTCTTCTGAATCCCCATCTATCCCAACTCTCTTCGTCAATTCTAGACAATGTTACCATCCATACTGGTGAGAATGATATCGCGATCACTCTCCAGTCATTTGTAAACCATAAGAAGGTGGTAGTCACTCCTGCTATCATTCGCCAAACGCTAGATCTGAATGATGCTACCTTTGTCACCAAATACCCAAAGGGCACCATTGATCTCTCATTCATTAACCATGGATATGAGGGCAACCTAAGTGCTACAACCATTCTGAAGAAGCACTTTCATGATGCTGAACGCCTAATCTTCCACATAATCAATGTTTGCCTTCCCCCAACCTCTTTATGGGATCAAATGTCATCCAGGTGGCAGCAGGTATTGTATTCTATCTTGAACGCCAAAGCTTAAATTTTTCTGAAATTATATATTTAGAATTAAAAGATTTGGCAATGAAACCTGTACCTAACAGATGGCTATTATATCCAAGGTTTCTTATGGCCATAATCATGAATCAGTTACAATCTGATGGCCCTGTTGGCCTTGGAGTCCCTTTGGTGGTAGTTTGCCAGAGGTATACTCCAGGCACAACTCTGACCCACACCTCAAAGAGGCTGCCAAACCGCTAAAACCCAAGCAGAAGGTACCCACAGCCTCATCCTCAGATCCAAAGTCCCCTCCAAACCTCACTCCAACAAACCAAAAAGGCTACTCAGGGAGTTGAGTCCCCTGATGATGCCCCTGCAACACAAAGGCAGGATGAAACTATGGGTAGTAATCCCCCTGTATTTTCCAGGACTCTACCAGCTGAAACCGCTCAGGAATCCTCTCAACAGGATCCTGATGCAACCAAAAATGGGGAAACCACATTACTGGAATCTCTCTCACTTGAGGGATTGCCATTGAAGAGCACCATTCACCCCAGGTGCAATCCTTTTCACACCTATCTCCCACTGAAGCCACCCCTACAAGCCCAACTGTGGTTATTGCACAAGTGCTAACTCAACTACATTCTCTACCCCTCCCCAGAAACCTATTACTACTACTGGAAAACCTCATCCGTTGAGGGAGAGGATTATAATGTAGCTGATAACCCACAGCACAGGGATTATAGAGTTCAATTCCCTGTGTAGAGGAGATTAGAACATCTGGTGAGGCTGCCTCTTCTCCTTGTTCAGCACATGATCAGGATGAAGCTGGATCATTTCTAAGTCCTCACCAGAGCAACTGCCAATGAAGGACATTATCCTGAGGCAGGAAGTCCCCAGTTTTAAGAAATAGGGGCACCTGTGAATACTAATCTACACTCAGCACATGTTCATCCTGATTTCATCAGGAGGTCAGCTGATTCAGCACAGTCTGATGATGACCTGGGCTTTTTCTTTGATGTTCTAGCCCATAATACTATTCTTGAGACTGAGGTATGCAGACTACAAGAACTTCTTGCCAAAATGTCACAAGAATCAAGTCCATCTGTCCACATTCACCCACAGATGGCATTTCTCCTGAAACTATCCCAACACTGAGCCACTCTCAACAAATTTGCCACCAGCCTCTGCTTCAGGTGCCATTTCTCAGGGACAGAACCCCTCTGACAAATGGTTGCTGCCTTTCAAACATCCTTACCTCTCATCACTTCCATAATCACAAACACTGTACATCAAGCCATTGATGAGAGGCTTTCCTCAACTCTTCAATCTTTAGTTGATGTTGCGGTTTCTAAGCGACTTTCTGACATTCACACCCCTGAACCCAATGCAACCAAAAAGGGGGAGACTAAGTCAGTGAAAGTAGACAAAAGAAAAAGAGCTGAAGAGGAAGCAGAAAAAGAGTAGAAAGAAAAGGAGATGATCACCTACAAAAGGAAGAACAGCTCTGAAAAGACTAAAGGTGAGAAAAAGTTAGAAGAATTGATCAAAGAGCTGATGAGCAACATAGCAGATCTATGGATAAGATTATTGATCAACTCTTCAGACAAGGATTTGACACTGCCAAACTTGACTCTGAGATCAGAAGGTTAGAGATTCAAGAAATTGAACAAAGATGGGCAAGTTGGTGAAAAAGAAGAGAAAGGCTGGAAACTATGGCAAGATTTATATCAAAACATCTGGGAAGGTCAATCATTGAAGTAAAGTCATGGTCCAGAGACAGTATTTTGGAGATACCCCCCGAATCTGTTTTCTGAAGTATTTAACAAAGGATTGATCATAGAAGCTCTTGATGAAGCTGGTGTTGGGAAAGGACTGATATGGCAAAATTATCCAAGCTTCACTCACATCCAAGATGCTAGAGCATCCTGCACTATCACCCAAACCAAACAACCACCTTCACAACCCTCAAAACCAACTCCTTTACCTAAGAAACCTACTAAACCCATTACCAATGATGCACCTAAGAGGAAGAGAAGGGTGTTGAGGATGGAAGAAGAAGAAGAAGATGATGATGAGGATGATAGTCTGCCACTCTCTGATGTTTCTCAAATAAAAATGCCTGAGCCTAGGAGTCACCCCTAATAATCACACCTGACTTCCAAAGGCAAATGGTAAAAGTCAAACTCGAAGAGAAGAACAGCACAAACAACATGATGAGCAGCTGTTAAGGATGATTGATAAAGAGTTTCCCAACTCTTCATCCATACAAGCTATGAAGAAACATGCTCAGAGGATGTATACTCTCAGATTTACATTCCAATATCAGAAAGAGAGAGTGAGAATTTGGCAAGACCCCAGAGTAAGTGACAGAATTCACAAAATGAAGATTCCAAGCAGATACAACGGTCAAGTAAAGAAGATTGTAGATGTTGTGATAATGTTGGCCATTGTAGTGTCACCGTGGGAAATTCTTGATGACTTCAAGAGAGCTTACAAGTCTAAAATGACTCCACAAAATTTACTAGAAAACAAAATGGTAAAGAAGGGGTTAATCTACAAGAAGCTTGAAGAAATAAGAAGAAATGAGCTCCAGTTATTGCTTGAAGGCACTCATCCTGATGAGTTTGCATACAGAGAGATAACAACTGTGGAGCTGAAAAATGGAAAGCATATTAAGTACTTATCTGAGTACTATGGGCCTGAGTTCTTCTTTGAAAGTGGAGCTGAAGAACTCACAATGGAAGAACAAGTTTTTTTCCTTGAGGCCTATGTCAGAGAGTCTTACAAACTTATCATTGGGAAGTAGGTTTCATGGATGGGGTAACAGCTCTGTGTCCAATTCCCCAAGACAGAGTTCCCATTCATCCTTTGCCAATCAAATCTTCTGAAATCTCTTCCCTGGCCTGAGCTTATATTGAAGAATTCTAAGCTGATCCAGATTTTGTTTATGCCAATAAGTGGAGCCTCAATAATTTTAAAGGTTTTGGCTGCATTGGTTCAGGGGGAGTTTGTTGGACCAAAAGAACCAATGAGCGAGATCAGCAAAAACCTTTAAGTCCCACAGACATCAAAACAACTGAAGTGATCTACAACAGCTGAAGACAAAGTTTGAAGACAAAGTCTGAAGACAAAGTCTAAAGACAAAGTCTGGAGACAACTGCTGAAGAGAAAGTCTGAAGACAACTGCTGAAGACAAAGTCTGAAGACAAAGTCTAAAGACAAAGTCTGAAGACAAAGTCTGGAGATCAAGTTCTCAGAAGTTGTCACAACAGCTGAAGTAGTTCTCTTTAGTAGTTGTGATGGTTTACATTTTAGTAGTTGGTAATCAGTAGTTTTATGTTATGTAAAACATCTGAAGTTCTTATACTTCAGATGTTATAACTTCAGTAGTTGTAATGTTAGTTTATACTTAGCTTTTAATGAAGGTGTCCTCAGTTGTTATGGACATATTAGAAGTTTAGTTTAATTTCAGTTGTTTGTATAAATCAGTTTGATGTCACTATCATGTGATGTCAGCTGATGTCATATTCCTTATAAAAGGAATGTTGACCTAATTTCCCTCTACGGGAAGTTTGTGCGTGAATGAAAACATTCTTTTTGCAGAAAACTCTCTCTTTATAACTGTTATTGTTTGATTGAATATTCATATTATTCTTGCTAGAATTTCGTCTAATTCGTGTGATATTCTGCTGCAAATCCTAATCTAATTGATCAAACTAGATATCGATCCTTTCACCTGGTGTGGTCATTCCTCATGAGCATATCCTGCTTAGAGCCCCCAGGAAAAGAAACATGTACAAGATGGATTTGCAAGAAACCTCTCCCTCTGGAGAAGTTTCATGCTTTCTGTCTAAAGCCAACAATGATGAGTCTTTCCTATGGCATAAAAGAATGTGCCATGTAAAATTTAAGAACATGAATAAACTGATTAAGCATGATTTGGTAACTGGAATCCCAAAGAAAGAGTTTACAAGTGATGACCACTTTGTTGCATGCCTGAAAAGGAAGCAACATAAGGTATCTCACAAGCCTAAGGAAAGCAACTCCATCACTACACCCCTACACTTGTTACATATGGATCTCTTTGGCCCCACCAGTGTAATGAGTTTAAGAAGGACCTTATACTATCCAGTGATCACAGATAACTTTACAAGATTCACTTGGGTTTTCTTCCTTAGAACTAAGGATGAGACTCTTGAGATTTTGAAGAATTTCATCTTAAAGATTGAGAATCAATCTGGTCACAAGGTCAAGATCATAAGATGTGATCAAGGAACCGAATTTAAGAACCATATCCTTGATACATTTTGTGATGAAAAGGGTATTACAAGACAATTTAGGGCTCCCAGGACTCCTCAGCAAAATGGTATTGCTGAGAGGAGAAACAGGACACTGATTGAAGCTGCAAGAACCATGCTGTCTGACTCTAAACTGCCCATCACCTTCTGGGCAGAGGTAGTCAACATTGCCTGCTATGTGCAGAACAGAGTTTTAGTAGTTAAGACTCATGGAAAAACTCCTTATGAACTTTGGCACAAAAGGAGACCTTTCATTGGTTTTCTCAGGTCATTTGGATGTCCTTGCACCATCTTGAATACCAAAGATCAAATGGCCAAGTTTGTTGAGAAATCAGATGATGGACACTTTATTGGATACTCTTCCCAAGCTAAGGCTTATAGAGTGTACAATCTCAGAACTAGAATTGTTGAGGAGTCAACTAATGTGACTTTCAATGAACACACACCTTGTGTTGTTGGTTCTGATCCGGATTGGTTGTTTGATCTTGATTTGGTTACCAATGTTTTAACAAATCTTGTGAGAATGTTTCAGTATCTGCAGAAAATTTAAATATAGATGATCCTGATCCAAGATTTGAGCTAGGAAGATCTTCAAGACATATATCTTCAGCTCCAGTTGGAACCACTTCTGCAAATGAGGTTTCTGTCAGCCCAACAATGACAAATTCAGCTAATACATCTGGTATGCCTTCAAATTCTAGCTCAGAGGCTCTACAACCAGATAAGAACACCTCAACTGCGGAAGACAACAATGGTGATGGTGACAGTGACCAAGAATTTCTTGATGCCACTAACCACACCATAGATGAGAACATCAATGATGTCACACACTACTTGGATCAAGTTTCACTTGAAAAGTGTGCTGATGTGGTGGGAGAAACATCTATGCCAGATCTAAATTTTTCAAATTTAGATCTTTCTCAACAACTTGCTGTGATCCCTCAGCTTAGGATCCACAAGTCTCGCTCTACCACAAACATCATTGGAGATGTTGTCTCAGGGGTAAAGACAAGAGGACAAACCCATGAAGCAAATACTTGTCTTCACTCTTGTTTTATATCCCAGATAGAGCCAAAGAAAGTTGATGAAGCTCTAAAGGATGAAAGTTGGGTTGAAGCTATGCAACAAGAGCTGCTTCAATTCAAAAGGCAGAAAGTTTGGAACCTTTGTCCTCTTCCTTCTGGGAAGACTACTATTGGAACCAAATGGGTGTTTAGGAACAAGAAAGATGATAAAGGCATCATCATCAAGAACAAAGCTAGACTGGTTGTTCAAGGATACACACAAGAAGAAGGGATTGATTACACTGATGTCTTTGCTCCAGTGGTAAGATTAGAAGCTGTTAGGATATTCCTGGCATTTGCTGCATCCAAGAACTTCAAGGTCTTTCAACTTAATGTGAAGTGTGCCTTTTTGTATGGAGTGATAGATGAAGAGGTTTATGTCAAACAGCCACCTGGTTTTGTAGATCCTGATCATCCTGATTATTTCTGCAAGCTTGACAAAGCTCTTTATAGGTTGCATCAGGCACCCAGGAAGTGGTATGAGACACTGTCTGAGTATCTCTGTAAACATGGATACAGGAGGGGTACTATATATGGAACTCTCTTCATCAAAGGACGAGGAAAAGACATATTGCTAGTTCAAGTATATGCGGATGACATCATCTTTGGTTCAACAAATCCAAAGCTCTGCAAATACTTTGAGAAGCTGATGAAAGACAGATTATGAGTGCCATGGGGGAACTCAATTTCTTTCTGGGAATTCAAGTGAAGCAAGTTGAAGATGGCATCTTCATAAGTCAGTCAAAGTATGTTCAGGACATACTCAAGAGGTTTAATATGACTGACTGTAAGATTGCTAAGACACCCATAGCCAGAAACCACTCTCTTGGTCCTGATCTTGAGGGGGAGTGTGTAGATGAGCATTTATATAGGGCTATGATTGGGTCTCTTATGTATCTTACTGCTAGCAGGCCTGATATCATGTTTGCTACATGTATTTGTGCAAGATATCAAGCCAACCCTAAGATGTCTCACCTTATCACTGTCAAGAGGATTCTAAGATACCTCAAAGGTGCATCAACACTTGGACTATGGTATCCCAAGAATTCTGACTTCAATCTGTATGCCTATATAGATAGTGATTATAGTGGTTGCAACATGACTGCAAAGTCCATATCTAGGGGATGTTAATTTCTTGGTGGAAGGGTTGTCTCATGGCAATGCAAGAAACAATCCTGTGTCTCTACATCATCTGCTGAAGCTAAATACATTGCTGCTGCAAGCTGCTATGCTCAAGTACTTTGGATTTAGAATCAAATGCTAGACTATGGGTTAAACTTCAAGGAGACTCCCATTCACATAGACAACAACAGTGTAATCTCAATCACAGAGAACCATGTGCAGCACTCAAAGACAAAGCACATCAATATCAAGTATCATTTAATAAGAGATAACTATGAAAAGGGATTAATTAAACTAGTCAAGGTTCACACAGATGAACAATATGTTGATCTGTTTACAAAGGCTTTTGATGAACAGAGATTTAAATATCTTATATCAGCTATTGGGATGATCAACCTTGTGTAGATCTTTGTTAAAACTAATTCTTATTATTCTTTAAAATTAATGTGTGTCCTAAGTTGTCTAGTTCATCACTTTCATAAGCTCATATTTTCTTTGGATGAAAATTTCTTTTTGAAGACTTTTCTTAGATTTTTGAAAATTTCTGATACTTCAGAAGTTATGCCTTTAACTTCAGAAGTAAATCATGCCTTCAAAATAAATAACTGTCTGAGAAATTTACCTTCGGAAGAGTTTTCAAATTTATCTTTCGAAGCTTAAATACTTGTCTCAGACACTTACTCATTTTCAAGGACCATTTACTTCAAAAGCAAAATTAATTCTCGGAAGCTTTGTTAGTTTCTACACAAAGCATTCAAGTTTTAATTTTTCTTCTGAAGCAAAATTTTCAAACCTCTCAGGAAATTCTTCCGAAGACATTTTAGCTTCGGAAGCTTTTTAATTAAAACTTCCGAAGATAATTAACCTTCGGAAGCTTTTTGTTTTCCAAGAAAACTACTTTTTGAGCAAAAAGTAAACTACTTTTTTAGAGGTGGGACCGACATCCGAATTTCAAAGTTTATCCTCCTTCATTAAACTTTATCTGAAATCCTTCTCACATATAAACCCAACGGTTTTCCCCCTCTTTCTATCATCTGTTCTTCCTCCAAACCTAAAACCCCAAATTTCTCTCTGAAATTTCTTTCTTTCTTCGTCCTTAAGCTACTTCAAAATGGCCAAACTTGCTCACAGAAATGATCCCAACTTTACCATGCAGCTATACAGACAACACAATCAGGTTGCTCTGTTAAGCTCTGAGAAAGATCCTCATTTCTCAGAGGTTTGCCGTTTTCTAACTCTGTCAAACTACTTCACCTCCCTAACCATTGATCCTCCACTCTATGAGGATCAGTTGCTTGAATTCTGGAAGACCTGCCAAGAGGTCATTAGGGATGGGGAGAAGGCATTGTCTGCCACAATACAAGGGAGAACAATCTTCATCACTCCGGCCATCATCAACCGACATCTTCAGCTGGATGATGAAGAAGGTGAGGTGTTTTTCCCAAAGTAAGTTGTCAATCATTCCTTTGAGCAAATGGGGTATGAGGGAGATTTCTCTGTAAAGACCTTCAGGAAAAGGAAGGTCTCATCCCAATGGCGATTCTTGCTCCATGTGGTCATCCACAGCTTATCAAACAAGCATGGTGGATGGGACCAGATTCCTGAAGATCTCTCCTTCATAGTCCATGGAATGGTTCAAGGGGTCAAATTCAGGTACTCTCAGTTTATTTATACAAATTTACTTGCAAATTTAGACTCCTTAGAATATTACATGTTTCCTAGATATGTCCAGTGCATTCTTAACTATGAACTAGGCTCACAGTTAAGGGTAACAGGTAACATTCTTAAATTGGGATAGATGAAGCCCGGCATCTTTAAAATACTGAGAAAGTCCACTGTTGGATTCTCTGGGGTAGAAACAACCCTAGTCCCAAAAATGTTAGAGCTTATTGCTCAAGGTGACAACCTAGCAGCACAAGCTAGAGTTGAACCCACACCTGTTACTTCCCAACCACCCACACAGCCTCAAATCTCCATCACCTACCAAAGAAAATCCAAACGAACCTCTGCTCAGACTATTCAGTCTGTGGAGGCCCCCATATACTCACCCATACAGGAAGAAGTGGACATTGGAGCTCCCACTTCTCCTGAGGAGCAAACCACTCCCATCTCTTCAAGAATCAGTGCTGAGGTTCCTCATGCTCAGCCTGATGAGCTCATTAGCCCTACTACCTTAAGCCATCATTCTGAGTCTTAACACTCAAGTGATCAACCTTCAGGGGACAATTACCATCCCCAGCCTATAGATCTAAACCAACCGATTCCCAACCTTGAGTTCTATACTAATGAAGATATAGGTTTCAGTGAGTATAATGAATCTCTCTTCTTTCCCTCTACTCAAAGAGAGATGAGTACTCCTGAGTATCCTACATCTATCCCACATCAATCACTACAACTGAGGTGGACACTCCTGAACATGTTCAGATGTCCATATGGAAGAGGCTCTCACTTCTGAAAGTGATTACATCATTAAGACCTCAACCATGGCAACTCAGCCCACTGACATCTCAACTGAGACTGCCAGTGAGCAGAGGAAATCCAGTAGCCAAGAACTTAGAACTGGTAATGAGAGAAAGGACTCTTGTCCAATCTTCTCCATCCCCAATGATTCTTCTGATGAAAATGAGGGGGATCTGTGACTAAAAGTGCAAAAACTATCTAAAACATGCACTTACCTAGTCTCAAAGGTCAGTCACCTTGAATCTCAGGTGACTACCTTACAAAACAGGATCAATGACCAGCAACTTGAGATTTCATATCTTAAGGAAAAACTAGCTGGGAGACCCTTAAGGAGAGCTCAACCAGGAACACAAGAACCTGTGGATGTGATTGACCAATCCTCCAGCTCACCTATGCAAGTGGGTGATGCTACCAAAAAGGGGGAGAAAGTCATTACAGCCACAGAACCTGAGAGTTCCTCTGAGAGAATGGACATTGAGGACTCACCATCCTCACTTGCAACTGTGCATTCTCAGCAACCTCCTCTAGTTCACATTGATGAGGACTACATAGACTCCTTCATACAGAGTCTGTTTGAGGATGGGATACCAAGGGCTATGTCACCTTTACCATCCTTCAATCACATCATCGGGTGGAGGTATGAAAACAACAGGAAGGCCCTCATTATCATAAGAGTTCAAGGACAGCAAGAAGTCTTCAATTTTTAGAACTTGGACTACTATGAAGGTCTGGATCTAGTCAACATGCCACTTGTTAACACAAGCCAATCAAGACAAGCTGACAGACTGGCTAAAAGAATCCAAGACAGGATCATTGCAGAGTTTAGCCTAAGAAGGAGACTAAGGCAATCAGGCAATATCATCGGTCAACTAGATGTTGAGGCAGACCCTAAGATTAGCTTCATAGGGGAAACCTTGACTGAAAGCCTAGTGATAGAACTGAGAGCCCTGTCTATTATCTCCAACTACTGCAGAGATCCATATTCCTTATGAGACACCTGCTGGTGAAGGTGCTTCTCAACCTCTCTCTGGCCTGAGCTCAGATACTGCAACGAGCAATGAAGGCCAAATCTCTCTCCACCATGAGTCACAAAGGTCTGTGAGTGACAAAGGGAAAAGAAAGATGACATCTGAGGAGATTGAGGAGGAGGAGAGAGAGAGGAAAAGGATGCTAAGGGGAGAAAGTTCCTCTACTGAGTCTCCAAGACTCATGGAGTCTGTAATCAGGGCTGCCCCCAGACCAGATACTCAGAATGATGAGTTAAGGGCAGTCAGGATTAACTATCTACAGACTAGGAACTATGACATCGATAGTGTCATTTCTCTCCCTTGGATGAATTGAATGAGCTGGTTGATCTGGAAAGGTCAAGAGAGAAGAAGGAGGCAGAAGATGCAGAACTCCTAGTACAAGTCAAAGAAGAGATAAGAAGAAAAAGATTGTACAAAGGTATGACTACCCTCTCACCAGTTCAAGAAAGTCCTGAACAAGAGGATGTGGTTCAACAAGAACCTCAGGTAGATAAGGAAGAAGACAGAATCAAGATGATTAACTACCTGAGTGCCACAGTCCTCTATCAGACAGATGCACTCCTTCCCTTACCTTATGACTATATAGAGTTTGAGTACTTAAAACAACTTGAGCTTGAGTTAGTCAAGGAAAGAAAGACAACAAAGAAGAAGCTGAGGTAAGAAGCTGTAAAATCAAGAGCCATCATCCAAAAGAGCATGAAGAAGTCCACTGATAGGCAGAGGATGATGAGCTTCTTGAAGCTGTATGGATTCTTCGGAAGGAGACTTGGACCCATGTCTCTATCCACTATGGATGAGCATATTAGGGTAATCAAGCAGAAGATTAAGAGTGGAGAGCTCACTGACTTACACTCCACTCCAAGTCAGGCCCCACCTGAAGTGGAGGTTAAGGTTGAACAACCAGACACAACACAACCTGGACCTCCTGCTAATGCTCAGCAAGCTTCATCTTCTGATCCACAGCAGGGTCAACCTCCCTCTCCATCTGAACCTAAGAGAGAGGAAGTCCCAATTAAGAAAGACAGTGAAGATCAATCTGGTGCTGCAGGCCAGTCTTCTCGGTTAAAATTTGGAAAGAGAAAGAAGAGGATGGCTTCTAAACCAAAGTCTAAGAAGAAAAAGAATCCTGCATCCCCTTCTGAACCTCAGGATGAATCAGAATAGCCTGAGGATGTGCATCCAGAGGATGCTCAATCAACTCCAACTTCAGTAGCTCCTCTAGTGTCACACCCCGACCGACGGCGGAATCATCGGGGCGGACGAATGGGAGACGATTGCTCATAGCACATGGAACTAATTAAGTTGAATTATTATTAAATATCATTATTCAATAAACATTACAAGACAAATAAAATAATAACATAACAATCAAAATACAACCAAAAACATAGGTCTTTCAATTAGTCTAGGTCCACGTCCTATATGAGCACGAAGAGAATCCACAAGCAATAAACCTGAAACATGATAAAATTAAAAGGTCAACTAAAAAGTTGGTGAGTTTCCAAGGTTTTAATACATAATAAAACAAGGTTACAAGTAGCAATTCATGTCATAGGTTATAAGTTAGTAAGGTTATAGAACACATATCGTTACAACCAAACCTCGACTTGATTACAAGTATATAAGATTGGCTAAGTGTATTTGGTTCCCATGATGAACAAGCATACGTCATCAGGAGTCGGCAATACATCGACTTTAGCACCAAATAGGCTTGTCAGGCCCAAAGATCTAAGACGTCGCCAGGCTAGCAATAGTTAATGATTGTAAACAAACTATGTATCTCATATAATCACTTACAACACACAAATAACCATGACAAAATATAAAGATGAATTGCAAGTGCTTTACAAGTCTCAAACGTTTATAAGTGTATGATGTATAAGTATCATGTTTCACCCCAAAATAGTGTGAAATAAAGTAAAAAGGGGGCAAGGAAACTCACAAGATGTATACAAGGTGATGATAAGAATTTAAACGATGCTCTAATGAATTCTGTTACAAGTTACCTAAACGTATTAATTTTAAGATTAAGTTCAATAATAAGATTTAAGAATTATAAGTGAACTAGGGTTTCACTTGGAATTTGGGGTTTAAGTAATTAACTAAAATAATGAATCGTTTATGTTTTGATTTAGTAAAGATGGTATAAATCAATTAAGCCTAAAAATGATAGTGTAAGATTCAATAATTTAGTTTATTGAATTTAATATAGATTAAGTATAATGTGTGAAAATAATTAATTAGTTTAATAAATAATTATTTAAAATTTGATAAAGAGAATTAATTAAATACTTAATTTAATGACTTTAAACTATTTGAAATCATTTTATAAAGTTTTGAACTTTTAAATGATCTATTGCGAAGGTTTTATAATACAAAGCCCTAAAAAAATAAGAATAAAGTATAATGACAAATTATATTTTATAAATTTCAAGAATTTAAATAAAATTTTAAGGAATAGATTTATTAACTATTTATGATTTAACATGGTTAAATATATAGGTGAATAATCAAATATTTAAATCATTATTTAAATAACTATTTAAATACTTAATTATCTAGCATAAAATTTATAATGTTTGAAATAACCTAAATTTGAACCGTAATAGATTTAAATTACATAAAAGAATTAATAATGTTTTTTATAACAAATAATTAAATGTAAGCATTATAAGTTTTTAAATCTTTAAAAATCAATTTAATAACTTTTGAAATATTTTTATTAACAAAATAAGTTTTATTTTGATCTAATAACATATTAGTATAATTTTTGAAGTTTAAAATATATAAATTTGGCTTTAAAAAAATAGATGCCTGAGGCTGGGTTCGAACCCAAGACCTTCGGTTTAATGGTATAGAGTAGCAACCAGTCGGGCTAAGGCCCGAATCCGTTAAGATTTAGAAAATATTTTATAAATTCAATAACTAAAGAAAACCCCAATTTCTCAATAACTCTAAAATCGAATTGCCTCAAATTGAACATGAATTCATAGTTGTTAACGAAATTCAACTTAGGGCTTTTGATCCCTAAGTGAAATCGAGTATAAAGATGTGTTTAATTTACCCGAATTGAAGCGAAACTAATGAGCACAAATGAAGAACAAGTCGCGACTAAGATGAAATTGGTTTGAGATGCAATTGTTGATGATAATCAAATTAATCATGTGTAAAGCTTCCAAGAGTGATCACGACCAAAAACCCCTTATCAATTGAGATTCAAAACGTTTAGAAGGTGGGTTTGGTTGAGTTGCAGGTCCGATGAAGATGACGATTTGAATGTGATGGTTTTGTGTTTTTCAGGTAAAATTACGATGTGTAGAAGTTTAGGTATGGTTAAACGATCGTTTAGGTGTAATTAATTTGATTATTGTTGAGTGTTAAATGCCGATCAGTTCAAAGGTTGATGATTAACGGTTACCAAGCTCAAACCACTCCAAATTCGTCTTGAATGGGAATTAACGCGTATTAATAAGTTAGAAAACGGTTTCAGAGGGTGATTACGGTTGGATACACGAAGAATTTAGTGCGATTACGTGAGTTTAGGCTCACCGGCGCCACGCCGAAGTCTCGTCGGGCGGCCGCCGGGAAACCGGGGAGGGATAGAGGGTGGGGGGTTGGTTTTGTAAAATTAAAATTTACACTTTGAGTCCCTCGGTTTTGAATTCTTATAATTATATGCTAAAACATTTATTTAAAGTTTCAAATTTAACAAAATAGCCCCCTGGACTTAAATTAACTTAAAGTTTTAAATATTTTATATCTTATTATTATTATCATCATCACCATTATTATTATTATTATTATTATTATTATTATTATTATATTATTATTATTACTGTTATTATTATTATTATTAAATTCATAATTATTAGCGTTAACGTAATTTATTAGTTACATTATTAGGATTTATATTAGAAATTAAATGACAAACTAACAAGTAACATAAGTAGCCCACAAATTTCATAACTAGTTCTTACAATAATTTAACAAAGTTAACTTTTAACTTAACCAAAAATACGAGATGTTAGAGTCTCCCCTACTTTAGAGAATTTTGTCCCGAAATTAATCGCAAGAAGATTAATTTCAAGGTTATTTGAAAACTTAGATCTTATTTTGTGTTTGCAAGGGAACTATTGGGAGTGTTTAAACTCACAAGTTTAATTATGATGTTTTGCTATGTTTAAATTTGTTAAATTTCATAATTCATGATTTCATGTGTTTCTTAAGGATCAAGATTATAAATTTAGAATTTTAATTAATACGCTTTTGTATTTTAGATGATTCAAGACGATTAGGAAGGTTTTTTTCATGAGTGAAGCACCAAGCATTAGTTCGTTACAAGACTCGGCTTAACGAACATGAGAAATAAGTTCAAGATGCTTTTGGATGGGATATGGAATTCATAAGAGATTCTCAAGCAAATAACTTTAACGAAGTTTCTAGATGATCGATTCTTGTTTACTTATGTCATTAAGGTTTCAAGGTTTCATTAGTGTAACGTTGATTGTTTTTGTTTAAGATTAAAGATTCAATTTAAAATAAGAGCATCATTGTAATAGGTTTTCAGGATAAGTGTAGTTTTGAGGGAAAGATGTTTAGAAAGATTTTCAAGAGTCATTAAGAGAAATGGGATAAAGAGTTTAAGATTCAAGGGAACAAAATCAATGAAGAAACAAGTCAAAATAACAAGATGTTTGGAGTGTAACGTTCGGTTTACAAACCAAAGCATTACGTTGACTTATCAAAGTATTAAGTCAACTACAACTTTAATGAAGACATGCGTACCTATAAGCGGACACTCACCCCAAGGGTTCCCAGGTAAGGGAAACGGATCCATCGGTTGATTTGAATTTATATGAAAACCTTGCCTAGACAGAACACCTCGAGATACAGGCATCCCACTCTTCCAGGATTACATGTTTCAAGTTATAGGACATAGACTTTGACGAGACTTGAAAACCACGAATAAAGATTAAAAACACATTTTCAAAACCATTCGATTTAGGCATATAATGCCTTAGAATATGATTTAAGATTCATGTGTGCATTGATAAGATTCAAAGTATAAGAATAAGCACATAAGACATATAATCACATAATCAAGTATAACACATAAGGCACATAAAATCCTATCTAAGCATAATAATACATGAGAGGACTCACGTTTGGAAACTTCATCGTGTTCTTCGTTCTCCAATTGCCTTCTCAATCCGTCTTCTCTCGGTAGATAAGTGGATCTAGATTATCTGATTGAACGGTAGCCTATTTGTGATTTGTATCAACTGTTCTGTTGTGAATTTGGATACGCGTTTGTTGCAGGTTGATCTAATCATCTTCGACTAAATTTGTCTTCTCTAGGTAAATTTAGTGGATCTTAGAATTCATACTTCGATTGATACATTCAGGAAGCTGATTTGAGATTTGTATGAATTGTCTGTTTTGAATTTTGATACGTATATGTTCCAGGTTGTTAGGTTGATTAACTCGAAGGCGCATTCTCACAAACCAGCGGAGTCGGAGTATTTTAGATGTCGTACCGTGATCATCCTCTTCGACCCCTTATCACGCGTTCTAAAATGTCACTGTGTTCTTCATTTCCTTTTGATTGGAGTACATGCGTTCTCAATCAGTCCCCATCATGTCTCGGTAAATTCAATGGATCTTAGATGATAACCTATTTGTGATTCGTATAAACTGTGTTGTTGTGAATTTGGATACTTTTGTTGCAGGTTATTGAGTATGAAAGTGATTACAATTAAAGAGTCATCCAGGTTTCGCTTTATATGTTTTGTAAATATATATAGTTCACTTCAGGTTTTGGTTTTTTACGATACGTTAAGTATGGTATATCTAACATGATTTTGATTTTAAGTATTTAGAGGTTTGACTTAAACATGCAGGATGTTAGGGATTATTTTGTTCTTTTGTTATTTCACTTCAATAATTAGGTAGGTACTTTCATAATGGTAGTATAACTTATGATCATTTAACTTAGATTTTGAATTATATATACTCAAATTGAGAGACAATAATTGTAATACAAGAACAGACAGATTTGGTTAGGAAATCCCGGTAGAAGCTAATTGTAGATTTACGACATAGGGTCCAAAGGGATTTTTCCCTCAAAAACTCAGGGGTTGGATTTCCACTTCTTTCGGGCCTTTTTTTTATATTAGGTTCGTCCAACTATCATAGGTTCTTCTCTGTCTAAAGTGAGAAGGATTCTCTTTGTTGGATATTTTAGTGTAATTTGAGATTGCGTATGACATTCAAATAAGAGTGCACGCTTGTTTGAATGACATTGGGCCTAACGAAGGATCCAAGGGGGCAGCGCCCCCTTGGCGGGGGTTCGGGGGCAGCACCCCCGAGAGAAACAGGGTCCAAGGGGCAGAGCCCCTAGCTGAGGTCGAGCTGCCAGGTCAGCTTGGAAAATGCATTAGAAATTTAATTTCGGGCCAAATATGCATTCGTGGAACTTGAGGGACAAAAGGTGTAATTTACCCCAAGAAGCAGTTTTCTTGAAAACTAAAAATACGCTCCTGCATGTTCGGTTTCAAAATCCCCTGAAAGAAATTCGATTTCTTTATCTTCTCAAAATTGCTCAATCAAATATCCATACGAAAATCTTGAATCAATCTGATTTTATCCAATCAAATATTGGTAAACACTCCAATTGTTTGATCTGAAAGTGATTTTCGAGATTTATCCAGTAATTTTCAAGTAATTTTTAAGAATTCCTCGACAAAGATCAAACAATTTTGTGACGATGGCTGGTGAATCGGTGAGTGATATGACATCAAAGTTCGTGAAGTTGGCAAAATTTGAAGGAACAGATTTTCGGCGTTGGCAAAAGAAGATGCAGTTTTTGTTGACAACTTTGAAAGTGGTGTATGTGTTGACAACCCCGGTGCCAGAGGAAGTGGCGGATGAAACTATCGAACAAACAAGGAAAAGAAACAAATTCTGGAACGATGATTTCATTTTCCGTGGCACAATTCTGAATGGTATGTCTGATACTTTATTTGATATTTATCAAAATGTTGAATCCGCAAAAGAACTTTGTGTAGTACCGTTGAAGGGTGGTCAAATACAACACAACAACACAAAGAGGAGAGTAACTAAACTTAATCAAATAGTGAACTAGATCAACCACAAGAAAAAGACACTAAGAACACAAGTAATTAAGATACATAACACAAGAGCAAGATACACAAAAAGATGGTTTTCAAGATTACAGTATATTGCTTTCTTAATGTTCTATTACAAGTGTTACAAAGCATAAAGATAAAGTTACAAGAACATGAGATACTTATACTACATCCTATAGCTGGCCATACTATGAAAGCCAGTTGGATACAATTGACTAGACACAAAGCAAAATCAATTGTAGAGTCAAAAAGGCAGATTGCTTTTTTGACTTTGTGACTATGACATATCATAGCTCATATCCTTATCTATCACAAAAAGGATAAAGTACATGAAGTAGAAAGTTTACAGACTCAAGACCTCAATGTACAGTTACCAAAAGCATGGACCTTTTCACTAACTCATGTAAGTTGGTGACTTTACAGAGTTGCAGCGAAAAGGGGTCCAGCTTTATGGAAAAGTACATCAGATAAAGCATGTTGTTAAAAGTCTTCGGAAGAAATCCGTCTTTAAGAGTTGAGCTTCGGAAGACTTTGTCTTTGAAACTTCGGAAGACTTCATCTTTGGCTTCGGAAGATATTGGTCTTGGCGTCAGAAGATTTCACACTTAGAGTATTTCTGTTGCTTGTATGAAACTTTCAAAGCATTCTTCTTCAGTACTTGTGCAGCATGCATGCGCAAAGACTTTGGTTGCTTCAGCCTCTTCAAATAATCTCTACCAACTCCCCCTAGGCTGATGCTACCAAAACACTTAAAGACTTCAGATATCAACAGTGCTCATCAGAATAATAACCAGCCCTTTCTTCATAAGATAATCAGGATCCTTCAGACTATCAAAATGTCTTCTCATGTCAAAGAGATCATGCAGAGGCAATTGAAACATGTCTTGCCAAGTGTAGACATTCTCAATGCCATGATCTCTAATGACATGCCACCTTTTTGGATTTGTAGTGTATGTCCAAGATAGGATGGGTCTTTCTGATGCTAGAGGAGCTATTGGAGTGGGAGATGATGGAGCATCCTCTGGCTGCACATCCTCAGGATGTTCTGACTCATCCTGAGGTTCAGAAAAGGATGCAGTCTTCTTCTTTTTCTTTGTCTTTGACTTTGAAGCCATCCTTTTCTTTCTCTTTACAACTTTTAACTGAGAAGACTGGCCTGCAGTACCAGATTGATCTTCATTGTCTTTCTCAGTTGGGTCTTCCACTCTCACAGGTTTAGATTGAGAGTGAGTTTGACCCTGCTGTGGATCAGAATATGAAGCTTGCTGAGATTCAGCAGGAGGTCCAGGTTGTGTTGTCTCTAGTTGTTCAACTTTAACCTCCACTTCGGGTGGGGCTCGACTTGGAGGGGAATGTAAGTCAACTAGTTCTCCACTCTTTATCTTATGCTTGATCACCCTCATATGCTCATTCATAGTGGATAGAGATATGGGGCCAAGTCTCCTTCCGGAGAATCCATGCAGCTTCAAGAAGCTCATCATCCTCTGCCTGTCTGCAGACTTCTTTGTGTTTTTCAGGATGATGGTTCTTGTCTTGGCAGCTTCATCCCTTAGATTTCTTTTGGTTGTCTTTGTTTCCTTGACTATCTCAAGTTCAAGTTGTTTGAGATACTCAAACTTAATATAGTCAAAAGATAAGGGAAGAAGTGCTTCTTATTGATAGAGGCTTGTGGCACTTAGGTAGTTGATCATCTTGATCATTTCTTCTTCTTTATCTACCTGAGGTTCTTGTTGAACTACATCCTCATATGCAGAGCTTTCTTGAACTGGGGAGAGAGTAGGCACATGCTTGTACAATCTTTTCTTTCTTTTGTCTTCTTTAATTTGTACCAGTAGCTTTGCATCTTCTGCCTCTTTCTTCTCCCTTGACCTTTCCAGGTCAACCAGTTCATTTAGTTCCTCCAAGGGGAGAGAAATGACATTATCTATGTCATAGTTCCTTGTCTGCAGATAGTTTATCCTGACTGCCCTTAACTCATCATTTTGAGTATCTAGTCTGCGGGCAGCCCTAATAGCAGACTCCATGAGTCTTGCAGACTCAGAAGAGGAAATTTCTCCCCTCAGCTTCCTTTTCCTCTCTCTATTCTCCTCCTCAATCTCCTCAGAAGTCATTTTTTCCCTTTTTCACTCACAGACCTTTATGACTCAGGATGGATAGAGCTTTGGACTTCATTGCTTAATGTAGCTTCCAAGCTCCGGCCAGAGAGAGGTTGAGAAGCACCTTCACCAACAGGTGTCTCAAAAAAGGAATTGATCTCTGTAGTAGTTGTCAGTGATAAGACAGGGCTCTCAAGTTCTGTCACTAGGCCTTTAGTCAAGGTTTCTCCTACGAAGCTAATCTTAGGGTCTGCCTCAACATCCAGTTGACCGATGACATTGCCTGATTGCCATAATCTTCTTCTAAGGCTGAACTCTACAGTGATCTGGTCTTGGATTCTTTAGGCCAACTTGTCAGCTTGTCTTGATTGGCTTGGATTGACGAGTGGCATGTTGACTAAATCCAGACCTTCATAGAAGTTTAAGGACGGAAAGTTAAAGATCTCCTACCACCCTTGAACTCTAATGATGATTAGGGATTTCCTGTTGATGTCATACCTCTACCCAATGATGTGATTGGAAGATGGTGGAGATGACATAGCCCTTGATATTCCTTCCTCAAACAGACTCTGTATGAAGGAGTCTATGTAGTCTACATCAATGTGAATTTGAGGAGGTTGTTGAGAATGCATAATTGCAAGTGAGAATGGTGAGTCCTCAGTGTCCATTCTCCCTCAAGAACTCCCAAGTTCTTTAATTGGTAGCATCACCCACTTGCATAGGTGAGCCAGGAGTTAGGTCAATCACATCCATAGGTTCTTGTGTTCCTGGTTGAGCTCTTCTTAAAGATCTCCCAGCTAGTTTTTCCTTAAGATATGAATCTCAAGTTGCTGATCATTGACCCTATTCTACAAGGTAGTCATTTGAGATTCAAGGTGACTAACCATGGAGACTAAATAGGTACATGTTTGAGATAGTTTTTGCACCTCTAGTCTTAAATTCCCCTTATCTTCATCAGAAGAATCATTAGGGGATGAGATGATTGACCCAAAGTCCTCACTCTCACCACCAGCTTCAGGTACTTAGCTGCTGGAATTCCTCTGCTCATTGGCAATCTCAGTTGAGATGTAAGTGGGCTGAGTTGCCATGATTGAGGTCTTAATGATGTAATCACTTTCAAAAGTGAGAGCCTATTCCATATGGACATCCTGAACAGGTTCAGAAGTGTCCACCTCAGTAGTAGGTGACTGATAGGGCCTAGAAATAGGAGCCTCAGAAGCACTCATCTCTCTTTAAGTAGGGGAAAAGAAGAGAGAATCATGGTACTCACTGAAACCTAGATCTTCATCAATGTAAAAGTCAAGGTTGGGGCTAGAAATAGGAGCATCAGAAGCACTCATCTTTCTTTGAGTAGGGAAAAAGAAGAGAGAATCATGGTACTCACTGAAACCTAGATCTTTATCAGTGTAGAAGTCAAGGTTGGGGATTGATTGGTTGAGATCTATATGGTGGGGATGGTAACTGTCCCTTGAAGGTTGATCACTTAAGTGTTGAGACTCAGAGTGATGGCTTAAGGTAGTTTGGCTTATGAGCTCATCAGGCTGAGCATGAGGAACCTCCGCACTGATCCTTTAAGAGATGGGAGTGGTCTGCTACTCAGGAAAAGTGGGAGCTCCAATGTCCACTTCTTCCTCTATGAGGGAGTGTATAGGGGCTTGCACAAACTGAATAGCCTGAGTAGGGGTTCGTTTGGATTTTCTTTTGTAGGTGAGAGTGATTTGTGGGTGTTTAGGTGGTTGGGATGTAGAAGGAGTGGGTTCAACACTAGTTGGTGCTGCTAGGTTTTCACCTTGAGCAATGCTCTGTAGCAGTGGTACACAGCAGATCAGTCTTCTTCTTGGTACTGATATGATTTGAACATGAACCAAAACTCTTAGCAGAGGAGTTGAGGTTGATGTTTTCAGTCTTTACCACTTCAAACCCTACAGAGATAAAAATTTGTTTCTGCTTGGAGTCAAAAGTAGCCTTGATCTCTTGAGCCTTCCTAGTTTTTATTTTGCTCTTTCTGATCAAGTTCTTCCTTATTGACTTGGTTATCATAGTCTTCTTCTTCTCCTCAGAAGGATAGTTACCCTTCTTAGAATCCTCCTCTTCACTCTTCTCAGAGGAATTCCTCATTATCACTTCTTCATCCTCTTCACTCAAAGGATCTATGAGAGGGAGCTCATCTTCACAAGTTTCACACCTAGGTGATCTTACAGATAAGATTGTGTGTGGAGGAGCTATCTCATTTGATCCTAGTCCCTGTTTGTTTTGATAGCATACTTTGTTGAGCAGGGATGAGAATATCATGTTCTTGAAGGTCTCTTCTTCAAGAACACACTTGCCTGCCATGGCTTTGCTGATCACAATCTCAGCCTGGCACTCAGTCAGCTTAGTTATGAGATCCTTGATTTGAGTCCTAAAATCTGTATGCTCGTGTTTTAGAACTGAAATTGTTTTCTCTAAGTCCTCTATCTTCAATTTATAATCATTTTCAGACTTTCTAAAATCATATTTTAAAATGTTCAAGGACTCAAGATCAGATCTCATCTCCAAGTTATAAGACCTGTATCTATTAACTTTAGCAATGCATTCAGGGGTACAGAGATGTTCCAATACCTTGGGTTCATCATGATCTACCATCAGTGCTTGGTTTGGAGAAGCATCTTTCACCTGAAAGCTCCAGTCAAAGCCTCCTTCATCAATAGCAACTACAGCCTGCTGTTTTGGTTTCTCATTCTATGGAGCTTTGTCAGTGTAGTTGGGTCTGGACTGTGTTTGGCCACCATTTGTTCTAGGTGCCTTACACTCCCTAGCAAAGTGCCCCATCAAGTTACAGTTGTAACACTTGACTTTGCCTTTGTCCAGGCCAAACTTTTCACTGGTTGCACTACTTGGAAACTTCCTTCCAGTCCGCTTGTAGAACCTCTTGGCTCTATAAGTGAGAAGAGCCATCTGCTGGACTATCTCCATGTACTCCAGATCATCTAGATGGATATAGTCCAGATCTTCAAGGGTGAAAAGAGAGCTGCCACAACTTTCATCAGAAGACACAAAGGCTTGAGAAGAACTTGTCTCTTGGAATGGGCTTCCTTGAGTGTAGTTCTCCCTTGGTGTCTCAAGAAAGGTGATGAAAGGACCCTTTGGTGAGTTGTCAGGGTAGCATATGAGATGATGTTGGGGTTCTATGCTATCCCTTTCAACCACATGAAGGGATGAACCCATTTGATTGTTGGAGTTGCCAGATGGACCTTGCATGTTCATCTCCATCTGGTAGCTACTAAGAATCCCATATAACTCTATTAGAGTGAGAGTTTTGAGATTCTCAGTCCTCTTGATCACCACACAGTAGTGTGTCCACCGCCTAGGAAGTGAGGACAAGAACTTCCTTACAATGTCCCTGTTCTCAAGAGGAACTCCTCCATCCATAAGGGTATCCACAATCTTAACATACCTAAAGTATTGCTGAGTCATGGTTTCAATTGCTTTGAAGGTGAAGTTTTCAAACTGCTGCTTAGCTTTAGAGGAACCCTCATACATCAGTTTTAATGCATCCCACAGCTGCTTAGCTGTTTTGCATCTTGAAACCTCTGTATACAGAGTTTGGAAGAGCAGTCTGAAGGGCTGTCATGGCTTTTCTATCAATCTCTACTCTCTTCCTGTCTTCGTCAGAGTAGTTTGCCACAGCCTTGGGGATCATACCACCACCAGTAGCAGAAAGGGTCTTGGTATGTAAGGTCCATTCTCAATAGACTCTTACATTCTTGAGTCTAGAGACCTTATGAAACCTTCCATTCTCATACACCAGGTGTCAAAGTTATCAAGAGTGATCAGTGGGGATTTGTTCATGGTTCTATTTTCCATATCAGTTATGGAAATGGTTGCCATTTGAAAAGTTTAGTATTTATGTGAGTGAGGGATCTTAAGATGATGAGATCTTATATCAAGAGGCTGAATGCTCTGATACCAAATGCAGGACCGTTGAAGGGTGGTCAAATATGACACAACAACACAAAGAGGAGAGTAACTAAACTTAATCAAATAGTGAACTGGATCAACCACAAGAAAAAGACACTATGAACACAAGTAATTAAGAGACAGAACACAAGAGCAAGATACACAAGGAGATGGTTTTCAAGATTGCAGTATATTGTTTACTCAATGTTCTATTACAAGTGTTACAAAGCATAAAGATAAAGTTACAAGAATATGAGATACTTATACTACATCCTACAGCCGGCCATACTATGAAAGCCAGCTGGATACAATTTACTAGACACAAAACAAAATCAATTGTAGAGTCAAAAAGGCAGGTTGCCTTTTTGACTTTGTGACTATGACATGCCATAGCTCACATCCTTATCTTTTACAAAAAGGACAAAGTACATGAAGTAGAAAGTTTACAGACTCAAGACCTTAATGTAGAGTTACCAAAAGCATGGACCTTTTCACCAACTCATGTAAGTTGGTGACTTTACAGAGTTGCAGCAGAAAGGGGTCCAGGTTTATGGAAAAGTACATCAGATAAAGCATGTTGTTAAAAGTCTTCGGAAGAAATCTGTATTCAAGAGTTGAGCTTCAGAAGACTTTTTCTTTGAAGCTTCGGAAGACTTCATCTTTGGCTTCGGAAGATATTGGTCTTGGCTTTGGAAGATTTCACACTTAGAGTATTTTTGTTGCTTGTGTGAAATTTCCGAAGCATTCTTCTTCAGTATTTCTGCAGCATGCATGCAGAAAGACTTTGTTGCTTCAGCCTCTTCAAATATTCTCTACACTATGGAATACGCTTCAAGCCAAGTATATGGCTAAAGATTCCTCAAGCAAAAATTCTTGGTAAGTGATTTCATTAATTATAAAATGGTGGATGGACGTTCTGTGAGGAATAATACAAGAGTGTTTAGAAATACTCGGTAGGTTTGAACAACATAGGTTAAAAATGGATGAATCCATTGCCACTGTATCCATCATACATAAACTCCCACCTTCTTGGAAGGAATTTAAACATAGTTTGAAACATAAGAAGGGTGAATACAACCTTGTTGAATTGGGAAGTACTATTAGTATTGAGGAAGGTTGTAGAAGAATGGAAAATGTTTGGGAAAAGGAGAAGGACAAAGATATCAGTGGGTTCTCAGTTAATGTTGTGGAGGAAACTGGTCTAAGTTCCAAACAGGGTAACAACATGAATAATAAGAAACGGAAATTCCAGGGTGGTGGTAACAAAAAGGGTTTTATGAAAAAGGGAAAACAATCCAAAGATAGTGGATGTTGGAAGTGCGGGAAACCAGGGCACTTCAAACATGATTGCCGTGTTGGAAAGGGCAAGAACGACTCTAGAACTAGTAGTGGATTCAACAAGGATCCAAAGCAAGCAGGTCAGATTTTAACTTTTGAAAATAATTCGGAGTTGAATTATGTTTCTTTAATTTCTGAAGCATGTTATGTGCAAGATGATTACATTGCTTGGTGGTTCGATTCTGGAGCGACGAGTCCTGTTTGTAAGGACCGAAGATGGTTCAAGGAACTTACAACAATTGATGACGGACGTGTATTAAAAATGGGGAATGTCGCAACAGAACCGATCCAAGGAATAGGACTAGTCGAGCTTACTTTTACTTTTGGAAAAACTATTTGCTTATGTATGTATTGTTTGTGCCTGGTATTCGGAAAAACTTGTATCCGGTATAGTATTAAATAATTGCGGGTACAAACAAGTGTTGGAACTTGTCACACCCCAACCTTGACGGCGGAAACGTCGATGGGTGAGAATTAATATCGTTCACAGCCACATAATGCTATTATTAAATCCAAATATATTATTCATAAGTTCAAAGGTAAAATTACAAACATAAGTCTCAAATAAAAGAAGCATAATTAGAAATATAATAAGCTCATTCATTTATATAACAAGGTCCATTCCTAGGTGTGAACAAGATTCAAAAGTGGCGATCAAACTTGAGTATTCTTGAAACATGTTAAAAATTAAAAGGTCAACATAATGTTGGTGAGATTTCCATAGTTTTCAATACATAAGTATATAAAAGATGGCAATTCATGTTGTAAGTTAGAGAACAAAGTAAACTAGGGATGTAAGACAGAATGCACAATCAAACCTTGACAAAGTTTACAAGTCTCAAACGTTTACAAGTACATACGATTAGCTAAGTGTACTTGGATTAACCAAGCAGGCTTGTCAGGCCCATAGATCTATTACGTCGCCAGGCTAGTAATAGTTAATGATTGTACATACATTCGACATTACATGGTAGCTACAAAGTTCAACTAACCACAACACACAAGTAAATTGCCATAAGTTTACAAGAATCAAACGTTTACAAGTGCAAAGGTTATAAAGTAACATGTTTCACCCCAAAGTGTGAAAATATGACAAAGGGGCATAAAAATACTCACGTGATGAATAAGTATATTATTAATGATTAATAAGAAATATAATAATCGTCGTTCCAACGTAAACCGTCACAAGGCACCTAAATAGACATAATTACAAGGTTTAAGTTTTATTGTAATGAGTTTAACAAATCAACGAGGACTAGGGTTCTAAGTCGAATTTGGGGCTTGTCAACTAATTATATTTAAACAAATAAAATAAGTTTATATTTTCTTAAAAAATATATATTTATATTTTATTTAAAGTTGTGAAAAGAAACAATTATAATAATTTTAAAAAATTATATAAAAAGTTTTAATAAATTTTTATAACTAAAAATTTATTACTATATAAACAAAATTAATAGAAAAGGGGTATTTGAACTAATAATAATTTACTAATTATTATTTTCAATCCATTTTATTAAAATTAATCAAGCAAGCTTTGTTAAAATGTTTTATCAACGAAACATTTTATTTAATCCTAGAAAAATTTTAGAAAATCTTTGGAACTTTTGAAAATATTGGAAATTTTTAAAAATAATATATATATTTTAAGAATTTTTCCAAAATTAATCTTTAGGCTAAAAGCCCTAAAAAACAAATAATAAAACATGAGGGTGCCCGGGTTCGAACCCGGGACCTCATGCTTTAGGGTGATGCAACTTAACCAGTGAACCAGGATCGTGGTCTTGGTTCATATTGATTTCCAAATGCTTTAAACCCAAGTACAAAGCTTTCCCCAAATTGTGAAGAACCCTAGAACAAGGTGAATCAAATTGAACCCAAATTCACGGTTGATACAGAAATTAATCATAGAGCTGTGATCCCTACATGAATTCGGTCACAATGGTGCCTGTACCTTACTTGTTTGCAACCGAATTGATGTGATAATGCTCGATAAAGCCTCGGCTAACTTGCGATGAACAAGAGTCAAATTCCAATTGTTTGAGTGAAAGATTTACGATTTGCGTTTACAGAAAGTTCAAAGGGATCGAAAGGAGTATTTGCCTCCTGTTATATAGGTTTGATTTGGTCGATTTAGTCTCGAACGGATTTCACCATTTGATTCGTTTGTTTCGGTTACAATTGGATGATTAACCAGTTGTTAAACCCGAGTTAAACCTCACATTTAGTTTTGTACTGATTAAACGTACGTTTCTAATCAACCAACGGCTTAATTCAACGGATTCTAAGTGTAATTACATGGTGGCTTTCGGTTTCATGTGGTTTCTTAATGAAACCATCATTTCAATCGAGTTAACACCGGTTACGTATTCGATTAGTGGCCCACGTTTGAAGTATTAGCTTTAATTCGGTCGAACCAATCGTTTATTGAGCGTTTCGCCCTCGCCGGAGCTCGACCGGAGGTTGGCCGGATCTTGTGGCCGGAAAAACGTGAAAGGAAATGGGGGTGGGGGTTTGGGATTTAAAAATTACAAATTTAGTCCCTTTAGTTTTGTTTTTATTAGTTTATGCACAAAATTTCATTTAAAGTTTATTAAATTGACAAAACATCCCCCTTAACTTCCTTAATTTAAGTTTTAATTCATTTACAACTTATTACTTATATAAATTTTATTAGTTATTATTTCTATTATTATTATATTATTATGAATATTAATAACATAATTATTATTACTCTTATAATTAGTTATTATTATTATAATTATTATTATTATGTTCATTAATATTTTTTTTAATATAATTAGTATCATTGCTATTATTATTATCCAACATCTTTATTATGCGCCTTGAAAAAAAAAATTAAAGACAACAAATAAATAAGCATAACAAACCCATAAGTTTCATAAATGACATAATTAGTCCATACAAGAACTTAACAAGGTTAACTTTAATTAACTCAAAAATAGAAGATGTTACAAATTGATGAGGGACGTGTATTAAAAATGGGGAATGTCGCAACAGAACCGATCCAAAGAATAGGACTAGTCGAGCTTACTTTTACTTCTGGAAAAACTATTTGCTTATGTAATGTATTGTTTGTGCCTGGCATTCGGAAAAACTTGTTATCCAATATAGTATTAAATAATTGCGGGTACAAACAGGTGTTGGAATCCGACATGTATATCTTATCAAAACATGGTTCTTCTGTTGGATTTGGTTATCTATGTAATGGTTTGATTATGTTAAATTTGGATGTGCCTTTTAGTGATAATTTTGTTTGTATGATTGATTCTACATCTAGTATAAATTTGTCTAACTCTAAATTATGGCATGCTAGACTAGGACATGTACATTATAATCGACTTAAGGAAATGTCTCAAATGAGCTTAATTCCGGCTGTTAACTTAAGAAATGAAAAATGCCATATTTGCAAGTTGAATAAAATAACTAAAAACCCATTCATGCAACATGTCACTAGGAAAAGTAAACTATTAGAATTAATACATAGCGATCTATGTGATTTTCGTGGCACACCATCACTAGGTAACAAGAAGTATGTTGTAAAATTTATAGATGATGCTACTAGATTTTGTTATGTTTACTTGTTACATACAAAAGATGAAGCTTTGGAAAAGTTTAAAATCTATAAACAAGAAGTAGAGTTTCATCGAAGTGAGTTGATCAAAACTCTGCACACGGATAGAGATGGTGAGTATTTTGATCCAGAATATTTCCAATCAACTGGAATAATACACCTTACCATGGCTCCTTATACACCAGAACAAAATGGTGTGGCAGAAAGAAATAATAGGACTCTAAAGGATATGGTTAATACCATGTTGCCCCATTCGGGCCTAAATAATGGGTTTGGGGGTAAGGCTATGTTGACAGCTTGTTATTTGCTAAACAGGATTCCTAATAAAAGGAACAAGAACTAAAACTAAGAGTTTGGGGTTGTAGAGCCGTGGTAAGGCTCAACTATCCTAAGATAAGGAACTTAGGGGAAAGAGGTATAGAGTGCATTTTTATACATGGAATTGACAGATTTACCCCCTGGTTGTAAACCTTTGGGAAGTAAATGGATCTTCAAGAGGAAGATGAAGCTGGATGGTACTATTGATAAGTTCAAAGCCAGATTGGTAATCCAAGGCTTTAGACAAAGGAGGGTATTGACTTCTTTGATACATATGCTCCTATGGCGAGGATATCCACCATTAGATTATTATTAGCACTTGCTGCTATACATAATCTTGTAATTCATCAAATGGATGTGAAGACTGCATTTTTAAATGGTGAATTAGATGAAGAGATTTACATGAAACAACCAGAAGGGTTTGTTATATCTAGAAATGAAAACAAGGTGTGTAAATTAATTAAATCTCTTTATGATCTGAAACAAGCACCTAAACAGTGGCATCAAAAGTTTGATGAGGTTGTATTGTCTAATGGTTTTGTTTTAAACCAAGCAGACAAGTGTGTTTATAGCAAGTTTGATGCTTCTGGAAAACGGAGTCATGATCTATTTGTATGTAGATGATATGTTGATCTATGGCACTAACTAAGATCAAGTTGATAAAACAAAGGAAGTCTTCTCATCTAAATTTGCTATGAAGGATATAGGGGAGGTTGTGGTGATCTTAGGTATTAAGATCAAATATGAGAACAAGGGCATTTCAATCTCTCAATCACACTACATTGAGAAGATTTTGGAAAAGTTTAATTTCAAGGATTGTTCTCCGGTAAGTACTCCTATTGATCCTAGTTTTAAATTATTACCTAATGGTGGTATTGCAGTATCTCCACTTGAGTATTCAAGAGCAATTGGATCACTTATGTATGCTATGATCAGTACCAAACCAGATATAGCATATGTTGTTGGAAAGCTTAGTAGGTTTACTAGCAAACCTAGTACTCATCACTAGCAAGCATTAGGTAGAGTATTAAAGTACTTGAAAGGAACCATTGATTATGGTTTGACCTACATTGGATTTTCTTCGGTGATTGAAGGGTATTCAGATGCAAGTTGGATAACTAATATGGAATACCATTCTTCCACAAGTGGTTGGGTATTCCTTCTTGGGGGAGGTGTTATTTCTTGGGCTTCAAAGAAACAGACTTGCATAACTAACTCAACTATGGAATCTGAATTTGTAGCCTTAGATGCAGCTGGTAAGGAAGTTGAGTGGCTAAGAAACCTGATTTATAAGATTCCATTGTGGCCAAAATCGATATCTCCCATTTCTATCAGGTGTGATAGTGAAGCTACACTAGCTAAGGCATATAGCCAAGTATATAATGACAAGTCAAGACACTTAGGTGTGAGACACAGCATGGTTCGTGAGCTCATCTTGCATGGTGTGATTTCAAGTGAGTATGTGAGAACTCAATAGAACTTTGCTGATCATTTAACCAAAGGATTAAGTAGAGATCTCATGAGAGGATCAGCTGTGGGATTGGGGTTAAAGTCCATCTGAAAACTCTCTTGTTAAAATACCCAATTCCCACCTAATATGACGTTAGATGCTAAATTCAATGTGGAAAGCTTAACATCTAGAGTTTGGAACACAACATTAAATTATCCCAAGGTATGTGTTCAGATCTACAAGTTAAGAGAGGTTGAAGTATATCTTCTTAATAGTTCTCTTGAAAAATTGCATTTGCAGGTACAAGAATAAGAGAGCTACCTACAGGAGCATGAAGTTTAGCTGCTTCAAGAAGTTGGGACTTGACTTTGATATGATTATGAAGGGTAGGGACACATGCTAGTAAAAGATAGTGTCAAGTTAGATTTATGTATGTAAATTAATGTGTATATTATCTTCATGTATTCGATATGGATATTAAGGGTTCAATCCTTAGAGACAGCCTTAAATTCGAATATTTGGAATGTGTAATATACTAATGTGAAATTCAATCGTCAAGATATTTTATTTATGCATTAGTTTGTTTGATTGCTGTGAATAAGTTAGTTAATCTACGATTACACTAAAATGGGGGAGGTTTGTTCGATATTTTAGTGTAATTTGAGATTGCGTATGACATTCAAATAAGTGTGCACGCTTGTTTGAATGTCATCGGGCCTAACGGGGGATCCAAGGGGGCAGCGCCCCCTTGGCGAGGGTTCGAGGGCAACGCCCCCGAGAGAAGCGGGGTCCAAGGGGCAGAGCCCCTGGCTGGGGTCGAGCTGCCAGATCAGCTTGGAAAATGCATTAGAAATTTAATTTCGGGCCAAATATGCATTCGTGGAACTTGAGGGACTAAAGGTGTAATTTACCCCAAGAAGCAGTTTTCTTGAAAACTAAAAATACACTCCTGCATATTCGGTTTCGAAATCCCCTGAAAGAAATTCGATTTCTTTATCTTCTCAAAATTGCTCAATCAAAAATCCATGCGAAAATCTAGAATCAATCTAATTTTATCCAATCAAACGTTGGTAGACACTTCAATTGTTTGATCTGAAAGTGATCACACGACTATAAATTTATCCGGTAATCTTCGAGAATTCCCAACACTCTTCACACAGTTTTTAGTCATTGGAATTGTATGTGTTTATTACTGCACTGGTTGAATTTTGAAGAACAAGATCATGGTTTTATAATATTTGTATCGTAATTTCTTTTGTTGTTTGTATCAATTTAAGTGTGTATATCTCTTTGCATAACATGTTACTGACTTGTATATAGAATTGGCTAGAATTCCCAGGAATTAATTATACTATCTACTTTTTCTTGCTTGCTGGATAACAACCTGGTTTCATTCCAACCTTAATTTCATAAGGGCAAAGACACCTTTACTTATTTCCTCTTTTATTTGGCATTTGCTCTTTTACATAAATTTAGGCAGTGGCCGACATAGGATACGGCATACATGTCAATTAGACATTAATCATGACTCATGAGTGTATTAGTTTACCTTAATTTCGGCGTAAATTTGACAAATTTACATGTCTTGTATTATTTCTAGAAATGCATTAGTTTTTTAATGAGGATCACTTTTTTTCATTCAGCCATATAAGTATTTTCTGGAAACCAATTTTGTGTATATCAAGTGGTACAGGAAACTCAATGCGTTTGATAAACTAATTATATAATTTCATTATTCAATATGATAGACAATATTGGCATGTTGTTTTCATCTTGGCGTATTTATATTTACATAACTTGAAAATTTATTCTGTCACTATAAATTCAGTAGTCAAGGTTGTCAGATATGCAATTCTGTAGTCAAGTTTGTTACGTTAATCTGGGAAACCACTCCAAGATAAAGTGAACAAGTTTCATGTTTGATTACAACTTTCTATGGTCTTTTTTGTTATTAATAATTCTATATCTTACATGTTTCATCCTTCATATCTAGATCAGTGACAGCCGGAAGCTATTTCAATGAAGTTGCTATTTTGCTTTAATACTCACCTTCTATCTCTACATCAAGGTTTGTTGTTGATACAAATCGACACAGACAAAATATCAAATAGGCAAAAGTGGGTGTCATGCTTTTAATATCTGAGTATTGTACTTGTTGCTATAATACAAATATGAAACCAGCAATTTGTATGTTAAACTGTTTCCTAACAACAAACTTTATTTAAATTTATACTTCTACATGGTAAGCTTAGAACTTTTAGATTTCTTATTCAAAATTTCTATTTTTTTCTACTTGTCTTTGTTTCTTTATTTTTTGTCGAATTCTTATGTTGGACTCATCATCCATCCAGGCCTGCTCTCAAGGATGGTACACTTTTATCATCAATCTTATAACAATGCATGAGTTTCTTTGCATTGCAACTGGTTGCTATTTGTCTCCTTGCATATGCTCCACTTGTAAGTATTAACCAACTCATAATATTGTCCTAACCGCGCAGCCTGGTATCACTCTTTATCACCCCTGCAATGTTCTTATTCATCCTTCCTCTGTTTTGTTTATTTGTTTTTCTCATGGCTGAAATGAAGAAACAAAAATCTGACTCCCTATCGTATACTGTGACAAACATCCGAAAAAAAGTACGGGTTTTGGATAGTCCCAAAGTCACTTGTTCGTCCTGGGTGAAATTGTTTCATGTTCTTGCCCGAGGTTACAAGGTTCTTCATCATATCGACGGGATAGAACCACCAGCTAAAGATGACCCAGAGTTCGAATCTTGGAATGAAATCGACGCAATCGTCCTGCAGTGGATTTATGGGACGCTCAACGAAGACTTATTGGTAGAGTTCTTGAGCCTGAATCAACTGCGTATGAGGCTTGGAAAAGAATTAAAAACATCTTTCTTAATAACAAAGGCTCGTGGGCAGCCGCCCTTGAACACGAGTTCAACAATCTCACACTCTGGTCCATGCCTAATCTTGATTCTTATAGTCAAAAACTGAAAGAACTCCCCGATCAGCCGAAGGATGTTGACAGCCCGGTCAATGAAGAACGTCTCGTTCTTCAAATGGTTCGTGGGTTACCTTCAGAATATGACAACGTTGCACCATGCACCAATCAAATCCTCCCTATGTGGGACACTGCTTGTAGTATGGTGCAACCGGAACAACATAGACAGAATGCTCAGGAGTCTCTAACCACACTGGAAGTTGATGTTGTTGCCCCTTCTGATTAGTCCATTGCTCACCGAGAACAGCCTACTAAGGCCTCAAACAATCGTCAATAGCCTCATGGCAGGCCCACTCAGAGCAGAGGCCCAACTACCGGTCGACCTTCATCGGCTGGGTCCTCCACCTCAGGTCGGCCACCAATGGCAGCCCCGGTCTGTTAGTGTTAATCCCTCTCAAGTTATAGTCTAAGGGTTATATACGTATATATGTCAAAGTATAGTGTATGTGTTGATTGCAATTGTTCTTTCTATTTTTCATATTTCTGTTCTTGGGCAACAATTTGGCATCAGAGCCACGCACCAATCGAATCAAATCGCGAAGCCGCAGGCATTCTTTGGCCTCACGGTTCATTCGTTATCATTCGATCATTCTATTGTTTTGAATTAGAAAAGCCGCAGGCATTTTTGGCCTTTACGGTTCATTCAGTTGATTGATACAACATTAGAACGATCGTTTTGTTCTCGATTGAAGATTGCTAATATCGATTCTGTTGTTCGATTTCAAAACCGCAGCCGACCAGGCCTCACGGCATTGATTGGAAATCCGCAGGCACTTAGGCCTAACGGATCTGTTTGAAAACATCAAATCAAATTCGGAACCGTGTTCGAATTGAAATTGATTGCACGGTTTGATCAAAATCCGCAGGCAAAGAGTAGGCCTTGTAGGAACCGTTCATATAAAATAAAAAGTCAAACAATTTTATTAATGTACTCAATACAAATGAACATAAAGAAATGATTATCTATCACTTTTACAATGGTAATTTTACAGAAATAGAAGAAACAGAAATGTAAAAGCTGAGGATCGTGTTCAACACGGGGCCCTTAAAACAATTCCGAGCCTCCCAAGAGAACTCAGTTTGTTTCCCACCCTCGAACCAACCTTCAAAAATACTAAGGCGGCTCTCGGCGATGCGAGTGCGCGAAGTGCAAAGTGCGCCATCAAAGCGCCACATTGCGCCCACATGCCCACGCCGCGCGTGTGCGAGTTGCGAGTGCGAGTTAAGGGTGCTTCGCACCCTTCGCGAATCCACTTAGTGTGAAATCTTAGGAAACAATATAGACAAGAGGTTATAGAATATAAACCATTTTATATTCTCTCTTTCCTCCAATGTGGGACACAATTTCCCACACAATTAATTCCTAATGTCACATTAATTTTCATTCAACACTATAATTTATTGACTAAATATTAATAACCATATTAATATTATCAATAAATTTCCAACAATCCCCCACATGAATGGAAATCAATTCTCCAAAAATTCAGCAGTCAAGTGTTGCAGGATAGGTAGGTCTTCCCTTTGAACCTTCCTTTGTGATGTATACTTAGTCTCCTAGTGGTGTGTAGACACGATGTCTTTGAACATACCCTGTTTTATGTAGACGACAATATACATTCACACAACACTCTTCCTAGTTTGATCAACCCCTCATTGTCGTGTCCGTTAATGGTCATGGAACACTTTCCTGGTTCTGCGAGAGCTCTAGGATTGGCGCCTCCCCACAAATCCATTCGAAGCGACCCCACTTCTCTCTAACATAGGTGATTTGGTGAATCATTAAAAGCATCATAGTTATATTGATTCCCACGAATCATCTAACCTTAATATGCTTAACCTCACTTTGGTCACTTGTTCGGGGTACTCCCCCAGAGTGAATGGACTAGGAAGATCGTCACTCCCTTTAGGTTTTAGGGTACTCCCCTATAGTGACTCCGTTGGTCATATGATTAAGTTGTCCTATTGAACCTAGATCTTGGGATCTCCAGTCAACTAGGTTAGGTTTCCCTCATATTCTCCTTTTTCACGGGCTTTAGTCCCATTCCTCTTGACAACTTATAAACTATTTCTGTGCTTAAGCCTTTTGTTAACGGGTCTGCAATATTATCTTTTGACTTGACATGGTCAATTGTGATAACACCCTTGATATTAGTTGTCGTATTGTGTTATGTCTACGCCTGATGTGCCTTGATTTGCCATTGTACATTGAGGTTCTGGCTCTACCAATTGCCGACTCACTATCACAATGTATGCAAATAGCCGATAACGGCTTTGGCCATCTTGGAATGTCTTCCACAAATTGACGTAGCCATTCAGCCTCTTCTCCGGCTTTATCCAAAGCGATAAATTCTGATTCCATTGTGGATCTAGCTATAACAGTTTGCTTGGATGATCTCCAAGATATTGCTGCTCCACCAAGTAAGAACACATACCCACTTGTTGATTTGGAATCTTTTATATCCGATATCCAGTTTGCATCAGTATACCCTTCAATCACAGCTGGATGACGGGTATAATGCAATCCATAGTCTCTTGTGTATCTTATGTATCTAAGCACCCTCGTTATACTCTTCCAATGTTCTGAGCTTGGATTACTAGTATATCTGCTTAGCCTACTCACCGCGTATGCTAAGTCGGGTCTAGTACATGTCATTAGATACATTAGACTACCAATGATTCTTGAATACTCTAACTGAGCAACACCCTCACCTCTATTTTTCTTTAGATGTTGGGTGGTATCAACCGGAGAACGTACTACACGCGTGTCTCCCGAGTTGAATTTTTCAAGAATTTTATCCACATAATGTGCTTGACTTAACACAAGACCATCTTGGGTTCGAATAATTTTCACTCCTAAAATTACATCCGCTAAACCCATGTCTTTCATATCAAATCTTCCTTTCAACATGTCCTTAGTAGATCTTATTATTTTATCATTACTCCCAATGATAAGCATATCATCTACATAAAGACATAAAATCACATAACCTCCTGGTGTATCTTTCACATATACACATTTGTCACACTCATTTATTTTGAAACCGTTGTCAATCATGACACGATCAACTTTTGGTGCCACTGTTTTGGAGCTTGCTTTAAGCCATACAATGACTTGACCAATTTACATACTTTACCCTCTTGACCATGGGCAGAGAAACCCTCAGGTTGCTCCATGTAAATCTCTTCTTCTAAATCGCCATTTAGAAATGCGGTTTTGACATCCATTTGGTGTACTTCTAAATTTCTTAATGCCGCAATAGCAAGAACCATTCGTATGGAGGTTATGCGAGTGACAGGTGAGTAAGTATCAAAGTAGTCTAGACCTTCCTTTTGTCTAAAACCTTTGACTACTAGCCTTGCTTTGTATTTATCAATACTTCCATCGGCTTTCATCTTCTTTTTGAATATCCAACGATATCCAAGCGGTTTACAACCAGGAGGAAGATCTACTAGCTCCCAAGTATGGTTGTGAAGAATTGAATCAATTTCATTCTTGATTGCCTCTTTCCATTGAGGTCCTTCCGAAGAAGATACCGCTTCACGATAGGTATTAGGCTCACCCTCAACCATATAACTTACGAAGTCTGGACCAAAGGATTTCTCAACCCGTGCCCTTTTACTTCGTCTAATTTCTCCCTCTTCAACCTCAGGTCGTTCATGTTGACTATCATGAACTATGTCATCAATTTGTGTTGATGAACTTGCACTTCCATCATCAAACCGCGATGATGTAGATGCATGTGTTTGTCCTCGCATTGGAAACACATTTTCAAAATATGAAGCATTCCCCGGCCTTATCTCCATCATAGTGTTCTTTTGTACATCGGGATTCTTGGACTCATGTACAAGAAATCGATGTGCATTACTGTTTTGAGCATATCCAATGAATATGCAATCAACAGTTTTGGGTCCTAGTTTTTGAGCTTTAGGCGGTGGTACAATTACCTTAGCTAGGTACCCCCACACTTTGAGATACTTATATGATGGTTTTCTACCCATCCATAACTCGTAAGGGGTTACATCCCTTTTCTTTGGTGGTATTTTATTTAAAAGATAATTTTCCGAGAGGATAACTTCCCCCCACATGTCATGGCTCATCCCAGAGCTTATCAACATGGCATTCATCATCTCCTTTAAAGTACGGTTTTTTCGTTCCGCAATGCCATTTGATTGTGGTGAGTAAGGTGCCGTACATTCATGTATTATACCACTTTTTGCACATAAATCGACGAACGGTGCAACATATTCACCACCTCTATCGCTTCGCACAGCTTTATTTTCTTGTTTAGTTGATTCTCAACTTCGTTTTTATACAAGATAAATTTGTTGATTGCCTCATCCTTACTTTTAAGTAAGTATACATAACAATATCTAGTGCAATCATCAATAAAAGTGATGAAATATTTGTTGCCACCTCTTGTTGGGTGTACTTTTAAATCACATATGTCGGTGTGAATTAAACCAAGGGTTTCGGTTATTCTTTCAACCGGTTTAAATGATGATCTTGTAAGTTTTGCTTCAACGCATGTTTCACATTTAGAGTTTGTGTCAATATGGAATGTAGGTATGCATTTTAAATTTATTAAACGACGAATAGAATTATAATTTACATGTCCTAGTCTACCATGCCAAACATTTGAAGACTCAAGCATATAAATAGAAATAGTAGTCTTATTCATTTCACTTTTAATAACGGTTACATTCATCTTAAACATACCATTAAGGGCATAACCCTTCCCCACATACATTCCACGTTTAGTAAGGACAAACTTGTCCGACTCAAACACTAAACGAAAACCAAACTTATTAAGCAACCATCCCGAAACAAGATTCTTCCGAATCTCCGGGACATACAAGGTGTTGCTCAATGTGAGTTCCTTCCCGGAAGTCATCTTCAAGATCACATTTCCTTCGCCTTTGATGTCGGCCGTAGCTTTGTTACCCATGTAAAGCTTTTCATCACCCTTAACCTCTTTAAAAGTGCTAAAGAGGGTCTTGTCACCACACACATGACGGGTAGCTCCCGTATCAATGAACCATCCATGTGGATTGTCTCCCACGAGGTTGACTTCTTCCACCATTGCCGATAGCTCGGTGATCATTGCCACTAACGGTTCACCATCTTCATCCATCATATGCGCACGCTCACGCTTTGGTTGCTTACATTGATTAGCACGGTGCCCCGTCTCATTACAATTGTAGCAAATACCTTGGAAAGGAGGAGGTGGAGGTTTCTTTTTCACAACTCCTTTCTTTGGTCCAAGGTTCACCTTTGGTTTCCCAATTGGCTTTTTCCCTTTACCTTTATAACCCCTTGACGATTGTCCATGTTCAACCACATTTGCCTTTGCCATTGGTTCCACACGGTTGCCTTTTTGAGCCATTTTGTTGTCTTCTTCAATTCGAAGACGAACAATAAGTTCATCCACAGTCATCTCCTTTTGTTTAAGCTTAAGATAATTCTTAAACTCTATCCAACTTGGAGGCAACTTTTCAATCATGGCTGCAACTTGGAAGGTGTCATTGAGAGGCATCCCCTCAGCATGAATTTCATGAAGTATAACTTGTAACTCTTGAATTTGGCTAATCACAGTCTTGTCATCAACCATTTTAAAATTCAAGAACCGAGCCACAATGAATTTCTTGCTACCGGCATCCTCGGTTTTATACTTCTTGTCTAAAGACTCCCATAGTTCTTTGGCAGTCTTTATGTTGCAATACACGTTATACAATGAATCACAAAGACCATTCAAAACGTAGTTGCGACAAAGAAATTCCGAATGCTTCCAAGCATCAATGGCACTCAAGGCTTGAGCATCATCCCCTTCTTTAGGTAGAGGAGTAGTTTTTTCCAAGAACTGTGCTAAGTTCAAGGTGGTCAAATAGAAGAACATCTTCTGTTGCCATCTTTTGAAGTGGACACCCGTAAACTTTTCGGGTTTTTCCGCATGGTTCGCCACAGTGGTCGCTCCCACCGTGGTTGCAGCTAAAGGGGCAGATAAAGAAGAACTCATTGCACTAGAAGACATGTTGTTTGCTGTTTTACAAAAACAGCTTAAGTTAGAACAATTTTCAACAAATTAAAAAAAACAACGAAAATGAAAAGGTTTCAAACTATTTTCACAGTTCTATAAAATTCAACAAGAGATGTTCTAAGTCCAACTTTGAAGATCACTCGTGAATAATAAAATGAAAACAGTTATTACCACAACTAAGAAAAAAAATATATATATAAACTATTTTCAGAATTCTATAGAACTCAACGAGAGATGTTCTAAGTCCAACTTTGAAGATCACTCGTGAATAAGAAAACGAAAATAATTTAAAAAAATAACCCTTTTTTATTTATTTATTTATTTTTTTTTTTGAATTTGTTTTAAGTTTGTAGGAACCGTTCATATAAAATAAAAAGTCAAACAATTTTATTAATGTACTCAATACAAATGAACATAAAGAAATGATTATCTATCACTTTTACAATGGTAATTTTACAGAAATAGAAGAAACAGAAATGTAAAAGCTGAGGATCGTGTTCAACACGGGGCCCTTAAAACAAATTCGAGCCTCCCAAGAGAACTCAGTTTGTTTCCCAGGGTACAACAGCCGAAGCAGTTTGTACTGCCAGGATTGATCTAGAACCCGAAGTTGTTTGTAGAAGAGAATCCAGAGAGATAGAGAACCTGTTTTGCTGCAGGTTTTGAGATGTGTGTTGGTGTATCTTCATATTGAGGCACCCTCAGTATTTATATTGGATTCGAACCATAACAGCCACCCAGCCATTAATCCGAATTCGTAACCGCTCATTTAATCCGTCATTAACAGTCGTCGGTTACGTGTAACGGAAGCTGTTACGAGTCATGGCTTTGACCGCGCACCAGGTCTGTCGCACCTGACCAGACCCTCGAACCAACCTTCAAAAATACTAAGGCGGCTCTCAAGCGGATCGCGGCGATGCGAGTGTTTGAAGTGCAAAGTGCGCCATCAAAGCGCCACATTGCGCCCACATGCCCACGCCGCGCGTGTCCGAGTTGCGAGTGCGAGTTAAGGGTGCTTCGCACCCTTCGCGAATCCACTTAGTGTGAAATCTTAGAAAACAATATAGACAAGAGGTTATAGAATATAAACCATTTTATATTCTCTCTTTCCTCCAATGTGGGACACAATTCCCACACTATTAATTCCTAATGTCACATTAATTTTCATTCAACACTATAATTTATTGACTAAATATTAATAACCATATTAATATTATCAATAAATTTCCAACAGGCTTACGGAATCGATTGATTTAGCAAAGAGTGGTGTTTATGGACTTTAAAGAAAAAGGATTCAAATATTTTTCTTAATCGAAGATCATTGTTGTTTCATTTTGACTTCGCAGGCAACGCAGCCTTACACGGATTACAGTCAAAATCCAATAATTGATTTGGAAAAACTGCAGGCATCATTAAAACCTCACGTAATGTTTAATCAAAAGGATTGATACCTTGTTTAAATCGAAAGGAGTATATTTAATTAAAAGATTGACACCAGAGCCTTCGGTGGTAAAATAAAAGGTCAATGTTTTGAATTTTAATTCAAAACAAATTGATTTGATTGTTTGTTTCATCTTGATTGTTTTTTGTTTTGATTCGGACTATCAAAAGACAAGTATTCAAATTACTTGTTTGATTTGTTTGATCAAATTCATAAATCCCATGATAATAGATTAAACAAAATTCATAAAGATTTGAGTAAGGTTAGATGCCACAAGTGCAAGAAGCACGGGCACTATGCAAATTCGTGTCTTCAAAATGAGCAAACACACGAACAATCAACCTAGTAGAAGAAGATAATGAGCCCACTTTGAACCAAACCAATATGTGATACCAATGAAAGTCTATGGTACTTAGACAATGGTGCAAGTAACCATATGACCGATAATAAAAAGCACTTCAAAGAAATAAATGAAAAGATTTTTGGACAAGTTCGTTTTGGTGATGGTTCGTATGTAGAGATTAAAGGAAGCGGCTCAATCTTGTTGGAATGTAAAAATAAAGAAAAAGATTTTTTTCTAATGTCTATTACATTTCAAGTTTGAAAAGTAACATTCTTAGCCTAGGACATTGACTAAAATGGATGTAAAGTCCTATTAGAACATGATTTATTGTATCTATACAGTCAAAATCAGACTTTGCTTTAAAAGTCACACGTTTAAGGAACGGACTTTACAACATCAATTTAAAGATGGTGTATGTGTGTCTATTGTCCAAGCTAGATGAAGAAGCATGGTTATGGCATGCTCGTCTGGGTCATATGAATTTTGATGCTATAAAATCTATGACTCATAAAAAATTGGTTCAAGGTAGGGTTGTAAACGAGCCGAGCCGCCGAGCCAGGATGGGCTCGAGCTCGAGCTCGAAGCTTATCGAGCCGAGCCGAGCCGAGCTGAGCCGAGCCAGCTCGAAAATTTTAACGAGCTCAAAACACAGGCTCGAGTTTGGCTCGTGAAAAGCTCGAGCCAGCTCGTGTCTCGTTTGAGTCGGCTCGAATTTATTTTTTTTTATTTTTCATATTAATTTATATGAAAACACAAAAATTATATATTAGGGCTTTTACATCTTGTTCGGTACTCCGTACTTATAAGAACAAAGATCATTATTTTGAATATAAACAATTTACTATCAAGTTATATATTTTTTTAACAAAATACTTAATGTTTCTAAAAAATCCATTTTTATTTTAAGAAAACATTTTTAAAATCCTAATATAAAATAATAATCATAATAATAGTAGTAGTAGTACATAATAATAATTATACTATATAAATAGATATATATACATATAATATATGCACCGAGTCACAAGCCGAGCCAACGAACCGAGCCACGAGCCGAGCCAACGAACCGAGCCACGAGCCGAGCTCGAACCGAGCTAACCCCGGCTCAAGTTCAGCTCGCTTAGAATTCGAGCCGAGCCGAGCCGGCTCGTTTAGATTCGAGCTTTTTTCGAGCCGAGCTTTTTTCAAGCGAGCTTCGAGCCACGAACTTTTTGTACAGCCCTAGTTCAAGGATTTCCTCGAATCAGCCATGCAAGTCAAATTTGTGATGCATGTCTATTGGGAAAGCACGCTAGAGCTTCATTCCTAAACCAAGCCAAGTTCAAGTCACTTAAACCTTTAGACTTGGTTTTGGGAGATCTTTGTGGTCCCATTCCACCTACGCATTCCGGAAAGAAATATAGTTTCTTACTTGTATACGATTGTACTCGCTACATGTGGGTTTATTTCTTGACTTCTAAAGATCAAGCTTTTGAGATCTTTAGAGAATTCAAACAAATGGTGGAAAATAAGGTTGGAACCAAATTGAAAATGCTGAGAACCGATAGAGGAGGAAAATTCACATCTGGTGAATTTAATCGGTTTTGTAAAGAAAATGGTATTGCTAGACAACTTACAGCACCATATTCACACAACAGAACAATGTGGTTGAATGTAGAAACAGATTTATGTTATCTACTACTCGCTGCAAAATGAAGGCTATGTCCATGCCTCAAAACTTTTGGGGTGAGGCTGTAAGGCATACCATATATGTGCTAAATAGAATTCCAACTAAAGCACTGACAAATGTTACACCTTTTGAAGCATTAAAAGGTAGAAAACCTAACTTGAAACATTTAAGGGTTTTCGATTGTGTAGCATATGCTAAGGTACCATCAAATCATTTAACCAAGTTGGATGATAGAAGTGTTAAAATGGTATACTTAGGAGTTGAAGAAGGATCAAAGGCATGTAGATTATTTGATCCTACACTAAGAGAATTTGTATCAGTAAGGACGTCAAATTCCTAGAAAAGCATTCATGGAATTGGAAGGACTACATTAATGAAGTTGGAAGTGAAGAACCTAAATGGATAGACTTCATTATTAAGGAAAATTCAAATGAAATTCCTCAAGTAAAAAATGAAATAGATCCACATATTATGGAAGATGAACATACAGGAGATGGTAGTCAAAATTACCAAGACCTTTCACTCCTCCAACGTACACCTATGAACCTGATTCGGCAAAGGCTGCTGAACATACATCAACTTTAGGAAGGTTAACTAGACCTTATGATCATACACCAATAAGAGGTTTTAAACCCTTACAAAGTGTGTATGAAGAAGCTCCAGAAGTTGAAATTAATAAATTACTTTTGGCAGAAGAGGAACCTCGAAACTATAAGGAGACAGCCAAAGATAATAAATAGATTGAAGTTATGGAGGCTGAATGGATTCAATCAACAATAATAATACTTGGAAGTTAACCAAGTTACCCGATAATCATAAGGCAATTGGCCTAAAATGGGTATTCAAGACTAAAAGAGATGCAAACGGGAAAATAACAAACCATAAGGCTCATTTGGTAGCCAAAGGCTATGTACTACAGCAATGTATAGACTTTGATGAAGTCTTTGCACCTGTAGCCGTATAAAAACAGTTCTCCTTATTCTGGCCCTTTAAGCCTATAATGAATGGGAAGTACATCACCTTGATGTAATAACTACTTTCTAGCATGGCGAACTTAAGGAAGAAGTCTATGTGTCACAACCTGAAGGGTTTGTGAAACCACATGACATGGGGAAAGTCTACAAACTCTCTAAAGCCTTGTACGGACTTAGACAAGCACTACGTGCATGGAATGTGAAACTTGATTACACATTGAAATCAATTGGTTTCAAGAAATGTACTTTAGAACAAGCAATCTATACAAGAAGAAGCAAAACTTCTACTTTGCTTGTTGGAGTCTATGTTGATGATTTTATAGTCACTAGAACTCCAAAGAAAGAAATATGAGATGAGTGACTTAGGGTTACTAGCTTATTATCTTGGGATAGAAGTCACCCAATCAGGGGGTGATATATCTATTAAACAATCTGGTTACATTACTAAGATTCTGAAGAATGATGGAATGTTAGATAGTAATGAAACCAAGATCCTAACGAACCCTGGCACATTGCTAACTAAAGCCGAAGTGGAAAATCGGTTAATCCCACTGAATATAGAAGTCTGATTGGTTGTCTAATGTATTTACTTCACACAAGACCAGACTTGTCTTATTCAGTTGGTTTGCTTAGTTCTCACACCTCAACCGATGGCGGAATCATCAGGGCGGACGAATGTGAAACGATTGTTCATAGCACATGGAACTAAATAAGTTGGAATAATATTAAATACCATTTTTCATTGTACAATACTTGACAATTACATCATTAAAATACAACAAAGATATAAACACAACATAAGATGTTTAATTAAACTAAGTCCATGTCCTATATGAGCAAGAAGAGTTCCTTAAGTAGCAATCCTGAAACATGTTAAAAATAAAAGGTCAACTTTGAAAGTTGATGAGTTTTCATGGGTTAAACATACATATAAATATAAAAATATTTACAAGTAGCAATTCATGTCAATGGCTATGAATTATGCAAGTTTATAGAACACATATAGCTACAATCAAACCTCGACTGATTAAAAGTTTACAAGTTTATACGATTGGCTAAGTGTACTTGGTTCCCATGATGAACAAGTCATACGTTATCAGGAGTCGGCAATACATCGGCTTTAGCACCAATAGGTTTGTCAGGCCCATAGATCTATGACGTCATCAAGCTAGTAATAGTTAATGATTGTCAACATATAATGTATCTCATATAAAAATTACAATAACACAAATAACCATGACAAATATAAGTATGAATCGCAAGTGCGTTATAAGTATTAAAACATTTACAAATGTAAGTTGATAAGTTTAACATGTTCCACCCAAAATGGTGCGAAATAATATAAAAAAGGGCAAGGAAACTCACATGGTATAATGATGGTAGTAGTGTACATAAGAAAGCGTGGATGTTCAATAGTCAAAGGTGATGTCCTAATGATAAAAATAAACAATAAATGAGTTGGAATTCATTACAAGAAGTTAGGACGCTTAGAAATGCCAATAAACGAAAGGTAGATTGAAGAACGATTATTGTACCAATTTTAGATTCTGGACATAATTTTTGGTATGTGTTTGAACAGGTTTTTAAAATAGCAAATGGTTTCATAAAATTATAAAAATTTACATTTGACTAGTTCAAAGTCTCCCGGACGAAACATTTTATGAAAAGATCCGTAATAGGTTAAACAAGCAGCACAGACAGAAGGTACTGAAATGCGCATTTATCTTGTGAATACTATTGTTGAGGCGTGCGATTGAGTTTGAAGATCTATAAACTGTCGTTGAAAAGATAATTCAATGAAATTAACATTGGAGTCTGAGTTTACTCAAATTTAGTTTTTTATGATCAAGTTAAGGTTAGTTGAAGTAAGATTATACTCTGTCAGAATTGTAATAAGGCACTTATGTCACTTTTAAAATCGTTAAAGCATTAAACTGGTTAGAACAATTTATTATATTGATATATGATATATTAGACTTCATTTGAGGTATATAACAATATTTCAAGACTTCGGCATAGCCATCACTTAGGGAAATAATCTTGTGGAATAACCGAATGCGGCGGCATAGCCGCCCATATGCAAACGGGATTCTTTGTTTACATTAGTGTGTTGTTAGCTTAATTTAAGAATGTTAGTGATTATTATAAGGTTAATAAAAATTATAAGGTTAATGATTAAATTATAATGATTACAATCAAAAAATATTTAGTAGAAGAAATAATAAAAGTAAGAACATAAAGTCATGAGATTAATTGGATGTTAGGATGATTAAACAATATATAAATGCGTAATATAAAAGTAATATAAGGTTACCTTAGTATTTGAAACTTCTTGAAATTACTTGTAAAAGAAAAATCTTGAAATTGATCAAAACCAAAAAATAAAAGAAAGGTTTGTTAGTGAGATTTTTAAAGAATGGGCAAATGAAAAGTGAGGCCTAAGCCTTGCTTTTATAGTTGAGGTTAGAAGTAGGTTATGAATGGTATTAATGATGAGTTATAAGTCTTTTAAAAGGTGGTTATGATTGGAATTTGAAATGAATTTAAAATTAAATAATTTAAATAATTAAAAGAATAATTACAATCTAAACTTTAAATTTATTAAAACTCTAATTTTAATTTAACAACTTATTTTTTATTAAATCTTTGTAGACTTTATAAATCTAATAAGAACTTGTAATTTGATTATTTATTTTAATTGAATATTTAAAATATTATAAATATTAATAACCTTTTATAGACCTTACATATTTGTAAAAATAATGATCTTTTATTTTAATCTTTTATTTTAGTTTTATAATTAAAACTCATAAATGACAAATAAACTTCATGAATTTATAAAATTTTATTCTATAAATCATGAAATTACCATGAATTGATTTAATAAATGAAAGTTGAATAAATAGTATTATTACTGTTTTTGACGGATTATAATAATTAAATTGCTAACTAATGTATTTGGGTTTGGGTTTCTATTTTCAAAATGAGCAGATGTTAAATTAGTAGGTTTATGCAAGAACCTAAAGAACATCATCTTAAGGCCATTCATCAAGTTCTTCATTATATCAAAGGAACAAAGGATTTTGGCATAACTTATAAGAGGAATGGTGGATGTAAGATAACATGCTATAGTGATAGCAGTTATGGAGTTAATAGTGAGGAAGGAAAAGGCATTACAGGTTAGTGTTCTACTTTGGAAACTCACCCATAACTTGGTGCACACTGAAGAAACAAACTGTTGCACTCTCTTCATGTGAATCTGAATTCATGGTTGCAACAGCTGCAGCATGTTAGGCATTATGGCTTAAAATATTACTTAGTGAACTCACTGGATGGGAGGAAGAAAAGATCACTCTCTACGTTGACAACATATCCGCTAACGCTTTGATGAAGAACCAGGTGTTTCATGGAAGAAACAAGCATATTGATACTCGTTATCATTTCATCAAAGAATGTGTGGAGAACGAGCATATCATTGTGGAACACATCAGTGGAGAAATACAAAGAGCAGATATTCTAACAAATGCATTAGCAAGGATCAAGTTTGCTACAACGCAGGAGTTGCTCGTTGTTCAAGATTTACTTGTTCATGATTAAGGGGGTGTATGTACTAGTTAATCCCTCTCAAGTTATAGTCTAAGGTTTATATATGTATATATGTCAAACTATAGTATTGTTTACTATGTAATTAGAAGGGTCGATGTTGTAACTATGTGTCCTATAAATACTTGTTCATATCAATGGAAATTATGTGTGTTGATTGCAATTTTTCTTTCTATTCTTCTTCATATTTATGTTCTTGGGAAACATGGTCACGCTCCACTCCCTCTGGTATGTCTCGATCAAATTCACAGGCTCATTCAGCAACACATCAGTAGCAAGCTCATCTTACTGATCTGAACCCACAGGACCCAACAGACCCTGCCATTTCTTTTCAGGATACTACCCTCGACCCAAATGATTCTCAATGGTATATAAATACGGAGGCTACATCTCACCTCATTGCTTATCACGTATGATTAACTCTCCTTGTTTCAATTCTACTAAGTCAGTTCTCATTGGAAATGGACATAGGTTGCCAGTTCACAGTTTGGGTCACACCACCTTACCTAACTCCATAAAAACCTCATATCTTAAACACAGCTCCATACCCCTGGCATAATTAAAAATTTAGTATCAGTCTGTAAATTCACTCAAGATAATTGTGTTTCTATTGAATTTGACCCATTGGATTGTCTGTGAAGGATTTTAAGAATGGGAATTCTCCTGAGTCGCCATAATAGTTCTGGCCCACTATAGTCGGTTTTTATAGCATTCATAAAATTCCGCTTCAACTTTTGTTGTTTCATCATATTCCACAATTTGGCATGATAGACTAATTCATTTATTTGTCACTCGTGTCAAATTGCTAAAACACAAACATTTACCATTTTAGCTTTCTACATCCACCATATTATTTCCATTTGATATTATACATGTGGATTTATGGACCTCCCTAATTTTAAGTAAAAGTGGGCATAAATAGTATATTGTTTTAGTTGATGATTATACTCATTATACTTTGGTTTTTCCTTTATATATAAATATGCTGATAGATTTGTCACCTTTTACAAATTTATTCAAACACAATTCAACAAACAAATCAAAACCTCCAATGTGAAATGGGACTAAATTTGACAACACTTAATTTAAAAACTTCGCCACGACCAATGGGTTGCAATTTTTTTCTTGCTCGCATACGTCCCATGCTATCCTTGCTCACTAATGCATCCTCGCCTCCCTCTTGTTGGGTTGAGGCACTTCATACTGCCACGTACCTTCATAACATCCTTCCCACCAAACTCCTTCGTTTTCATACCCCAACCTCCTCTCTATACCTCAAGCACCTGAATTACGATTATCTTCAAGTCTTTAGTTGTGCTTGTTAACCCAACCAAAATGCAACATCATCCCACAAGTTGGAACCTCGTTCCATACTTTGCGTTTTTCTGGATACCCTTCTCATTATCGTGGTTATCATTGTCTCAATCTCTTCACCCGGAAAATATTCTTTCCTAACATGTAACCTTTGATGAGACCACTTTTCGTTCACCCAAAATCCTCTTAACCCACCTCATTTATACAACTTCCTTGACCCTGATCCCTCGCCTTTATATTTCAGCCCACACCTTATAGTCCACCTTTCACCCCCCCCCCCCCCATCTCGTCCCGTAACTCCAACCTCGACACATTTATCCCCTCATCCTAGACCATCGCCAACCACTCCCTACACCTATATATACCAACTTGACATGAAACAAAACCCACCACTAACCCCTTTAAGAGCTGCTTCACCCACTGCCACTTCTGCCACCCCGTCACTCTCAGCCGGTCAACTCTCAAATACACCACCACCACTTCTCCCACCTCCGCCACCACCCAAGTCCCACCCCATGATAACTCGATCTCGTGCCGGAATCACCATATATAAACCTCTAATCAATATAAACATCGTTTCCACTAAACACCCCAACCTTTTTCCTTTACCCAATTCACCACTGTCCGACACGTCTGGTTGTGAATGGAAAATGTCAACAGGTAGGCATTGATTGTGATGTACGTTTAGTCCTATTGCTAAACCTACCACTATTCGCATGGTCTTAAGTCTTGTAGTCTCTCGCTCTTGGCCCATCAATCAATTGGACATTAATATGCATTTCTTCATGGAAATCTCAATGAAATAATGTATATGTTTCAACTCCTAGGTTTGGTTGACCTCACACATCCATCGCATGTATGTCACCTTGAAAAGTCTCTATATAGGTTGAAACAAGCTCGAAGAGCATGGTACCAACTCTTTTCATCATACATTTAAACTTGTGGGTTTAAAAGCATAGTATGTGGTACATCATTATTTTTCTATAAAAATGGCTCTAAGCTAGCATATCTGCTTCTATAAGTTGATGACATCATTTTAACTACTTCGGATACAAGTCTACTAAAGCATTTCATCACTTTATTATCCTAAGAATCTGCCATGTCGGAGTTGGGGCCACTTAATCATTTTCTTGGCATACAGTTACAAGTAAAAATGGGGGCCTATTCTTATCACGTGAATCTAATGCCTTTGATATATGTCTCATGCTAACATCCAAGATTACAAGCCTAGTGCAACTCTGACTAACAGCGACAGTAAGCTAAGTGCAACCATGGGCAACCCACAGTCTTATGATTCTTTGTATCAGAGTTTTACGGGGGTGTTACAGTACTTGACCTTTACTCGACCTAAAAGTCCATACGCCTGCATAGTGCTCATGCGCTGCATAGTGCTCATGCGCCTGCATAGTGCTCATGCGCCTAAAGACATAGAATATTTTCTGAATTTTTTGGGGGGAAATGTAAAAGTAGGATTTGACTTGGGATGTTCCCGGGGCTATGTAAGTTGACTTTTTGAGGTCAAAGATGATGTGATGATGATAATGTTATGTATGGTGTTATGCATGATGGTATGTGTGATGTATGTTATGTATGCATGATGATATGTTTGAAGATTTGCATGATCATGTTGATATTCCTGGTTGTGTATGTTTATCTTCCTGTGGCTTTGCGTTGAATGTTAATAAAAGAAATGATTAAGTATTATATAATGTAAAGTGGAAGATAATAAAAAGGCGAACTTAAAGAATGAATGTATGCATTAATGAACGAATAAATGTATGAAAGGTTTGCAAGCAAATGAAAGGAGGTACACAACTCATTGAGAGTTGTTAGCTCAACTGTGTGTGTCTATAGCGTGCGATTTTAGCTAACTCATAAGGGTTCATACACACAGTAAGAGTTCAGTCTCGGTGACTGCTCCAATACGTGCGATTTCTTAATTATTGTGTGTTATACAGCGTGTGATTTTGGCTAACACATAAGAGTTCACACACACAAGGGGAGTTAGTCTTGGTGACTATTCCATACGTGCGATATGGGGTCCTTGTTGCTTAACCCTAGATGATATAGCCTTGTGCTCAAGAGGGGGGTTAAGTGCGGGACCTAGATAGAAGTGAAAGATAATAAAAGTATGAAAAGTGCGATAAGTACGAAAAATGCGATAAGTACGAAAAGTGCGATAAGTACGAAAAATGCTAAACATGCGATATGTACGAAATGAGCGATAATGAAGTGTGAAGTGTGACCACATACAAAAGTAAAAAACGATTTTAAAGGAATGATAAAGTATGTTTTATTTTATAACTAGAACTCACTTAGCAACGTTGATTTTTATGTGTTTCTAGTTGGCAGTAAAGGTTCCTGAGGATAGCATGGGCCGGCTACTTGGCTCTTTTTGAATGGCATCCATTTTTATAATGCTTTTGTGATGTAATGCAAAAAATTTTGTAATGTGATAACGATGTATTATTTTGCAAAAGCCTTTATAATGAAATGAAACGTCGTTTTTGAATGTTTCTGCTGAAACGTTTATTTAACATAAATGTAAATATATGTTTTATATGCGATGATTAACTAGATGTGAGTGTCCCGGGAACGGGGCCTTACAAAAAGGGACACTGCATTATGACCTTCATATTCGCCCTTCTAAGTCCTTTTGTCTTATGGCTTATGGGGGGCGGGGGTGCCCCGACTAAAGGTCTACATCGGTGTATTGTGTATTCCTTGGCGATAACATGGTCTCTTGGTCTTCAAAATGTCAAGCCACTATTTAACAATCAAGTGTCGAGGCTAAATACCAAGGGGTCGCCAATGCCATCGCTGAAACATCGTGCCTCAAAAATCTTTTAGTAGAGTTGCATGTACCGCTCTGCATAAAAACCATCGTCTATTGTGATGATGTTTTAGCGGTATATCTGTCTTAGAAACCGGTTCAACATCAACGCACTGAGCACGTTAAATGACATAGTTCGCCCTTGGTTCAGTTCAAGTTCTCCACATCCCTACTAACTATCAGTATGCCAACATTTTCATGAAGGGACTTCCCCATCAGTTGTTCACTAGCTTCAGGTTAGTTTCAACATCCGCCCATGAACATATTTATTGTGGTGATGAAGGTTGACTGGAAACATTATTGGCAGCTTTGGTGTCTGTTGTTGGTTTTAATAAAGTCATGACATCAGAATATTTTTAATTGCTTGTGGTAAGCCTAAATGGTGAAAGATGAGTACTTTATTTTTTAGATCAAGTACTTTGGGTTTAATATGACTTCATTGTGAAGTATGAGATATACTTAAAATTATTTTAAACATAAATCAATTTAAGGGTGGAAAGATCCATATGATAACAAATCAGTGTTTTGTATTTATTAACACGTAAAAACGTTGTACTAGGGTGACGATCCAAAATCTTTTAGTTCAACCGTAAAGATTCTCTTTTATTTTTTAATTTACATGAGGCTTATCATTATTAACCGAGATATTGGAAATATTTTGTATTATTTGTATAATATTTGTATTTACTAGTTTCCCTAGTTAATATTTGTATTATAGGAAGTTCGTTATAACTCTTTTATTTATCCTTGTGTAGGGATAGCTCCCATTCTCATTCAATAAAGAACATTTACGAACGTTATCATGGTAATCACAGCCTGATTCAAATTTTTTTCTTCTCCCACGTTTTGTTATTAAAATTTTACCCTTTGTTCCAGTCGCTTTCCATGGCAAATAGAAACCTATCTCTTGGTCATCTACGAAGTCGGAGTACAGAACCATAGCAAACACTATTGCTGAGTTAACTTGGATGGAGGTGCTTTTATGTGAATTACGTCTGGATGTTACAACTACTCCTTCATTGTGGTGTGATAACTTAGGAGCCACTCACTTATCTACAAATCCAGTCTTCCATGCTAGAACAAAACATGTTGAAACTTATTTTCACTTTGTTCGAGAAAAGGTGGCCCAACGGAAACTGGGAGTTCGATTTATCTCTACACAAGATCATATTGCCGATATCTTCACCAAGTTTTACAAGGTTTCCTTTCGCATCTTTCCTGAGCTTAAACACCCACTTTAACCCAATTACCTTTTGACCCGGAGGTAATCGTTTTAAAGACTAGGTGTTGTTTCATGCAATTAAATCAATCTCGATCTTCATAGCCTTCACCGGTCTTCAATTCTTTAAAATTGAAGACTAGGTGTTGCTACTTCATCATGTGATAATGGTTGGTCATCTACCGACATCAATTCTTGATTCTCTTCATATAGGTTTCAAATTTCTTCATCATTCATCGTTGTAGTTTTTCATATATTCCTCTAATTGAGTGAAACCCTTGAGATGGTGTATCATCGAACGACACCGTGGTACTTGTCGTTTGCTCAACTCATGTTGCAATCTATTCTCTAGTGGACTTTCTCCATGTTTGCGACCTGTAGCATGAGACAAAGGTGTTTGACAAACATTATGCATTGGTGTACCTGGGCTTGCATGCTCATCTTCAATTTGAGATGGTCCACTAGGACCTAGGATTATTCTGTAGATTAGCCCATTTTGTCACAGGCCCTTCTACATTAGGCTAACTCTAAGCCCATTTATTTCCTTTAATGAAATCACCATTTCTTACAACAACCACCTTGTTGCCTTTTGGATTTAGCATTATATATCCCTTTGTTTCTTCTTGAACTCCCAATGAATCATAGCTAGCCCCCTGTCATCAAGTTTACTAAGGTGAGCCTTCATCTGCTTCATATATCCAACACAACCAAAGACCCTTTATTCCTTCTTGAACTCCCAATGAATCATAGCTAGCCCCCTGTTATCAAGTTTACTAAGGTGAGCCTTCACCTGCTTCACATATCCAATATAACCAAAGTCCCTCAAATGATTGAGGTTTGGTTTGCGACCCTTCCACAGCTCATACGTTGTTGTTCATTTAATAGCTTTGGTTGCTATTCGGTTGAATATGTAGATAGAATGTCTTACAACCTCCCCCCCCCCCCCCCCTAGAGTACTTCTGGTACGTCCATCGAATGTGTCATCTCTACTATCTTCCAGTTTCATCTCTCTATTACCCCATTTTGTTGGGGGTATATGGAGCTGTCAACTGTCTCTTTATACCTTTTTTTACAATAATCATGAAAGCTTGTGAATTAAACTTGCCTCCCCGACTGATTCGTAACATCTTAATCTTATGTTTACTTTCCTTTTCAACGTGTGCTTTAAGATCGTAAACTTTTGAAGGCTTGATCCTTTGTGTCAATTAGAACACACATACATATCTAGTATAATCATCAAATATGGGTTACCTCATGCGGTTTGTGGTGTTATTGGCCCGCATAAATCTGCGTGGACTAGACCCAGTGGTTCACTACCCCTCCATTGAGTTTCCTTTGGAAATGATTTGCTTGTTTGTTTAGCTACCAAACACCCTTCACAAACTTGTGCTGGTTGAGATATTCTGGGCATTCCAATCGTTCATTTATAGCCATGGACTCCGTACAGAGAAATTGGCATCACCTGTTCTTGAATGCCAAATCCACGCTTCATCATCCATGTGTGCTACTAAACAAACTGGAATTGGAACCTTCAAGCCAATTTTATACAACTTGTTGGTCGATCTTTGAATCATTATGAGTCTTTTGTGATTGTCATACAAGTTTAGCGTGTTATCATGCATGATGATATCATAACCTCCTTCCGTTAGTTGCCCCAAACTAAGAATGTTACTAGTGAGGGCAGGGATGTAATACACATCTCGAATGAGTATGTGTTCCCCGATCTTGCTTTCAAACACCAATTGGCCCTTTCCTTTAATTTGTACCTTGGACCCGTCCCCAAAACAAGAAAAACCCCATTATATTGCAATCTAATTCAACGGGTGATTCTTTCATACCTATCATATTATTACTTGCGCCGTTATCCAAGTACCAAATATCCTTGTAGTCACTGGTTCCTGGGAACGTCTGATCTTCATTCAATAGTACCATCGAGGGTGTGTCATCACTATGAAAACTCAAATAAAGGGCAGGTTCTTCTTCTTTGTCTTGTGTTAAATTAGCGTCCTCCTTTTTCTTTGTTGATTCCTTTCATTCAGAGGCATAATGGCCAAATTCATGGCAATTAAAGCACTCTATATGTCGTTTATCTTTTGCACCTATTTCTTTGATCTTGGTTTCCTGTGTGTCCACCACGGCTACCCCTGCCATGACCACGTCCCCGGAAACCACTACGACCACACTGGTCTGCCTTACCTCGCCCGTCAGTACTTGGATGATTTTTTTCCTTGCACCTTGAATTTGTTTGAGCATTAGCCTTCGTGAACAACAAGCTGCTCTCACTCGGTTGCTTGGCTTGCTAGAGCCTTAGTCAATCTTCATTTGCCTTTAAATGAGCTATGACTTCCTCGAACGCCATCATCTCAATGCCAGATGTTTGTTCAATTGATGCTACCACATTAATGAACTTTTCTAGAACGGTGTTGAACAATTTAGGGACCTGTTCCTCATCCTCTAGTGTAGCCCCTACAAAATCGTATTATCAAGACCATACCTGATAGTTTACTAGCATAACCATATATAGTCTTGTTATCCTTCGTCTGCAGCCCCTCAAACTCACTCTTCAGGATTTGTAACGGGCCTTCTGGACTCCCCCGATATGTTGAGATTTCGGTGAATGTCATACCTCTTTAGTGGTCTTCTTCTTTGTAGCCTGCAACAAGATTTCTTCTGGGATGGATTGAAAGATAAAAGCATGAGCCTGCTTGCTTTTCTTCTCATCTACAGCCATTCCGGTTGGTGGCTCGATAGCATTCCACAACCCATGAGCATCCATAATTGATTCCATCTTTATCGACCAGGTATAGTAGTTTGTAGGGGTGAGAATCGGGCACTGAAACAAAACTGAATTTTCTTTGGAGACAACAGGGAACAAATGAAATAGTCGTTGTAATCTTTATTTCAGTGAAATGCTTAAAAGTTTATGATACTAGTTATAGAGGATTTCGACTAATTTGAATTATGAAAACAGATGACTAATAGCAGCTTAAATAATAAATTAAAACAACTAACATCCACTAAAAAGGTCTTTTTCACTCTCGATCAAAGCAGCTCTAAAAGTGCATAACGTTCACATGATGCAACGTTTCTTTCTTGATAAGTCGATAAACACTAGACCAACACAAGACGTCTTGCATGATCGGATTGGACACCCGGCCTTCCCGTTTTGTACTTTTTACTTTCTCATAATTTAATTTCTTGTAATTAATGCGTTAGATCATTCTTGTCAGATTTCTAAGCACAAATGCTTAACGTTTTATTCATCTCTATCTATTGCATTATTGCTATTTGATATTGTGCATTGTCATTTGGGACCTCACCTATCATGAGCAAGTCGGGTATAAATATTACATGTTCCTTATCGATGACTTTACCCAATACACTTGGGTCTACCCTTAAAATTCAAATCAGAAACATTTGTAATTTGTTCAAGTTCACAAATTTGTTACAACACAATTCAACATTCCAATTAGACATTCCAATGTGACCGAGGGGTGAGTTCAACAATGCTCAGTTTAATACCTTTTTTTCAATAAAAGGCTTACAATTTGGATTTTTATGCCCTCATACATCCCAGCAAAATGGAAAATCGAACGTATGATTCGATGTGTTAATGAGATTATGTAATCTCCGTTAAATCATGCTTTCCCTTCCATCTTCGTTTTAGGTTGAGGCCCTCCATGCAGCCACGTATGTTCACAACATTTTGCCCACTTCGTTACTCTATAACAACACACCTACCACCTCTCACTGCCTTTGTCATCCCACATATGACCACCATCGTGTTTTCGGATGTGCGTTCTATCCCAATCTCTCCCCCATATGCCCTCACAAGCTCGGCCGTAGATCCACTCTTTATGTCTTCTTGGGTTAGCCGGCCAATTATCGCGGGTATCGGTGTCTTGAACTCTCCACGGGTAAAATTATTCTCTCGTGGCATGTCATATTTGCCGAGTCCATCTTCCCATTCGCCAACCCTTCTCCAACTCATACTCCAGATTACTCCATTCTTGACTCGAACCATCCCCCACTACTTTTTCCCAATTCCACCATCCCACTCGTATTCCCTAACACCACAACCAACAACCCTCCTTTGGACCCAAACAACAACCCTACCGCACCGATAACCCCACCCTCATGCCTACTCGACCACCTGCCCGGCTTAGCCGCAAAACACAACACCCTCACCCCTACCGCTTCCAACTCACCCTATGATGAATCGATCAAAACTTGGTTTCACCAAACCCAAATCTCATTTTAACATTCACATCTCCACCGACCAGCCCATCTCCCCCATACCCAAGTCTCACCTCAAAGCTTCAACCGATCCGAATTGGCATGATACCATGTACAATGGGAATTATAATTCGATGTATGCGGTTATATCACCATAAATTGCATGCAAATGGCACGTTTGCGTGTTATAATGACGATTGGTGGTGAATGGAAAGAGTGAACAGATTGGGGCTGATTGGGATAAGACATTTAGTCCTGTAGTCAAGCCTACTACTATTCGCATAGTCCTTAGTTTAGCTGTGTCACGCTCTTGGCCAATCCATCAACCGAATGTTAAGAATGCATTCTTATATGGGGACCTACATGAGACGCTTTACATGTTCCAGCCCCAGGTTTCATGGACCAAACAAAACCAAATTTGTGTTGACTGTGAAGATCTCTATATGGCTTAAAGTGTGGATTCCATAGCATTACATGCGACACCTTACTATTTGTCTACAAACATGGCCATCAGATAGCCATCTATTACCAAACACTACTTTATGTCGTTGTTTGGCAGGCGCTCTACAATACCTGACCTTCACCAGACCCGACATCTCCTATACGGTCCAATAAATCTGCTTGTTCATGCACGCACCACGTGAACCCCATTTTTAGTTTCTTAAGCTGGTGCTATGCTATTTAAAAGGCATATTAGATCATGGCCTACCAAATTAACTGCTTATTCTGATGTAGATGGGGGTGTCCAGATTCTCGCAGGTCTACATCAGGTTATTGTGTGTTCTTAGGCGACAATCTCATCATTTGGTCCTTCATACGCCAACCCGCAGTCTCCCGTTCCAGCGCCGAAGCCGACGTAGCTATTGTTTCCGAAAGTAGAAGGATACGGAATCTCGTCCTTGAATTGTCGGTCTTGGTCACACAATCTACGATTGTATTCTGTGACAACATCACAGCCGACTATCTTACGCAAAACCCATTCCAACACTAGCAAATTAAACACGTGGAACTCGGTATTCACTTTGTTAGAGAAAATGTTCAAGCCGGAGCCATTTGAGTGTTACATATTCCGGTCGACTATCAGTTCGCCAACATTTTCACTAAGGGGTTACCTAGCTAAACAACTCTTCACCAGATTTAAATGCAGTCTCAAGAATTGGCCAACTGCTGCTCAGATTGACGGGGAGTATTAACCGAGATATTGGAAATATTTTGTATTATTTGTATATTATATGCATTTACTAGTTTCCCTAGTTAATATCTGTATTATAAGAAGTTTGTTATAACCCTCCTATTTGTCCTTGTATAGGGAGAGCTCACATTCTTATTCAATAAAGAAGATTTACGAATGTTTAACAATTATCTCCCCCCTCCCACTGTGAGTAGTCTTTTACTTTGTTTTTATATGGATGCTTGTAGGTCTCTGAGTGTTGGTTAGTTCTTGTTTGTTTTATGACATTACATTTTACATGAGTTGCATACAGGCTTTATGATTCTGGATGCATGAGTAACATATTGATGTTGTTACTACCTAACATATTCAGCTAAAGATTAAACTGAATTGAGATATGACTAGATCTTACGTTAAACTCATATATCATGCATGTTTTGCTAAAGGTTGATCTGAATTGAGATACGACTACATCTAAAAGTAAACTAATAACTCCTGCATGTTTCACCACAGCTTAAATTGTATTGAGATACAACTAGATGTGACAGTATAGTAATATATTATGTGTGTGTTTTATGTCTAAATTTATATGGTTCTTATATGAATGAAATTTCCCTTACTTATTTGAGTATTCCGCTGTCTATGGAAACCATGCGCATATTATCTGTCTTTTCTGCATGTTTTCATATGAACAACACTATTGTGTTTTTCTATCATAGTTCGGTTCTAGATTCATTGTTGTTGTAAAACAATACTAAGTTTCCTCGATCTTTTCACTTGCTATAGGAAGTTAGGGGTGACATGACTAACTATTGTAGTTCTTCTGGCCATGGCAATCACATAAGAGGTACTTTTGATAATTTATTTGATTCTTTGTATGAAATTAAATGTGTGTTTATGTCTACATTCATATTGTTCTTATATGAATGAAATCTGCCTTACATGAATATTTACCTATGGAAACCATGTGTGTATTCTCTTCCTTTTCTGTATGGGCAACATATCCCTTCATTAAGGTTTGTTTAATTTTCATATGAACAACACTATTGTGTTCTTCTATTATAGTACTTGGTTCTAGATTCATTGTTGTTGTAAAACAATACTAAGTTTCCTTAATCTTTTCACTTGCTATAGGAAGTTAAGGGAACATGACTAACTGTTGTTCTTTTGGCCACGACAATCACATAACTAGTAACTTTGTTAATTTATTTTATGCTTTATATGAATTTAAGTGTGTGTTGCTTTATGCAATACCATGTTACTAACTTGTATACAATTGGCTAAAATTCCTATGATTTTATATCATCTTCTTTTTCTGCACTCGTCGGTTCCCCCTGTCTAAAGTGAGAGGGGTGTTAGAATAACATTGTATGTGTTTATTACTGCACTAGTTGAATTTTGAATAACAAAATCATGGTCTATTATATTTGTATCATAAGACAATAGGTGTAAATGGTGGATTACATGTGACCGAGTTATATAGTTTGGGTGCTTCTTTCTTCATGTTTCTTGATTGATACCTCTTGACTCTTGTAGCCACCCCAGCTGGTCTTTTATAAATGTTTTCTTAGATTTAGAACAAATATGGTGGATATTTTCATTTCCCTTCCCTTAGAACTTATCACGTGTCATAAACTTCCAAGTGCTGCAAATTTTCTTTTCATACCTTTTAGTTTTCATGCATAGCATTTATGCATATGGTATGCATCAATGTATTGTTTACATTTCAGCTTACTATTAGACAATTATTATATTATATTAGAGGTAACTATGTGCAGTTATATATTGTATATATTCTTTTATAATCCTCTATTATTATCACACAATACAAAAACTAAGTTTAACTTGGTATCAGAGCATTCGATCCCAACCCCAATATTGCAACCATTTTCCATCGCAAACCTTGACCTCTCCCTCAACTTTTTTTCTGGCAAAAGACAATGGCCCTGCTGTCCCCCTTTTCCACAACCGAGAAGACCTCCCATAATTCCCACAAGTTTGGGTTCACCCTTTCACCAACAAACTATGGTTATTGGAAAACAATGATTAAACCCTTTCTCATTATGAATAATCTTTTTGGTTACATAGATGGCTCTATTCCATGCCTGCCTGCAACCATCCAAGAAGCACAATCATCTTCGGGAAAGGACGGTGCAACCCCATCTCAACCGTAACCTAACCTTATTTTTTCAATATGGACATCAAACGATGTCAAGGGGGCATGGAGAACTCACATGATATATATAAGATAATGAAAAGAATTTAAACGAGGCTCCAATGATTTCTTTTACAAGTTACCTAAACGTATTGATTCCAAGATTAAGTTCAATAATAAGATTAACAATTAGACGTGAACTAGGGTTTCAATTGGAATTTGGGGGTTAAATAATTAAATAAAATAATAAATCGTTTATGTTTTGGTTTAGTAAAGATGGTATAAATCAATTAAGATCAAGAATAATTAAAATAAATCAATAATTTAATTTATTAATTTAACATAAATTAAGTATAATGTGTGAAAAGAAATAATTAATTTAATAATTAATTATTTAAAAACATGATAAAGGTGATTAATTGAATACTTATTAAATGACTTTCAAATTATTTAAAATCATTTTATAGAGTTTTGAACTTTTTAAATGATTTATTATAAAGATCTTATAATACAAAACTTTAAGAATAAAGTATAATATATTGTTTTATAAGTTAATTAAAATTTTAAGAACTAGATTTATTAACTATTTATGATATAACATAGTTAAATAAAACATTAAATAATTAATTATTTATATAATCATTTATATAATCATTTGTATAATTAATTATTTAAAGTATTTGTAATATGTAGGTTTAAAGTGTTTTGAAATAATTCAAATTTGAGCTATAATATATTTATAACATAAATGCCTAAATAATGTTTTTATAACCTTTTTATTCTATAAAAAATAATTAAATTTAAGAAATATAAGTTTTAAAATCTTTAAAAATTAACTTAATAATTTCAGACATGTTTTATTTAACAAAATAATTTTATTTAGATTTATTAATATAATAATAATTTTCTGTAATTCAAAAATAAGAGGAAAGTTTATTTAAAAACAGTATGGGGTGCCCAAGGATCAAACTCGGGTCCCTTTTAAAGGGGTTGTGGTTGTTAACCAGTTGGGCTAGAGCCTAGATCTGTTTTGTTTTGAAATAAATAAATAAATAAAATTTTATGAAAAATCCCGAAATTGCTATGAATCCTAGTTTTGATTTCAATCCAATTGAACATCAATTCATGAATATTAATGGAATCAAACTTAGGGCTTTTGTTTCCTAAGTGAAACCGAGTGTGTGTATGTGTTTAATTACCTGGTTTGATATGGAATCGATGGTGAAGAGTCGAGAGTAAGGTCGCGGCAGGGCCGAAGATTGTATGCGTGTGTGTGTGTTTCAGACGAAATTGAGGGCACTGGAAGTTTAAGGGAATGGATTATGAGGTTTGCCCTTAATTATATAGTATGGATTTGGTTGTTTCATATCAAACGAGTTAAGGCTTTGATTTGGGAGTTTTAATTCGATTTTGATAATGGTTACCCTAATTCAATTATAATTATATTTGTGTTTGAATTCGAATTTCTTAATAACATGTTTCAGGTTGAACAAATCGTTTATTTGATCAAAATTCGAGTTATAACAGATGGAGTTTTGGTTCAAGTTTCAGTTTTCTAAGCACAAATGCTTAACGTTTTATTCATCTCTATCTATTGCATTATTGCTATTTGATATTGTGCATTGTCATTTGGGGACCTCACCTATCATGAGCAAGTCCGGGTATAAATATTACATGTTCCTTATCGATGACTTTACCCAATACACTTGGGTCTACCCTTTAAAATTCAAATCAGAAACATTTGGTAATTTGTTCAAGTTCACAAATTTGTTACAACACAATTCAACATTCCAATTAAGACATTCCAATGTGACCGAGGGGTGAGTTCAACAATGCTCAGTTTAATACCTTTTTTTCAATAAAAGGCTTACAATTTGGATTTTTATGCCCTCATACATCCCAGCAAAATGGAAAATCGAACGTATGATTCGATGTGTTAATGAGATTATGTAATCTCCGTTAAATCATGCTTTCCCTTCCATCTTCGTTTTAGGTTGAGGCCCTCCATGCAGCCACGTATGTTCACAACATTTTGCCCACTTCGTTACTCTATAACAACACACCTACCACCTCTCACTGCCTTTGTCATCCCACATATGACCACCATCGTGTTTTCGGATGTGCGTTCTTCTATCCCATCTCTCCCCCATATGCCCTCACAAGCTCGGCCGTAGATCCACTCTTTATGTCTTCTTGGGTTAGCCGGCCAATTATCGCGGGTATCGGTGTCTTGAACTCTCCACGGGTAAAATTATTCTCTCGTGGCATGTCATATTTGCCGAGTCCATCTTCCCATTCGCCAACCCTTCTCCAACTCATACTCCAGATTACTCCATTCTTGACTCGAACCATCCCCCACTACTTTTTCCCAATTCCACCATCCCACTCGTATTCCCTAACACCACAACCAACAACCCTCCTTTGGACCCAAACAACACCCTACCGCACCGATAACCCCACCCTCATGCCTACTCGACCACCTGCCCGGCTTAGCCGCAAAACACAACACCCTCACCCCTACCGCTTCCAACTCACCCTATGATGAATCGATCAAAACTTGGTTTCACCAAACCCAAATCTCATTTTAACATTCACATCTCCACCGACCAGCCCATCTCCCCCATACCCAAGTCTCACCTCAAAGCTTCAACCGATCCGAATTGGCATGATACCATGTACAATGGGAATTATAATTCGATGTATGCGGTTATATCACCATAAATTGCATGCAAATGGCACGTTTGCGTGTTATAATGACGATTGGTGGTGAATGGAAAGAGTGAACAGATTGGGGCTGATTGGGATAAGACATTTAGTCCTGTAGTCAAGCCTACTACTATTCGCATAGTCCTTAGTTTAGCTGTGTCACGCTCTTGGCCAATCCATCAACCGAATGTTAAGAATGCATTCTTATATGGGGACCTACATGAGACGCTTTACATGTTCCAGCCCCAGGTTTCATGGACCAAACAAAACCAAATTTGTGTTGACTGTGAAGCTCTATATGGCTTAAAGTGTGGATTCCATAGCATTACATGCGACACCTTACTATTTGTCTACAAACATGGCCATCAGATAGCCATCTATTACCAAACACTACTTTATGTCGTTGTTTGGCAGGCGCTCTACAATACCTGACCTTCACCAGACCCGACATCTCCTATACGGTCCAATAAATCTGCTTGTTCATGCACGCACCACGTGAACCCCATTTTTAGTTTCTTAAGCTGGTGCTATGCTATTTAAAAGGCATATTAGATCATGGCCTACCAAATTAACTGCTTATTCTGATGTAGATGGGGGTGTCCAGATTCTCGCAGGTCTACATCAGGTTATTGTGTGTTCTTAGGCGACAATCTCATCATTTGGTCCTTCATACGCCAACCCGCAGTCTCCCGTTCCAGCGCCGAAGCCGACGTAGCTATTGTTTCCGAAAGTAGAAGGATACGGAATCTCGTCCTTGAATTGTCGGTCTTGGTCACACAATCTACGATTGTATTCTGTGACAACATCACAGCCGACTATCTTACGCAAAACCCATTCCAACACTAGCAAATTAAACACGTGGAACTCGGTATTCACTTTGTTAGAGAAAATGTTCAAGCCGGAGCCATTTGAGTGTTACATATTCCGGTCGACTATCAGTTCGCCAACATTTTCACTAAGGGGTTACCTAGCTAAACAACTCTTCACCAGATTTAAATGCAGTCTCAAGAATGGCCAACTGCTGCTCAGATTGACGGGGAGTATTAACCGAGATATTGGAAATATTTTGTATTATTTGTATATTATATGCATTACTAGTTTCCCTAGTAATATCTGTATTATAAGAAGTTTGTTATAACCCTCCTATTTGTCCTTGTATAGGGAGAGCTCACATTCTTATTCAATAAAGAAGATTTACGAATGTTTAACAATTATCTCCCCCCTCCCACTGTGAGTAGTCTTTTACTTTGTTTTATATGGATGCTTGTAGGTCTCTGAGTGTTGGTTAGTTCTTGTTTGTTTTATGACATTACATTTTACATGAGTTGCATACAGGCTTTATGATTCTGGATGCATGAGTAACATATTGATGTTGTTACTACCTAACATATTCAGCTAAAGATAAACTGAATTGAGATATGACTAGATCTTACGTTAAACTCATATATCATGCATGTTTTGCTAAAGGTTGATCTGAATTGAGATACGACTACATCTAAAAGTAAACTAATAACTCCTGCATGTTTCACCACAGCTTAAATTGTATTGAGATACAACTAGATGTGACAGTATAGTAATATATTATGTGTGTTTTTATGTCTAAATTTATATGGTTCTTATATGAATGAAATTTCCCTTACTTATTGAGTATTCCGCTGTCTATGGAAACCATGCGCATATTATCTGTCTTTTCTGCATGTTTTCATATGAACAACACTATTGTGTTTTTCTATCATAGTTCGGTTCTAGATTCATTGTTGTTGTAAAACAATACTAAGTTTCCTCGATCTTTTCACTTGCTATAGGAAGTTAGGGGTGACATGACTAACTATTGTAGTTCTTCTGGCCATGGCAATCACATAAGAGGTACTTTTGATAATTTATTTGATTCTTTGTATGAAATTAAATGTGTGTTTATGTCTACATTCATATTGTTCTTATATGAATGAAATCTGCCTTACATGAATATTTACCTATGGAAACCATGTGTGTATTCTCTTCCTTTTCTGTATGGGCAACATATCCCTTCATTAAGGTTTGTTTAATTTTCATATGAACAACACTATTGTGTTCTTCTATTATAGTACTTGGTTCTAGATTCATTGTTGTTGTAAAAATACTAAGTTTCCTTAATCTTTTCACTTGCTATAGGAAGTTAAGGGAACATGACTAACTGTTGTTCTTTTGGCCACGACAATCACATAACTAGTAACTTTGTTAATTTATTTTATGCTTTATATGAATTTAAGTGTGTGTTGCTTTATGCAATACCATGTTACTAACTTGTATATACAATTGGCTAAAATTCCTATGATTTTATATCATCTTCTTTTTCTGCACTCGTCGGTTCCCCCTGTCTAAAGTGAGAGGGGTGTTAGAATAACATTGTATGTGTTTATTACTGCACTAGTTGAATTTTGAATAACAAAATCATGGTCTATTATATTTGTATCATAAGACAATAGGTGTAAATGGTGGATTACATGTGACCGAGTTAATATAGTTTGGGTGCTTCTTTCTTCATGTTTCTTGATTGATACCTCTTGACTCTTGTAGCCACCCCAGCTGGTCTTTTATAAATGTTTTCTTAGATTTAAGAACAAATATGGTGGATATTTTCATTTCCTTCCCTTAGAACTTATCACGTGTCATAAACTTCCAAGTGCTGCAAATTTTTTTTCATACCTTTTAGTTTTCATGCATAGCATTTATGCATATGGTATGCATCAATGTATTGTTTACATTTCAGCTTACTATTAGACAATTATTATATTATATTAGAGGTAACTATGTGCAGTTATATATTGTATATATTCTTTTATAATCCTCTATTATTATCACACAATACAAAAACTAAGTTTAACTTGGTATCAGAGCATTCGATCCCAACCCCAATATTGCAACCATTTTCCATCGCAAACCTTGACCTCTCCCTCAACTTTTTTTCTGGCAAAAGACAATGGCCCTTCTGTCCCCCTTTTCCACAACCGAGAAGACCTCCCATAATTCCCACAAGTTTGGGTTCACCCTTTCACCAACAAACTATGGTTATTGGAAAACAATGATTAAACCCTTTCTCATTATGAATAATCTTTTTGGTTACATAGATGGCTCTATTCCATGCCTGCCTGCAACCATCCAAGAAGCACAATCATCTTCGGGAAAGGACGGTGCAACCCCATCTCAACCGTAACCTAACCTTATTTTTTCAATATGGACATCAAACGATGTCAAGGGGGCATGGAGAACTCACATGATATATATAAGATAATGAAAAGAATTTAAACGAGGCTCCAATGATTTCTTTTACAAGTTACCTAAACGTATTGATTCCAAGATTAAGTTCAATAATAAGATTAACAATTAGACGTGAACTAGGGTTTCAATTGGAATTTGGGGGTTTAAATAATTAAATAAAATAATAAATCGTTTATGTTTTGGTTTAGTAAAGATGGTATAAATCAATTAAGATCAAGAATAATTAAATAAATCAATAATTTAATTTATTAATTTAACATAAATTAAGTATAATGTGTGAAAAGAAATAATTAATTTAATAATTAATTATTTAAAAACATGATAAAGGTGATTAATTGAATACTTATTAAATGACTTTCAAATTATTTAAATCATTTTATAGAGTTTTGAACTTTTTAAATGATTTATTATAAAGATCTTATAATACAAAACTTTAAGAATAAAGTATAATATATTGTTTTATAAGTTAATTAAAATTTTAAGAACTAGATTTATTAACTATTTATGATATAACATAGTTAAATAAAACATTAAATAATTAATTATTTATATAATCATTTATATAATCATTTGTATAATTAATTATTTAAAGTATTTGTAATATGTAGGTTAAAGTGTTTTGAAATAATTCAATTTGAGCTATATATATTTATAACATAAATGCCTAAATAATGTTTTTATAACCTTTTTATTCTATAAAAAATAATTAATTTAAGAAATATAAGTTTTAAAATCTTTAAAAATTAACTTAATAATTTCAGACATGTTTTATTTAACAAAATAATTTTATTTAGATTTATTAATATAATAATAATTTTCTGTAATTCAAAAATAAGAGGAAAGTTTATTTAAAAACAGTATGGGGTGCCCAAGGATCAAACTCGGGTCCCTTTTAAAGGGGTTGTGGTTGTTAACCAGTTGGGCTAGAGCCTAGATCTGGTTTTGTTTTGAAATAAATAAATAAATAAAATTTTATGAAAAATCCCGAAATTGCTATGAATCCTAGTTTTGATTTCAATCCAATTGAACATCAATTCATGAATATTAATGGAATCAAACTTAGGGCTTTTGTTTCCTAAGTGAAACCGAGTGTGTGTATGTGTTTAATTACCTGGTTTGATATGGAATCGATGGTGAAGAGTCGAGAGTAAGGTCGCGGCAGGGCCGAAGATTGTATGCGTGTGTGTGTGTTTCAGACGAAATTGAGGGCACTGGAAGTTTAAGGGAATGGATTATGAGGTTTGCCCTAATTATATAGTATGGATTTGGTTTGTTTCATATCAAACGAGTTAAGGCTTTGATTTGGGAGTTTTAATTCGATTTTGATAATGGTTACCCTAATTCAATTATAATTATATTTGTGTTTGAATTCGAATTTCTTAATAACATGTTTCAGGTTGAACAAATCGTTTATTTGATCAAAATTCGAGTTATAACAGATGGAGTTTTGGTTCAAGTTTCAGTTTTGGGTTTTAATAATCATAACTATCTTGATAATGGAATTAATACATGGTTGCGGTTTCGAATGATGTTCGGGAATAAGTTGGGTCGGTTTAATTAGGTGTTAATTGATCGGTTAGAATGTTTGGCAGTCGCGGAGATTGGCCGGAGGTGAAGGTTAACGACGGGGGACAAGGTCGATGTTGAGGGGTTGGGTTTAAATAAAATCTACACTTTTGGTCCCCCATGTTTACCATGTTAACATTTTATATAAAACCTTTTATTTAATTTTTAAAATCTACAATTTAAACCCTTAACCTTTTAAAACTCTTATTTAAAAATAACCCAATTACTTAGAAACTTTTTATCACTTTGTAAATTTGTTTAACTTTGAAATTTAATTATTTATTAATAATTTAATAATTAGACTCATAAATGACAAATTAAACTTCATAAATTTATAAAAACTTTATTTATATATTATAAAATATTTTATAAATCATACAATTATAATAATTTGTTTAAATGATTGATAAATATTAATTGAATAAAACAATTCACCATATTGGTTAAGTTGCATTTAATTTATTATAATGAATAAAAGAATTTTTAATGATGAATTTTCTATTATATAAAAGTTTAAAATGGATTCGAGTTTGAGTTTATAGTTTGAAAATAGGCAAATGTTACACTAAAAGCAAAATTTACCCTTGATAATATAATTGAAAGATTTTTTTTGGAAATTCCCTGTAATCCTACGTTGGTTACTACGGTATCGACACTTATTGATCGGTATAACTTGGCATACGTGGCGTACAAGTTGGTGGCATGTTTTACATATTTATTTAAATATGTTTTACCTTTTCTTCATTAGTATCTACTACTATCTAATATTTTTCTACTTATGTTCCAATACTACTACTAACTAAACATAAGAGTTTTTATTATAAACTTATAAGATATTATATAATGCAAATGATAAGAAATTTAATAGTTTATATTACCACATAATAATTAAGTGAAAAAAATAAAAAATATAATTATCAAGTATAACAATAATTATATACTTATAAACACGGATGCAGTTACCAACTCTCACAAATGACAGCTTTAAAACCACCGGCGTCGAAGGCTTTTTTTGTTTTTTGACAGAGTACGTGCATTCTCAGTTTGTCTTGTCTCCTAACAATCGAATCGTCGTTTGATGCATTTTATGATGTGATGTGATTCGTGTAAACTATTCTGATTTGAATTTTGATACGTTTTTGTTGCAGGTTGATTGACTCCAAGTCTCTCGCAACCTCACAAAACCACCGACATAGTCCGGAGGATGGCCGTCACCGGCCTGTTGATCGGAGTACTTGCGCTCTTATTCCGTCTTATCTTGATAAATTCAGTACTGGATCTAATCATCGAAAACATCGTTTGATACGCGTTCAGTTCATGATATATAGCCTATTTCTGATTCGTATAAACTGGCCGATACCTGTGTTTAAATTCCATGTGTTTGTTGCAGGTTATTAGGTTGATAGACTTGACTCTCTATCAAAACTTGAAGTAAAGTAACTTAGTTTGGGTGCTTCATTCTTCATGTTTTTCCATGTCGAGTTTATATATGATAGCCTATATGTGATTTGCATTGAACTTAGAATTTGAATCATACACCCTTTTTGACAATAACTGTATAACAAGAATAGATAGATTTGGTTAGGAAATTCAGGAGAAGCTAATTGTAGATTTGTCTCTTATTTGAATCACATTCTATGTGTTACTTATTGCACTGGTATTTTGATGAGACAAACCATGGTCTATTAAGTTAACTTAGTTTGGGTGGTTCATCAAAGAGCATGCTTCTCTATTGTTTTATTGGATTTTAGAACAAATATAGTAGATATATAACTGTGTATTAAAGCCTGCTTTTTGTCAGGTTTATATAGCAATATATTTGACCATGATATGATTTCTAGGGAATCCAAGGTTCTGATGTTTCAATCTGTATATTCTTGGAAGTTAATATTGTTATATTTATAATTATTGTGTCTTATTAGATGGTTGTAGCATTTTGAACTCTCTTTTGACAAGTTCATATATTCATCTCCCCCCTCCCTAAGAAATTATTATGTGTCATAAAATTCAAGAGCTGCAAATTTTGTTGTAGACTTTTGTACCTCTTAGTGTTCATGTATGCATCTAGAAGTGCGTATATAGAAGTGTGTATCAGAGAACAATCTGGCTTTTTATTCAATGGGAGTTGGAGTGGGTTGAGTATGAGCCTATGAGGTGTTGGTGGTGGCGAATTAGGGATGTGAGTGAGGAAGGATGTGTTGGGGATGAAGTGGGTGGTGTATGTGAAGGTTGGGTAGGTTTTAGTAGGAAGCCAGGTGGAGGATTAGGAAGGTTATGGTGGTGGAGTAGGTGATGGTTGATAGGGAAAAACGTCTTCATTGAAGCAAACATTAATGACCATCAAAAGTAGAATCAGATAAAGATAGTTTGGAAGATTTTGCCATCTACAAATAAGTTTTAGGAACATATGGCTCATGTGGATTACCCAACAAATATCCACATTAACTTGGGGTCCTTTTTCTTTTATTAATACACTTGTAAGGGAACCGTATCATATGATCATTAACCCATGCTCAAATTCATCTAATTTCATATTTGTCGGAATGGAAATCGTGTCAGTTCGTGGATACACCACTTTACCACATTAAAAATCACACTCCATGAAACTTCTCCTTTGGAAAAGCATTCTCTAGACACCCAACATCATTAAAAATCAAATCTTTGGAATTCAATCTACAGCCCCATTCTTGCTTCATCTCATACTATATTGTGGCACGATAGATCATTAGATTGGGCCATCCGGGATCTCATGTTTTGATTTTCTTTTACTTGTAAATAATGTTATTTCTTTTCATAAAGTGCAAGATTCTACTTTTGCAAATTCAAGCATGTTATATCGATTAGGCTCGGCTTTATGGACACCCCTACTTTAAGTAAAACTGCGTATAAATTTTATATGGTTTTAATCGATAAGTGTTTAAAATTCAAATTTGAATCCTAGCACTCCATTTACAGCTATGTTAAAATCCCAATTCAACAAACCAATAACCTTTTCAAATCCATTTACTTGGGTTAGGGATGTGCATAGCCGGTTTGGTTCGGTTTTAACTTAAAACCAAAACCAAAAACTAATATTTCGGTTTCTAGGTTTTTAAAACCGTTCGTCTTTGGTTTTGGTCCCACTTTGGTTTTCGTTTCAATTTCAATTTTTTTGGTTTTACCATATGGGCTTCAAGTTGTGTTACTAGAACTAAAGATGCACAAAACGGGTTTTGGGCCCGACCCGGAACCGTGATCAAACCGGGTTCAGTCCAGTCAGGTTTTTTTGTACCCGGTTACGAACCCGGGTCGGGTTCGAGGTGACTAATACCCTACCCGGCCTACCCGGTTAAGGTCGGGTACAAAAACCAGGTACAACCTGGTTTTTTATTATTATTATTATTATTATTATATTATTATTATTATTATTATTATTATTTTATTATTATTATTATTATTATTATTATTATTATTTATTATTATTTTATTATTATTACTATTATTACTACTTTTATTATATTATTATTATTATTATTATTATTATTATTATTATTATTATTATTATTGTCACACCCCAACCTTGACAGCGGAATCGTCGACGTGTAAGGGTTAAGATCGTTCACCAGCCACATAACATTATTAATAACCCAAATATATATTAATCATAAGTTCCAATTGTACCATTACAATCATAAGTCTCAAAGAAATTAAAAGCATAGCATAAGATGTAACAAATTATTTTTATTTCATTAATTTAACTAGGTCCATTCTTAGATGTGCAAGCTTCAAAGAGTAGAAATCAAGCTTGAGTATTTCCTGAAACATGTTAAAAATTAGAAATATCAACAATAATGTTGGTGAGATTTCCATAGTTTGCAATACATAGATATATAAAAGATGGCAATTCATGTTATAAGTTAGAGAACAAAGTAAACTAGGGATGTAAGACTGAATGCACAATCAAACATTGACAAAGTTTTACAAGTCTCAAACGTTTACAGGTATATACGATTAGCTAAGTGTACTTAGATTAACCAAGCAGGCTTGTCAGACCCATAGATCTATAACATCACCAGGCTAGCAATAGTTAATGATTGTACATATATTCGACATTACATAGTAGCTATAAAGTTCAACTAACCACAACATACATGTGAAATGCCATAAGTTTACAAGAATCAAACGTGTATAAGTGCAAAGTTTATAATGTAACATGTTTCACCCCAAAAGTGTGAAAATATAAAAAGGGATATAGAAATACGCACTTGATCGAAAATATATAATTGACGATTAATAAGAAATATAATAAGCAACGTTCCAACGTAATTCTTCACAAGGTACCTAAGTATATATATTTACAAGATTTAGGTTTTATTGTAATGAGTTTAGCGAATCAACGAGGACTAGGGTCCCAACTTGATTTTTGGGGGTTTTAATATTTAGATAACGTTAGTTAGTGAGATCATATATATATTTTAGTCCAAGAAAAATATCATATATGAAATTTTAAAGGAATTAAATCATTTATAACAATTTGTGAAGATTAATTATAAAATATATAAATTCTATAATTATCATGATTAATCCATAATTATAAAATGTATAGTGTCCAAATAATAATTAAATGATTTAAAATATTATATAAAGTCTATTTTTATAAAAATAAACTAAGCATAATATTTGTTAATATTATTTTATAAGAAAATTGTTAAGGTATTTAAAGTGATAAATTTATAGAATATAATGGGATAAGTTTAAGGATAAACAAAGTTTACAAAACTACTTTTTATAATTTTCAAAAAATTTTCTATATATTTTTTTAAAGGCTGAAAAAGCCTAAAAAATATGTTGAGGGTGCCCGGGTTCGAACCCGGGGCCTCCAGGATGAGAGTGCATAATCTTAACCGGTAGGCGAGGGCGCCTAAGCCTGTTAGAACCCAGTTCTCATACTTTATAAACACAAATAAAATGGAAACCCCCAAATCGCATAAACTCTAGAATCAACTTGATTAAATGAACATCAACTTGATTCTGATAATGCTGATAATCATAGGGCTTTTTTCTCCCCATGTAAAGACGAGTGTGTAGGTGTGTATGACTTACACGATTGTGAACGAATTGATACAATTTACTTCGGTTTATCTTCCGTTCCTTTGCAATGAACAGGGGATTCGATTTCGAGGTTTGTGTGAAGTTTTCGTGAAATTAAGGTTACAGAGAGTTGAAAAGGGTCGTAGGGGACATTTGCCCTTTGTTAAATAGTTTCGATTTGAACGATTCCGACCCGAACGGGTTTCAACTTTGATTCGAATATTTCGGTTATAATTCACAGATTAAAGGTTCGTTTAATTCAAATTAATTCCTGCATTTAGTTTCAAAATGATTATACATACGTTTAAGAACATTCAATCGACTTGATTTGATCAATTTGGTTTGATTTGTCTTTGGTGTGATCGGACGATTCGGTTTCGGTCATACCCGACTTTATTACACCAAATGACTTCAATTTCACTTGATATTGTGTTCGAAACTGGTGTAGAACGGTTAAGAAGATGTTTAATTGTGTTTTAACCGATTGTTTTGAGGTGTTTGAGGGTCGCCGGAGCTCTGTCGGAGTGGTAGCCGTTTTTGCGGGGTTTCAAAAAAAGAAAGGGGGTTTAGGTTTTAAAATTTACACAAGTGGTCCCTATGGTTTGTATTTTGATATCTCATGTTTAAAAACTTTCTTTTGAAGTTTCAATAATTTCATTATTACCCCTCAAACCTAGTTATGTTATGTTAAGATTAGTAACTTTTATATATTTTTATTAGTATTGCTTTTGCTTTTATTATTTCATTATTATTTTTGAATGTTATTATTATTATTATTACCATGATTTATTATTATTATTACTATTATTCTTATGATTATATATATATATATATATATATATATATATAATATATTTACTAGTAATATTATTATTAGTTATTATTATGCTCAATTTATTAACTTAATTATTAACTTCCTAATTAAGGATTTAAAACAAACTAAGATATGAACATAATAACCCATAAATCACATAATTGGCAACAGTGATCCTTACAAGAATTTAACGATATTAACTTTTAACTAACCAAAATTACAAGATGCCGTTGCCGTTGCCGTTGCCGTTGCCGTTGCCGTTGCCGTTGCCGTTGCCGTTGCCGTTGCCGTTGCCGTTGTTGTTATTGTTATTATTATTGTTATTGTTATTATTATTATTGTTGTTGTTGTTATTATTGTTATTATAACATTAAAACATCTATAACAACATTAAAAAAACATCTATAACTCATTAATTTATTATTTATTTATTAAAACAATTTAAAAATACATTAACGAATCAATAAAAAATAATATAAAACTTTTATTTAACTAATCGTCTATTTTATTCGAGAGGCTTCGTCAAATGCTAATTTTTCGTCAGATATATACCAGAAGATACTCCTTCTACCTTTTCATCGTGTACTTTAAATTCGATTGCAATTTCGTCTTTAAGATTTGTTTTGTCTTGTATACGATCTATCACGTCTAAGTGGTCCTTTAAACAAATGCACATCTCCATCGTTTCCGGAGTTAATCTTGTTCTCCATAATATTACCCTAAAACTAAGAGAAAACGCAGACTCCGAAGCTATCATAGAAGCTTGGACGTTTAGTAAATCACGAGTCATAACGGAAAGAATTGAAAATTGAGATTCCTTTACTTTCCACCAAGTCAAAAATCAAATGCATGATAATTTTGAGTAGTCATAGTGAAAATAAAATCCGTTGTACTATATATACCAGTTCACTTGTTGGGACGTTACTCATTTGTCGTTTAGCCCACACATCCCGAACAACATTCAATATAGCCATAACCAGGTGTTTAACCGAAGTACTAGCACTTGAGGTTGATCTCTTGGCGTAGTTATATTTAGGTTAAGCCCATATTTATTTAAATAAAAATTATAATATTTTCACTTTTATTGAAAACTTTTTTGCCGCCATTGAAATTTACGGTTTTCGTCATGTATATCCAAATTGTCATCTATCTCATCTATCAAACATTTACCCCCGTACATTTAAAAAGGATTTAAAGCAACTACACAAGTAAAAACGAATGATAACTCAAAAAAATATTTTTTAAACTTGTCTTTCAATGTTTCTACTATTTCTCTAAACAATTTTTTATTTGGAAAATTTTTAATATTCAAAGCCATGAAATATAATTCTTAAAGCACCGAATAACTAGTGGGATAATAAACTCCGATAATTTTGTAGTTGAGTTTTTAAACACGTCAAGAAATTCGGATAAATTTTCAATATTTTCCAACCCAAATCCGGAACAAATCGGCTTCGCAATTATCGAGAGACTATTATGAAAAGCTTTTAAAGTGTTTTTTTTGTTTTAAAGCACAATCAAGCATATGACAAGTCGAATTCCACCTAGTAGGTACATCCCAATTAGGCCCTAAAAATATAAATTCTGTATCCTTACAAAGTTGTTTATAATCTTGATATCTTTTTTCTACTTTTTTTAAAAACATCGTGTAACATAAATCGAATTTTTTTATAAAGTTATCAACAAATGGTACGGATAGGCCATTTTGCACTACTAAATTATAATATGTGTAACACATCCACTATGAAAAAAATCACCGTTTGCAATCGGAATATAATTTAATTTTAATTTTTCAACCGCGGTTGTGTTGTTGGAAGCGTTATCAAATGCCATTGAAAATATTTATTTGTAAATTAAAAGTAGTTATTACATTATCTAAAAAGTAAAATAAAAACTCTCCGGTGTGTGGATACGGAAATAGATCAAATGCAATCGTACGTTTCATCATTTGCTATGAACTGGGATCTACCCAATGAGCGGTGACGCAAAGGTACAATTCGGGCAAACCGTGTGGCGCCAACCAAACATCACTAGTAATTAAACCAGGGAATGATTTTGTTATTATTGATTGAATAAGTCGATTACAATGAATCCTATATATAAGATGAGATATTACACTTAGGTGCCTTATTATTGATAACTGCTATTTAATTTAAGTAAGCTAATATCTTGTCTAATATTCCCCCGCAAGTTGAGGGCGGGAACGACCTGCAACTTGGACCTTAAGAGTAGAAACCTTTGAGATGATAAAGGCTTTGTAAAAACATCTACAACTTGATCATTTGTGGAGATGAACTGAACATTTAACTTGCCTTGAGCCACTTTTTCCCTAACAAAATGAAAATCAACCTCCACATGTTTTGTGCGAGCATGGAAAACAGGATTAGCAGAAAGATAAGTGGCCCCTACGTTGTCACACAGAGCGTGGGTGAAGACTTTGTGACAATGCCAAGTTCATTTAGGAGAGCTTCCACCCAAGTTATTTCTGCAACCGTGTCTGCAAGACCTTGTACTCTGATTCAGTTGAAGATCGAGAAACTGTGCGTTGTTTACGTGCACTCCATGAGATTAGGTTCGATCCAAAATAGATAGCGAATCCTCCCGTGGACCTGCGGTCGTCAGGAGAGCCGGCCCAATCTGCATCCGAGTATGCGGTTAGTGTTTGTGGCAATAAGCATCTGTGAAAGCATGAAGAGTCGATCCTGAGTCATGACGAATAAATAAGCCAAAATAAGAGGTGCCTTTAAGATAACGAAGGATTCTTTTAACAGCTGACCAGTGGTTCTCGGTTGGAGCATGCATAAATTGACAAACTTTACTGACAGCAAAAGAGATGTCAAGACTCGAAAGGCAAATGTATTGAAGAGCACCAACTGTTTGGCGATATTTAGTCGGATCGGCCAGCAGGGGACTATCACCAAGAGTTAATAGTTGAGAGCTGCTCATTGGTGAAGAAACTAATTGCAATCTGAAAGACCAGCACACGCGTGAGCAAATCAGTGATATACTTACGTTGGGACAAAATGATGTTTTTACCATGAGGAACAATCTCTATACCCAGAAATAGTGAAGATTGCCTAGGTCTTTAACTGCAAAGGAGGTGTTCAACCGAATGATAACATCATTGATTGCCTTGGTATTGTTTCCCGTGACGATTATGTCATCCACATAAACAAGCACATACACAAGTGCGCCATGAGATTGCAGAATAAATAATGATGGATCAGTTTTAGAGCCATGGAAACCAATTTCCTGCAGAGAGGTAGAGAGACGATGAAACCAGGCCCGAGGTGCCTGTTTAAGGCCGTATAGAGACTTGTGGAGAAGACACACATGATCTGGTTTAGTGTTATCAACAAAACCAGAGGTTGTCTAAGATAACAGTTTCTTTCAAGTCACCGTGTAGAAAGGCATTTTGGATATCAAGTTGACGAAGAGGCCACTGATTGGTAACCGCAAGAGATAAAAGTACCCGAATTGTGGTAGCTTTAATAACGGGGCTGAAAGTTTCTTGATAATCAATGCTTGGTTGTTGACGAAAGCCTTTTGCAACAAGACGTGCTTTATGACGGGTTACATTACCACGTTGATCCTTCTTCAATCTGTACACCCACTTTGAGTCAATAGCATTAGTGTTTTCGACATAAAGGACAAGAGTCCATGTTCCATTCTTAACAAGAGCATCAAATTCGTCAGCCATGGCTTGACGCCACTCCGGAGAATTGTTGGCAACAGTAAAGGAGGAGGGTTTAAGAGGAAATGAGGTGGTGGTAGTATGGTAGGAGGAAGGGTTATAGGGAGCTGGTGGTTTTGGGTTTTGGCGAAGGTGAGGTGGACGAGAGCGGGCTGGTTGAGGGAGCTGAGTAGTTGAAGGAGTAGAAGGGGTAGAAAGGGGCTGTTAGAAGGGGAGTTAGGTTGGTCAGGTGTGTAGGTGCGGGTTCAGACATGGAGGAGGTTCGGGAGTAGAGGAAGATGTGGTTGTAGGGTTAAGAGGTGGGTCAGGAAAAGTGGAATAATAAGGACTGGTTTGAGGGTTTGGTTTGACCGAGGGAGGTTTAAATGGAAAAAGTTGTTCATTAAAGCGAACATGGCGCACAATATACACCCGGTCATTAGACAAGTCTAAACACCGGTAACCATGGTGAATAGGACTATATCCTAGAAAAGCACATGGAGTTGATCTGAAGTCCATTTTGTCGGTTGTAAGGACGCAAAGAAGAAAACATTGGCAGCCAAATACTCGTAGAATGAGTAATCAGGGGGCCGTTTGAAAAAGTGCTCAAAAGGTGATTTGTTGGAATAAGTTCGAGAAGGCGGCCTATTGATGAGATAAACTGCGGTTTCGAATGCAAAGTTCCAAAAGCATTGGGGAAGGTTAGATTGAGCCATTAGAGCTAGACCTGTTTCCACAACATACAATACCGTTTTGTTCATTGTGTGTGGACAAGACCGGCGATGGATGATGCCAAAGGAGGTGAAAAATGGTGCAAGGTTACGAAATTCCCCTCCCCAATCTGTTTGCACATTTTTAAGTTGTGTTAAATTGTCTTTCTACCATTGTTACAAACGATTTAAACATATGATAAACATCTGATTTTTGAACTAAAGGATAAACCCACATATATCAAGAATGATAATCTACACATAACATAAAATACCGGTGTCCATCAAAAGATAGTGAGGGAGCCGGACCCCAAACATCACAATAAACCAAATCCAAAATATTCTTACTACGAAAAACGGAACTGTTCAAATATAATTTTGAAAATTTGCCCATTGACAGGACGACATAAAGATGGAAAAGTTTTGTAGAAACTAGTAAAGAAAACTTAGAAACAATAAGTTGAAAAACACAATCATGAGGATGGCCAAGACGTTGATGCCAAGTGCTTGAGGAGGCTTTTGTGGCTGTGAAGGTAACACGTGGGAGGACTTCAATTGTGGAAGGCGAAGAGAATATAAACCACGATCACTAGGACTCGTGAGAAGGGTAGCTCGTGTAGACTCATCCTTCACGACAAAAAATATGAATGAAATTCAAAATAAACATGATTGTCAGTACAAAATTGTTGAACAGACAAGAGATTCTTTTTTATGTCAGGTATGTGAAGAATATTAGACAAAGTAAAGGTTTTGTGTGGAAAGTAGATTGTGGAAGAACCAATATGAAAGATAGGTAAAGGATTATTATCGCCAACGTGAAGCGGTCATTGCCATAATAAGCTTCAGAGTTGTCTAAACTTGTTAAGTCAAGTGTAACATGGCTGTTGGACCCAGTGTCAGGAAACCAAGTTGAAGCAGAGTGCGACCCCATCTGAAAAATTTGCATAATTCGCTTGTGAAAGCGTATGACCAGCAGGAAGAGTAGATTGATTCGGGCATTGAGAAGGTATATGACCAATACCACAGCGATTGCAGTGCCCATATACAGTGTTTTGTGTAGATGCCCATGCGAATTGTTGGCGTTTGTACTACTGTTGATTCGTCGATAGTTCTACCCCCGAGAACTGCCACGAGAATTGCCACATCGATTGCCACAATTGTTGTTCGAAGGGCGATTTGCATAAAAGCTTGGGGTTGGGGATTTGGAGAAACAACAGGTTGAAGTTGATACCCAAGTCGTGAAGCAAGCTGGTGCAGATTTTGTAATTGAGATTGTGGCAGAGAGTTGGGTCTTATTAATGGACCAGCAACCGAGGTTGAGAATGCTTGTGGTGGTGCTTTGACAGATCGGTTTATCATAAAATCATGATCATTAAGAAGACCATGCAGTTCATTAAAGGTGATAGGTGGTAACGGGCAAGAAGATTGCTTTCAAACCATTATATTCCTCCCGGAGACCAGATATTGCAAGCAAGACTAAATCCTTGTCTTTATTGGTTCACCTATATTGGCTAGAGCAGTCGCATACTCCTGCGCCCAGGTTAGATAGGAGATTGGAGTTTCATCTCCTTTCATCTCACTTTTTAAAAGTTGAGTTTTGAGTGTGTACTCCCTGGATGAATTTTTCGGTGCATAAGCTCTTTCCAGCGCAAGCCATAGATCCATGGAGGTTGTTCCTTGGACATGTTGAAAGATGCTTCTGAGATGGTTAAGAGAACAAGCATTATGATGTGTGCATCATTGGAGATCTAGTGAAGATAACTAGGGTTATCGACAGAGGCAATTTTGGTTGTTGTTGCTGTCCTCGGTAATGGACACTGGATCGTACCATCTATATAGCCGAAAAGATTGTTGGTGACTAAGAAGGGGTGAATCATTGCCTTCCAGTATCCATAGTTGGTGGGTGAAAGCTTGAAAGCGAATTTATGAGAGTTATGAGTTGTTTTCTCCACAGCTGAGAAGGCAGTGATCATTGCCATGGATATACACAGAATGTTGGTGGTTAGAGAAGAAGAGAAAAAAAAGAAGAAACGGCAGCTAGGGTTTTTTGGTTGTGATACCTAATTAAACCAGGGAATGATTTTGTTATTATTGATTGAATAAGTCGATTACAATGAATCCTATATATAGGATGAGATATTACACTTAGGTGCCTTCTATTATTGATAACTGCTATTTAATTTAAGTAAGCTAATATCTTGTCTAATACTAGTTAAGTTTACACCGGTATTTATATTTTCAAATAATACAATTAAATCATTTTTTGCTTGCTTCCATAATTTTAAACAATAACGTCTAAGTGTAGTACGACTTACGTGAGTGTAACGAGGTTGAAGCGTCTCTTGAATTAAGTTGGTTAACCGAAGGTTGTCGAAATGACTAAAATGCAAAGCTTCTTGAAACACGAACTTCGCCATTCAATCTCGAACCTCATTAACGTTGTAATTAAAGATTCCACCGTCTCCATCTAATTGTGTTTGTTGCGAATCCGGATTATTTTTCAACGACTTACAAAACTTTTTGCTAATGTGTTTACTTAAAGTCGTGTTAGAATCTTTAGGAAGCAAAGCTCCACAAAACTTGCAACAAGCCTTTACAAACCTGTCACTCAACTCAATCATATCCCAATTGCACCAAACATCCATGTTACGATTGTGTGCAAGAACACGAACAACGGTTGGAGAGTTAGATGAACCTTGACCAACGGAAGATTGTGAGTGAGCCAAATTGAGATTTGAGAGTAAAAGCGTAAGATGAGGGAGTGAAAATGTAAAACGAGAGTAAACAAGAGTATTTTTTGCATTTTTTGCATATGTTTTTTGTGTTTGAAGCTTGAGTACTCAACTATATCAACCCACACCTATTTATACTAATTTAAGAGGCAAAAAACACCAAAAAAAACGTTCAAAAATTAATCCCAACGGCTATATAGCCGTAAAACGGCTAGTTTTTAAAAAAAAGGTAAAAACCGAGTTGTACCCGTGTTCGACCGGGTCGGGTCGGGTCGGGTTCTGGAAAATCCAAAAAAACCCAAACCGGTTTCTAACCGCCGGTTTTTTTCCGGGTTGGAACCGGGTACACCCTGTACCGGTTGTACCCGAACCCGGGTCGGGTCGGGTCCGTACCCGTTTTTTGTGCATCTCTACTAGAAACCTTGTGAACTGTTTGTTTGCCTGGTGTTAGTGTATATGTTTCGGGGCTAAGAAACATAGCAATATTAAAGAAATTACAAGACAAGAACGAACTATACAAGATTCTAATTTTCCATTAACTTGTGAAAGAAAAAAAAATGATAATTCACCAAAAGGGGACGGGAGAATGGAAACTCACTCAATTTGAGAAATACTTGCAGCCATGTGCCCTACAGCATCTTCAAGGTGGGAAAACTGAGTCAAAAACTCACCATTCATTTCTGAATAATCTAATCCATTTTGCTTCCATAAACTAATCCCTTTAGCAATGACCCTCAAACCATTCTGCAACAATGAACACCTTCACTTATTCCATCTGGAAATTTCCTTTTCTTACTATTTACTCTTCTTGTTTCATCTACCTCCATCGCATCGGTTGTCATCTTTCGGACCATTTGTTTTAAAAATAAACCTTCTCTCACAAGCAAGGCAACCTCATTTTCACCAGGGCTAGTTTTGACATTAGCCGCTTCCTTGTCAAGAAAAACCTTAAACTCAGACATAAACCTTTCCTCGTCTGCATCTTTACCAAACTCCAAATCAAATGACAACGCTGCATCTTCTGGTACGAATCTCCATAATTCATTACAACTAGTACGTGCAGAAAAATATCCAAATGCTGCAATTGCTAAATGGGCTAAAGCCCAATGCCGTTCTTGTAATAACATGTGAAATAACTCCCATGAAGCTGAAACCTTCGTTTCTTCAAATTCTATGTCACCAAGTCCAGCCACAAAAGCTGCTAGATTTGGTTTACATTTTGTCAACTCAATATTTGTGACACCAGAACTTGAGATAAAAAGATTCTGAAGCTCTAACATAAGTTTTTCCATTTCATTAGATGAATATAAATGCTTCATGCTAGAAATAATCCCTAAGGTTTCCCCAAGCAGCTTAAGATACTGGCCCTTTGAGTTGTCACTGGCATTGTTGTATTTATGGATGATGGTGGTTAATAGCATTCTTGTTCTCATTTCTGGATCTGATATGCTCAGTTGCCTACCGACCACAAGAGAAAAAATATAATATTAAAAGGTAATAAAGGGTAACGGGTATGTATAGCGTTGCAATAATACTATTGTTAAAAGGGTAACCAGCTTTTCACAAAATTTTATTCTGTGTAATATCGTTTTTTTTTCTTACTACAAAGGTACAAACTTTCACAACAATTGTGCTTGAGGTCGGGAAATTTTATACTCTGTCTTGAGTAACCAACTTTCAGTATTTTTTTCCTATTTAAGTTATTGAGTGTTGAAGAAAATGACCATTTCCGTATGCCACATGGGAAGAACAAATATGTTATCCTATGTTTAAAAAAAATTAAAAATAATCCGTGGATGTCACAATAGATGCCACATAGCAAGTACATATACAATTACACACTAAACTGTCAGATAAGATGCTACATTTTCAATGTATGGAAACCAAACAAAAATGTAGCTTGGCCACTAAACCATAACAAATGTAAGTATATTTCTAATTTGTGCCAAGGCTAAAGCAATGTTGTAAAAATTGGCATAGGCGGCCGATTAATCGGCGACTAGTCGCTAGTCGGCCGCCCACCTTTGAACTTATACCTAATCAGCCAATTAATCGCTAGACGGTCAACTATAGTCAAATCTAGGGCCTAGGCAGTACTAGTCGGCCAAAACCGAAAATTCCGGCGAAAATTTGTAAATTCTGCCCAAAGATGTTTATATATATGTATAACCTAACTTTATTATAAAAGTTGCATATAAAATGGTGTGTTTGTGTGTGTATATAAAGATGAAAATTATATATAAAAATTCCAAACCAATTAATCGCTAGTCGGTACCCCACCACCCGACAGCGGCTAGCAAGTTTTACAACTCTAGTGTAAAGTTGATTGCTAGCTTTGGAAAAATGTGTTTAAGTTAATTTCTATTTCATGTAGTTTGTCCTTTTATGAAATTATCCCTGTTAAAAGTACTTTACTTAGAATCTTATAATTCACTGTTAAAACCAAACGCTGATTCCAGCCAAATTTCATGAACCAAAAGCATTCAATTAATATTACAAGTAGAATATATATTTCAGTATTTCACACTATGAAAAAATGTGCCAAAATCTAGGATACTTACAGAGAATGCAGAGCAGCAGATAATGCAAAAACTGGTGCACCAAACATCCATTTCCATCTTTCTTTGATGATTCAACATCAAATGAATCCAAGAAGCAGAAATATTCAGTCACTAATCTTTGTTTAGCAACACTTCCAACCTTATCTGAAAGAAAAGTTAACGGAAATCCTTCCATGAGCAATGCTATATAAGTAGCAGATGATAATTCTGATAAATCACTGTTGATGACGGAGTTAAAAACCCTATCTGCCAATGATTGTGAACCGCTTTTAGAAATCATGCAGATTGATTTAGCAATTTTACGAAGAACACTATCAGAGTTTAAAACCGATCCCCAAGAAGCTGTGGTTTTCAGTATTGTGCAGAGTTTAACGATGATGTCATCCCCCATGTCAGGCTCCGCATGTCGAATTAAAAAGCACACAAGTTCCATAATAATCTCCCGACAAAGATGATGAGGATGGAATAAATTTTCAAGCAAAAATGACTCAACTACTACCCAAATTGAAGTTGATGAGACTACAAGCATAAAAGTCTTCAGTGCAAGAATAACAGAAGAAAACATATTCTGATGACCAGAATTATGTAACAAAGGTATTGGGAAAGCAAGAATAGATGAATAAACATTTTCCTCAATTAAAATATCAAATAACCAATTTAGCTTTTTAGCAATCTCAAGTGTCACACCATCTTCTAGATCAGGCCCACTTCTCAGAAGATTAACAAATAAAGAAAGTTGACCAAGCAACAGTGTTTTTGACCCATGCATGGGATCACAAACCAAAGAAAAGACATCGCCAGTTGATTTTTCATCTTTAAGGACAAAATGTGAAATGAGAATATCACTAAATAACCAATCAAGTATTTGGCATTTATGATTATGTTCCAATTGAGCTGAAGTTAACAAGGAGTTGAGAAGATGAATGATGTTGGTTCTAGAAGTTCAATCAAAGCTTCACTTGCAGATTCAAGATATTTTTGTTCACCCAAAAAGATTCGAAAGGTTAAGATTATAAGAATGCAAAGTGTTATATCTTTAAATTTTGAAAATGCTTGAGATGGGTAGTGTGAGATTATTCTGGCAGCGTTAATCAAGTAAAATTAACAGGAATGAATATCTTTTTTGCTTCAGCTATTGAGACTGGTTCCTTTTGTGATGACCAAGTTTGTTCTGCACAACACAGAGATTCTTTAGCCAATGAAATAAGAGACAGAATAATCTCTGATATATTCATTTTTAATGCTAGTCTCCCTTTGTATAGCTGAAGCAGAATAACACTCCTTTCCAGGATAAATTTAGTACAGTGACCAGATCTCCACCAGCATTAGCAGCAATGATCCCCAGATTAACCAGTTTTTCAACAACGCATTTTGTTATATTGATAATTTGATTCACGTCATCTTTTTCAGTTGTAGCATCATCATCCAATTTCACATTGTTGCAATATGCTTTGCACAGACTTATAACAGCATCAAGCACCGTTTGTGATGCCTTTAATACTTCAGAGCCAAATGTGTGAATTTTCTGTCATGATAGGCCGAAAGCAAAATTAGCAGACAGTTTCAACTATGCTATGCAATTATCACTAAATTTTACAAAGCAAATTTTGTTGCAAGGATGTGAGTATGAGAATAAGGGTGCATGTTACATATATACACAGATTCAAAGTTCAAAAAAAAACTAAGGATATGACAACGTGTTTATAAAAGAGTATATGCAAGTAGTATGTATTATATGCAATTAGGGTTAACACCATATAAACCAACATAATTTCTCATTTTGCACAAATCAGTCCTCAACCGAATCCTGACATATTAGAAGCTTCGAATTTGATAACTTAATGAGAAAAAACCTATGTTATTAAAGACTAATTTTGTTTACTTTCACAATCGGCACATATGTAGACGATTATGTTGTCAAAAGTGACCTAGGCGCTCAGGCGAGACGCAGCACAAGGAAAATGCCTCATGGCAGCCTAGGCACTCTGGTGAGCTGTTGGCGACATTCCGACTAGTGTCCGGCCAAGTTCCGGCCAAAATACGAAAAAACCATCTGAAGATTTAAGTTATTGGAGAGAGAATGGGTAGCAAGGAGAAACTTAAGAGTGCAGTCCTTTCTTTTATAAGCAAACAGGACAAACTTTCTGATCTTCAATAGGATATTGATGTTCATTGAACACTACAGTGTTTATAAAGTGTTTAAATTGCTTTTTTAACAGCATTATATTAACCAAACACATAGAAATCAGTAGGTGACTGCATTGTAGTGCATGGAAACACAAAATACACAGCCGCCTAAGTGCCTAACTAGATAAACTCTATATAATCAAACCTTATCTAAAAATAAAGTTATATGATTTTTGAATTTTAGAAATGCTTATACTTAATTTTTTAATTGTTTGTTATTAAGATGTATATTTTTTATGTCTGTTATTATATAATTTATTATTTTCCCTATGTGTGTGCCTTGTTTAACTCAGGCATGCGTTTTTTTGCACCTTGCGCCTAGGCCAGAGGCGAGGCCCTTGCGCCTTAACTCCTTAAGTGCGACTAGCACCTTTGACAACTATGGTAGACGATAGACCCCAAGTAGGATTTATATTTTTGTTTTCCCTGATAAGGACACCACATAGACACTTCACTAAGACGAAAATTCATATATTGAGTTCTAAGAAATGTTAGTCTTTAGGGTCGGCAAAATAGTCTACATAGCATTCACGTTAGCAAAAAAAGTGCCTATGTTGAATCCGCTTGTGTGATGACCATGCAGTAACTTACATTTACCATTATTCACATGTTTCTATAACTTTAACCACCCCAGGGACTTTAACATGTCAGCATTCGTTTGAGGGACCTTTTTGAGCAAAATGAAAAGACCTGTTGGTTTATTACGGTAATAATCCTACAATCAGTTCGCAATGCATCAATTTTAAAACAATTTAATTTTGTTTAGTGTGTCCATACTATTCAACACTGCAAAAAACAAATAATATAATGTTCTCTTGGCTTTTAATTTTTATATCTTACTGATCGTATCTGTAGTCTCATTCGCTTGGTCGAATCATGGTCAAAGTTTTGGGTTACCATCAATACATAGAAGATGAAAGCAGCCCTGAATTGTAAAACAGAATATTCCACTAAATTCACACATATCATACACGCTTTATAACATATATGTTGTAATCAAATTGGAAATCAACAAGATTAAAAATGATGAGAAGTTCTTGAACAATTCGAATTGGTTTACAAGTGAACACGATTACAAAAGAACCAAAAGCTACTTACGAAGAACCCTAACCTCACTATTTATCCCCAAATTGGGTTTACTAGACGGAAGATTCTCAAACATTCAAATAAAAGTCAACTAGATAAGAGATAGAATTTGAATTGTATTCAAATATGTTTAAATTCACAATAAGATTAGGTCAAAAGTGTACTATAATATTGGGGAGATTATGAATGAGATCAAGGAATTTTGATAAACCTTTTCATGGTATCAGAGCACATCTGATTACCAAAACCCGTCTCCCATCTCCATCTCCTTCTTCTTCTTGCCTAAACCCCCTCTCCAAATCCCTGTTCTTCTGTCACCATGGAATTCAAACTACACCCTGCAGCCACAGTCACAAACATCATAAAACTTCATCCCCTTTGCTCTTGAGATGGAAAACGGGCAATACAGCTCCTGGGCCGAACTCTTTCGCATCCACTGCCGAGCGTGTCAGGTCAGCAATCACATTGATCCCACGTTCTCCCCACCTCCCTCCTCTACCCCTGTTACCACCCCATCCGACACTAAACCACCAAAGACAACCCCATCACCAAACCCAACCCTGAATTCGAACTTTGGTCTCGGTTGGATGCCATTGTGCTACAATGGATTTATAGCACCATCTCGAACGACTACTTCACACCATACTAAAACCCAACACCACTGCTGCTCAAGCTTGGACCGCACTTGAAAACATCTTCCAAGACAACCAAAACTCACGAGCTGTTTACTTGGAACACAAGCTCGTGACCACCAGGCTCGATAATCACCCAAACATATCCTCCTATTGTCAAACCCTCAAGATGCTCTCTGATCAACTTGCAAACGTCGAGGCACCGGTCACTAATCAACGATTAGTTCTCCAACTCATTGCAGGTCTTAACGAATCCTACGACGGTGTGGCCATGATGATCCAATAAACCACCCCCTTACCTGATTTCTACGAGGCTCGATCCAAACTCATTCTTAAAGAAACTCGAAAGAGCAATCAGGCGAAGCAAAGCGCCTCGTCGGCCCTCCTCGCCTCGCATAAACCACAATCACAGCCCAACACCCCCCCCCCGACAATACACCTGCCTATAACAACCAAACCTCGCCCCTCCCTTTCACAACCAACAGCCCCCTGCTCGCGACCTAGGTCGGGGTCAAGGTGGGCGCGGTCGTGGACGTCCAGGTGGAGATCGTGGTCGAGGCTTCTTCTCCTAGCAGTGGTCGCCAGGCCCCTGGGGTGTTGCACCGCCTCATCCACACTTCTATGGCCACTCACCATGGCCTGCTCCCCCAAATATGTGGTCTTATGGGCCCTGCCCCTACCCAACTACCACTTCAACAAATGCCCCAGGCCCAACTCGCAATCCAAGCCCAGGATACTTGGACCTAGGCCCAATCAGTCATGTGCCACTTCCGAAACAGGGTCTGCCCCAACCGACATTGACCAAGCTCTGTCCCTATATCCACCGCACTCAAATTGGTATATGGACACAGGAGCCACCTCCCACATGACCAACAAGTCAGGTAACTTCTCGTCTTATGTCAATAATAGTCTTTTACGGAATATAATCGTTGCTAATGGTTCTCAACTACCAATCCGAGGTTCGAGACATCAGACTCTTCCTCCTCCCTTTCCTCCGTTACAACTAAATAACACTTTACTTGTCCCTAATACAGTTAGAAACCTTATTTCCGTTCGTTGTCTCACTACGGACAACAATATCTCTATTGAATTTGACAAATTTGGTTTTCTTGCGAAGGACTTTTAGACACGGAGACCCATCCTCCGATGCAATAGCACGGGAGAGCTTTATCCGCTTGCAACTCACTCTTCTCCATCTCACTCGCCATCCGCATTTGCCTCCATTAGTCAAGATCTATGGCACCAAAGACTTGGCCACCCTAGTTCTTCTATTTTAAATAATTTGAAACATTGTTTATCATTTTCGTCATGTAATAAGGTTTCCAAATAAGTGTGTTCCTCTTGCGTCTTTGGCAAGCATATTAAATTACCATTTTCTCCTTCACATACATCTACATATTTACCGTTTGATATAATTCATAGTGACTTATGGACCTCCCCTGTGGCAAGCTCTAGCGGTCACCGGTATTATATATTATTTCTAGATGACAAAACTAATTTTTTGTGGGCTTACCCTTTATCCCAAAACTCTATAACACCTTTCTACAATTTTATAATCTCAGTAAACACAATTTACCACCTTCATCAAAACCATTCAATGTGATAACGGTCGAGAATACAACAACCACTCCTTCCACACCTTTTGCTCACAACATGGCCTTCAATTTCAGTTCTCTTGCCCGCACACATCACCTCAGAATGGAAAGGCCGAACGGAAAATCCGCTCAATTAATAACATTATCCGTACCCTCTTGGCTCACTCCTCGGTGCCACCCTCCTTTTGGCATCACGCCTTACAACACGCCACTTACCTTTTAAACATCCTACCTTCTAAACTTCTCCATAACCTTTCCCCCACCCATCTTCTCTACAACCGCTCCCCCGCTTACTCCCACCTACGAGTCTTCGGGTGCCTATGCTTTCCACTTCTTCCCTCTACCACCATTCACAAACTTGACAAACGCTCTACACCATGCGTTTTCTTTGGCTACCCATCCAATCACCGGGGATACAAATGCTTTAACCTCGCTACCCGCCAAATTATCACATCCCGCCATGTCATCTTTGACGAAACCAAATTCCCATTCTCCACCACCGCATACCCCCTCCCTCTCCCTATCATTCCTTTCCTCTAATTTACACCCTTACTACCTCCACCCGACCAGTGAACCTCCTCCCTTTCCTCGGCCCAAACCCACCCCCCAAACCAACCCTTCCTCTCGGTTCCTTCACACATATTCTCGCCGGCCCAAAGGACCCACACCCACGCAGCCCATAGCTTCCGCCCCGAGCCCACAAACCATAGTTGGGTCACCACCGCCCACACCTCCCGCGCCTTCCCCTTTAACCTCCCCACAACCCCCCCAACCACCGTTGCCATCCCGAACTATCCACACTCGGAGTATGTCGGGAATCTCGAAACCCCCGCCACCCTTTCACTCTTAATACTCTCGCCCCTCCCTCGAAATCCTTTTGATGCCCTCCGGGACCCGGATTGGTCCCGAGCCATGCACGACGAGTTCCGGGCTCTTATCGATAATGAAACATGGGAGTTAGTACCAAGATACCCTAACATGAATATAGTCAGGAGTATCCGAATTCGGCTAAGCCGGAAAGAAGAGTTAGATTCTCAAATGTGGCTTTTTAGACATAAATTTAAATCTGATGGCTCTCTTGAGCGATACAAAGCTCGTTTGGTTTGTGATGGCAGGTCTCAACAGGTTGGCATTGACTGTGGCGAAACATTTAGCCTCGTGGTTAACCAGCCACAATCCACACGGTCTTAACTCTAGCTCTTTCACATGATTGGGTTGTGCATCAACTTGACGTCAATAACGCATTTTTACATGGCACGCTACAGGAGACAGTTTACATGCATCAACCACCGGGCTTTCGCGACACTACCTACCCCAATCATGTGTGTCGCCTAAAGAAGTCCCTATATGGTCTCAAACAGGCCCCTCGGGCCTGGTATCAACGATTCGCCGATTATGTCTACACATTGGGGTTCAGTCATAGCAAGTGTGATCACTCTCTATTCATCTACAAACAAGGGGCTGATATTGCATATATCTTACTCTACGTGGATGACATCCTACTTATCACCTCCTCACACAAACTACGACACACGTTTATGCAGAGTTTATCAACTGAATTTGCCATTAAGATATAGTCCCCTTGAGTTATTTCCTTGGCATCTCAGTCACCCGTCAGTCGAGCTCTATGTTTCTATCTCAACAACAATACGCAACAGACATCCTACAACGAGCGGGCATGTCTACCTGTAACCCCGCTCACACCCCGGTTGACACAAAATCAAGTTAAGCTCTACTGATGGCACTTTACTTGATTAGGTCAAAAGTGTACTATAAATATTGGGGAGATTATGAATGAGATCAAGGATTTTGATAAACATTTTCAGTTAACAGCCGTTAACAAGTTTACCCAAATTGACACTATACATCCCTGAACTTTTATCTAAATCACTATTACAAAAAGAAACAAGTAACAGAGATAGTCCTTGTACTTTTAAGACATTGGCTTTAACTACCTACAACACTCCACCTTTAAAATCAATGACTTAACTTCATCCGATTCCCAGCCCTGAAACACAAAATACAAACTTGGAACCAGGGTGAACCTTAGTGAACATATCTGCAAGATTATCTTCGGTACCAATTTGCTCAACCTTCACTTCATTTGCACTTACCACATCTCGAATAAATTGGCATTTCACCTTGATCTGCTTAGTTCTATCATTGATCTTAGCATTTTTGGTTAACAACCCGGCCCCCTGTTGTCACACATGACCAACACATTACCAGCACTTACGCCTAATTCTGCAACAATCCATTTTGACCACAAAGCTTCCATCACTCTGCCTCTCCTAAAGCTATATACTCAGCCTCAATGGTTAAGAGTGCCACAACTAACAGCATCAATGCTTTCCGGCTAACAGCACTCCCTAGAACCTTAAACACATAACCAGTCATCGCCCTGTTATTATCAAGGTCTTTAGCATAATTAGCATGTGCAAATCCTTCATTGATCTGCTTATGTTCCGGTCATTCTTACCAAAAATTAAGCTATAACCCTTAGTACCGTGTAGATACCTCATAACCCATTTGACAGCTTCCCATGTACTTTACCAGGTGCTGCAACATACATAATTAATAAGCTTGCAGCATAGACCAAGTCTGGTCTAGTAAAGACCATCAAGTACATGAGACTACCTACACAATTTGCATAAGGCACCTTAGTCGTATATTTTTCTTCCTCTTCATTCTGAGGTGAGTCTTCAGATGACTGCTTAAAATATACAGCTAAAGGAGTCTTAATTGGCTTACATCCTTCCATAACATAGTTTCTTAAAAGCTTCTCAACATAAGAAGTCTGGTATAACCACACCTTTTTTATTTCATGCCAAGTATCTTTTTAGCTTCACCTAACTCCTTCATTTCAAACTCAGTCATCTACAACTTCTTAACCCCTTCTATTTTTTGCTTATATTTACAAGCTAATAGCATATCATCAAACATATAGCAACAGGTATATATAGTTCCTATTACGACACTCCCTATGATATATACAACTATTAAATGAACTTCCGATAAACCCATGATTTACAATGAAATCATAAAATCTCTTATACCATTGCCTTGGCGCTTGCTTAAGACCATATAACGATCTTTTCAATAAACAGACTGTCTACATTACTAACTTCAACAACCCCATTGGTTGAGTCATATAAATATTCTCATATAAATAACCATGTAAAAATGTTGTGTTAACATTTAACTGCTCAAGTTCCAAGTCAAATGCAAAAGTTATAGATAGGATGATTATGATAAATGTATGCCTTACCACAGGTGAAAAAATGTCAGTATAGTCTACCCTAGCCACCTGCGTAAAACCTTTAGCTACCAATCTGCCTTGAACCTGGGCTTATTGCATCCTGGTAATCCGTCTTTTATCTTGTAGAGCCACTTACAGGATACCACTTTCTCTTAGCAAGCCTATCCACTTGCTCCCAGACCTCATTCTTCTCAATGAGGCCATCTCATCTTCCATAGCTCTTGCCATAGATCTCTTTCTTCTGAACTGACAGCCACATTATAGTGTAGACTATAGAGGTTCAAAAATGCTTTCATGCTCAACAACACTAAAAGCAACAACAAAAAAGTTACTTTCATCTCTATACCTTAAGGGCTGAACTATGGTTCTCTAGGCTCTCCCTTTGGCAACACTATAACCATCCCCTGATGATGACTCTTCAGTCACATCTGACCTTTCTTCTTCACATGTCTCTCCTTGAACCTCTTTCTCCCTATTCTCTTCTTAATGCTCCACCTCAACATGAACCCCTTCCTGACTAGCCCTCTCCTTAACAGCTTTGCTCTCTTGATTCCCAGTCATATCCTTATAGAAAATGCCTTTTTGGAATTCAACATCCCTGCTCACAATAACTCTAGGACTACCATTGTCAAGTCTCCATAATTTGTACCCCTGCACACCTTTAGGATACCCAAGTATGATACATTTTTTAGCTCTTATGCTAAGTTTGTCTTTGCTTACATGGGCATAAGCCACTGACCCCACTACCATTAGATTACTTCAATCTGGTTTGGTGCCTGACCACACCTCCATTATAGTTTTTATTTTCAGTGCTCTTGAGGGTTGGTCTACTTATCAAATAAGCAGCAGTGTTACCAACTCTCTCCAGAAACACTTTGGTAACCCAGAGTTCAACCTCATGCATCTTACTTTCTCTAACAGAGTCCTATGCATCCTTTCGGCTACCATTTTGCTAAGGTGTTCCAGGAATAGTCAAGTGCCAAGCAATACCATGATACTTGCAGAACTTATCAAATTATTGATTGAAGAACTCCAACCCATTATTCTTAACTTCTTCACCTTCCTCTCAGTTTAGGACTCTACCAATTTCTTCCATTCTACAAACTTCTGATAATCATCATTCTTATACTTGAGCACATACACCCATACCCTTCTTGAAAAATCATCAATAATGAGCATAAAGAATTTTGCTCCTCCTAAAGTATTTTGATAGGAACTTGAAATAGTTGGCTTGATTACTAGATAAACTAAAGGATTACAGATAGTGTACCCAATTCGAGAAGGGTATGATCTCCAATATAAGGTAATAACCCAATCAAAGCAATAAAACCAGACTAAAGAAATACAGGGAAATACTACTACTTAAACTAAACATTAGAGGGAACAATTAGAGGATGTTCCAGCCCACTTCCTGAAGTCATAGATCACCCCACCCTACTTTCGGTTTGTTCAAATATTTTCCCACCTTCCATTTTCCCTCGACTTGGTTTCCCTCCATTCAACAATTGGGTCTGCCCTGACCCAGTTTGACCCATCACTGGTACGTATCAATACAACCCACCCGAACAAACGACTTGTTCTCAAGTCGTGTGAAAGACTTTCTCGAGTTAAGATGTTCCCAAGGTGGTTCGAGTAACAGGTGATGAAAGGTGTGTGGATTTTGGATGGTTGGTGGCAGCCCTTGTAATATGTAATCTTGCCCATCTAAGGTGAAGCGAAGGAACATCTTTTTCCAATTAGCTTGAACCGTGTTAAGTGTGATCAGCCATTGGATGCCTAAGACTACATCTGGTCCCCCCAATGAGAAAAGGTAAAAGTCTTGGTTGATTTGAAGTTCCCCAATCTTGTACTTGACATTCTTGCAAAGCCTGTTACAACGAATGATATCACCATTGCCGATTTGAACACCAAAAGGGGTCACAAACTGGGAGGTGAGGTTCAATTCACGAACAAGGGTGTCCGATATGAAATTGTGTGTTGACCCACTATCCACTAAAATTATGATCTCGGTATTCGCCAAAGTACCGTGCAACTTCATTGTGGTTAGGTTGGGCTTACCAAATAGCGCATGGAGACTAATTTCGACTAGATCAGTGGTTGAATTGTTACACTGTTCCACTACACAATCAGACTGAGTCTCTGATCCCTCTGCTACCTCCAATAATTTGAAACTACCCGTCTTGCATCGGTGACCCAGTCCATTTTTCTCTCCACATCTAAAGCATTCCCCTCGTATATATCGATTATGTTTTTCTGCATCAGACAAACTTCTGTGGGTTTTGGGCTGGAACAATAGGGTCAGGGTGTTAGAAGTTGCTAGAGGCAGGCCTGCCTTTCCTGAAGTAAAAGAACCAGAATTCTTTCCCGACCCTGTTTGGCTAACTTTAGATTCAAACTCAAGGGCTAAACTCATAGCTTTGTAAACAGTCTTTGGTTTGTGAATTCGGATGTCGGCCTTTATATCATCCTTGAGACCGTTTAGGAACACCCCCAACAGGCAATGTTCGGGCCAATTAGTAACCCGAGAGGATCGCTTGGTGAATTCCTGCCGGTATTCTTGCACGGTTCCGGTTTGTCGAATGCTGCATAAATGCTCATCGTGATTCTGAAATTCGGTTGGACCAAAGTTTTTCTAGAGGGCATGAACCAGTTCCTCCCAAAACTCGATCGAATGGTCAGTGGACAGCCAAGAAAAGGTCCAGAGCATTACCTTCTAAGTGCATCGATGCGACATCAACTTTTTCATCTTCAGGGAAATTATAATAGCGTAAGTACTTCTCGGCTTTCAAAATCCACCCATGAGGATCATCGTTGTTGTATGTAGGGAATTCAAGTTTGTTGTAGGGGGGAAGAAACTGTTGTTGCTCCATGATGACTCGTCGTCATCCCGCCGCCCAAAACCACCACCCGATTTGCCTCCGCTAGCTTGTGACTTCAGGGCGGCAACATCTTCCTTCATGGCATCCAAGTTTCAAGCTCTGCAGCGATTGCTGCTAGTTGAGCAGCAATTTGATCAGGTTGAACGTTGTTGCCTTCACTCCGGGTCTGCACCATCTTCGAATTCCCGACAATGAAACCAAATGATAGGAACTTGAAATAGTTGGCTTGATTACTAGATAAACTAAAGGATTACAGATAGTGTACCCAATTCGAGAAGGGTATGATCTCCAATAATAAGGTAATAACCCAATCAAAGCAATAAAACCAGACTAAAGAAATATAGGGAAATACTACTACTTAAACTAAACATTGGAGGGAACAGTTAGAGGATGTTCCAGCCCACTTCCTAAATTCATGGATCAGCCCACCCCACTTTCGATTTGTTCAAATATTTTCCCACTTTCCATTTTCCCTCCACTTAGTTTCCCTCCATTCAACAATTGGGTCTGCCCTGGCCCGATTTGACCCATCACTGGTTACGTATCACAAATCTGAATGCACATAATCTAGAATTCCTTTTGTGGTATGTTTACCCTTGCTAAACCTTACTCTACTTTTCTTTCCCATTACACAGGTTTCACAAAAACCATCATTGACCCTGAGCTCATCAATGATATCTTGTTTCTTTAACTCCTCCAGTCCTTGGCTACTCAGCCCTAAATCTTGACTTGGATCTTGCAGAGTTTCTATTCTTGTTGACTCGATGCTCAGATCTCCCTCTCCCTGCCTCAACTTTTCCTTTGACAAACAACCCATCTCCACCTTCTTCTCTAAAATCTGACCTCCTTTTCAACTTTTTGGAGTTAAGGGCTGCTAACACTTCTTCCATCGAGAGAGTGTCTCTCCCATACATAAGTGTTTCTATAAAGTGTTCATAACTATGAGGCAAAGAGGTCAAGAACAAGATGGCTTGATCTTCATCTTCTACGTTTACCTCAATATTCTCAAGATCAAGAATGAGTTTATTAAACTCATCAATGTGATCTTCCAATGACTTGCCAGCCCCCATACCAAACGTTTAGAGTCTTTTCTTCAGATAAAGTCGATTAGCCAGTGACCTAGTCATGTACAGTGATTCGAGCTTTGACCGTAATCCTGTAGCCGTAGTCTCTTTCGACACTTCACGAAGAACCCCGATCGCCAAGACTCAATATGATTGCACTATGGGCTTTCTCTAGCATATCTTTGTGTTTGGTTTCCGCTTCCTTCTTTTCTTTCTCTGTGGCCTCGATTGGTATCACCGCATTACCTCCTTTCAGTGCATCAACTACTCCTTGCTGAACTAGTAATGCTCTTACCTTCAACCTCCACAAACCAAAATCATTTCTACCATCAAACTTCTCCAAATCGAACTTCATCGACACCATCCTACCTCTACAGTTCTTGATTAGTCGAATTGATTCCTTCAATCGATTGAGCCAAACCTCGCTTTGATACCATTTATTGTAATCAATTGGAAATCAACAAGATTGAAAAACGATGAGAAGTTCTTGAACAATTCGAACTGGTTTACAAGTGAACAGAATTACAAAAGCATCAAAAGCTACTTACTAAGAACCCTAACCTCACTATTTATCCCCAAATTGGGTTGTTCGCAGCCGTTAACAAGTTTACCCAAATTGACACTATACACCCCTGAACTTTTATCTAAATCACTATTACAAAAAGAAACAAGTAACAGAAATAGTCCTTGTACTTTTAAGACATTGACTTTAACTACCTACAATATTAATATGATTTATAGAAGTGAACAGGTATAATTGGGGAAGTAGTCACCTTAACCTCTAATATTGAGTCTTTCGTCAGATTTAAGAGTTCCATGATAAATGTTTCAACTAAGGACATTAAATCCTTTCGTATTGAAAGATGATGCTTTGCCAAAGCTGGTAAAACAGCAGCCGAATGGCTTAGCATATCCAAAAGCACCTGAAAATTTACCTTTTACTTATATGAAACTTTACAACATTAACATCAGATAAAAGTATATGAAGTTAACTGGAAAAAAAAGGTAGACGTGGTCAAGAAAAGATTGACCTGGAAAAAGAGATTGTGATGTTCTTCTTCTTGGGAACCATCGGTTGACATAAGTGTCATCTTCATATGTTTTCTACACCATATGCTTGCCTTTTATACATTTAAAGAAGGTGACTTAGTAGACAATGTAAAAAAGTTAAGTATATGAATGGAAAAAATTGTACCTTGGTTCCAAAAGCTAGCCATTGATTGAGGCATATGGATGTATCTGATTCTAGGTATGTACTAGCCACTTGCAATATAGTTTTGTTTAGCATGCATTGAGATACATCCAAACAAGTGAAGTCTTCCCATAATGTCTACCACAAAGTTAAGATAACAAATTTTGACAAACAGAACACTAAATATGTAAGTATTGAAGTTTAACAGTGGTGCTTGTTAAAAATAGATTATGGGCACACAATACAATAAGTAGTTTACTAGATATTTGCAAACATGCGATTATTCTGAAGAGAATATTTATATTATGGTGGAGCTATCATGGCTGATAGAACTATTTCAATCAAAAGTTATGCAAGCCTGAGAAGGGTACTAACTACTAACTAGATACAAAAGCTTACTGACAAATTAAATTATGCAAACAAATCATTTAGTAGGGAAGATCATTGAATAGTTATGTCAACACAAGCCAATAGCATGGGCTGATGGGACAAAATACTGGTAACATGTTGGGATGCAAAGATCCAGTTGTTTATGATCTAGTCAAATATACGAACAGCCTATACCATAGTGACATTGTATCTGTAATAGTTATAAGAAGCATCAGTAGAAGGCTTGAGAAATGATAAACACGATATGATTAATAAGTGAATGAAATAGATTATAGATTGCTATAGAAAGAATAAACAGTGAATTAAAAAAATGGCATGATACTGTCAGGAATTCCAGAATGGAAGCCCGTTGATCATCATCGGTAACATCCAAGTCCCCAAGTTGAGATATCAGTTGAGTACGGGTCTCGACCACCTGTAGAAATAGAATGCTATTGTAATTGTAATTCACATGGTAAATCAAAACCCTAACAACAGTCAACAGGAAGCTGGAAATCAATGAAATCATGGTGGGAAGCGTGAGCCTGGGATAGAATTGAAAGAATCGTAATTGAGGAAACAAAGTGTTAAGTGAACAAGTAAGTAATCCTGGTTATATGCGTGCCTAGGTGGTAGTGAGATTAGGGGAAATGAAAATGAAAATGCAAATGAAAATGAAAATGAAAATGAAAATGAAAATGAAGTTACATCTGAAACTTTAATGGAGTCGATCAAGCTCCGGAGTTGGTTTTCCCAAGCCTTTCTCTTCATCATCATCTTCTTCTTCTTCTTCTGCTGTATCTTCCCGCCCCCTGATTTGATTTTACCCTCGTTTGCAACTTTAAACCCAAACCCACACTCCATACGCGTTGAGCGGATTTGAATAAATAAAATAATAAATAATTGATAATAAAATTTATAAATTATAAAATCATGTTTAAAATAAAGTATAATTATAATTACATATAAATAACTATTTCAAATAAATAAACAATAAATAGATTATAGATATATATATATAGAAGTATAGAAATTCATTTATTAAACGGATTATAGTTCGTAATAAACACGAAAAGTTACAATACGTTATTTTAATATAAGATTTGCATACGTACTTGTTCATGAGATAAAACAATTATATTATTTTTAACTCTTTTATCTAAATAATTTTATTTATAATATTTGTTTTAAGATTTTCTTATAAAAATTTATTGTTTATAAAAGTCTTGTTTATTAAAAATTCAAGTTTTAATTATTTTGGTTGTTTTAATCAACTGTTTTTTAGAAAATTCCATAATTTTTATAATTATTTTAGAAACTGAATGATTTAAAATATTTTGTTTCAAAAGGTTCAATGTTTTAGAAAAGATATGAATTTTAATTTTCTTAATAAAATTTATTTTTAAAAACATAGTTTGATTTTATAAAATATATAGATGTAAGAGAAAAATGTATTAGTTGACCAAATTAATTTTTATGAAGATTGAGAAATTGTTTGAGTGTTTAAATTATTTTAATACTCTTTTGGAGAGAAAATAAATTGATGATGTTTAAAGGAATAATAAATGTCAAAAAGATGGTTTAAGAATATGACAAGTGTTAAAATAAACTTTTTTTAATATCTATAGATTTATTTTTTACTTAATTACATCAATGGTCCATGTGTTAATGTTCCTTTTTTTCAAATTTAGTCCCTAATTATCACTTATTACAAGTTTTTACACTAAATATGTTATTTGTCCCTACATCTAACTAACGTTAGTGTTCTAGTTAAGTTAATGTAAAACAATCATATTACCTTTAACATAAAAAAAATCAAAATTTAAATTAATTATATATAAAAAACAACCATATTACCCTTAATTTTGGTCATATGTATCAACTTAACATAAAAAAAACTAACGTCCATTAGATATAGGGATAAATATGTTATAACTTTACATACTTAGTAAAAACTTGTAATAAATAATACTTAGTGACTAAACTTAAAAATAGGTCTTATCATAAGGATCATTCATGTAATTAACTCTTACTTTTTTAATATTCTTATGTACAACTTACTCACACTTTTAATCTTATACTATTTATGTTATTAGATCTTTAGCATTTAACTATAAGTTAAACACATAACCAGTTATCCTTAACTTAAGTGGTTGAGATAAGACACTCAAAACAATTAAAATTAAAAAGGTCTTGGGTTTGAGTTTCTTTCGGAACAAAAATTATCCGAGTTAATCCATGGGTGATCCTAGTTTTTTGATTTATTATTGAAATTGTTGGGGTGTGGTCTCAACTAAAAAATGGATTGATGCGCCCAATTAAAATCACAAAATCTTTCTCAAAAATTAGTTAATGACATAATCCTTCACATCATGTGTTTTACTCATTTTGATGTTGTATTTAAATACTTGCTCTTTTTTGTAAACTACAAATCACTATCTTCGCCACCGTTAAATCGTTACCCACTATCACCATCGTCATCTTCATCATCTTTGATATAAAGGTATAGGGATAGGTGTAAGTCTGCGGTGGCTTAGGTGGAGATAATGGTGGTTAATGGAGAATACGAGGATTAGAGGTCGGAGTTTGCAGGTAGTGTTGGAGGAATCAAGTTGTAGGTATCAGGAGTAAGGAGTTAGGTTACAATAGTGAGAATGGTAGTCGTCAGTTTGGTTAAGGAAGAGGTGATCGTGGGTCGGTTGCAGGTTGGGTGTGGGTTGGGATGGTGTAGGTTGTGACGAGTTACAACGCGTCAGCGGTGGTTAGCAGCTGTCGGGTGGTGCTAAAGGTTGTAGGCAATGTTATGTTGATGGTGTTGGCAAGTTGAGGTGATTAACAGTGATGGTTGTGGTGGTCCCCGATGGTAATACTTGCGATTGTCAATGGATCTAGCAAAACAAATAAAGTAAATAGGTAAAATGATGAAATTACCTTGAGTTAACATTAAAAATGGATGTAATAGCATATTGGACGGAGATGTACGAGTTTGATGCACTTATTAAGCATGTGTAACTTTGTATTTTTAATACATAACCATCGTGGAATATGTTACTTTGTTTAGTTTTATGTGCTGCTGAAACTTTGGAGTCAAGACACATACTTATGAAATGTTAAAACTCAAACAAGACATGTATACAAGAGATGGAGAATCAAAACATGAAGAATTCAATAAACTAGGTTAGAGTGGGCGTAGATTACAATTACGGGCATAGTCTACGGCCACCACTTCATTTGGGCGTTTTGCACACCTTAAGCAAAGGACCTTGGCCGTTTTAAGTATGACTCACAGTAGATTAAGGCCATGGCTTAGTCTACGGCCACCTGACGGTTTTCATCATTTTTGGCCAAGTTATTATTGAGGATTTTAGGATTTTTGACCATGTTAGCAGGGAGAAGTCTAGGAGTTAAAGAGGACGACTTCTCGAATTTATCATATGTTACATCAAACATGAACATGTGTGAATAATTCACCCGTGATCAACATGAACATGTGTGGATAATTCACCCATGATCACTTGTGTTAGCGGATGTGTTCAATTTGAGTTTTTATCATTGTTAGTCATGAAACATGCCTTCTACATTTGAATTATTTAATGTATAAATGGATTCATGTGCTTAGAGTTGGTGTTTCAAGAACAATTTAGGGTTCATGGATTCAATGTAACAATCAAGCAATTTTTGGCCTTGAATCGTTAAAAAGCATGATGTAAAGTTGGTATTTGTGACTTTGTTTTAGTAATTACATGATTACATCCTAGTATGTGCCCTTCTTCCGTCTTGAATAGCTAGCATATCGGATTCCTTAGTCTTGTAATTACCCTTCTATCATCTCATTGAACTAAATTACGTCTATGTAATTTACTAGCATTGATAATTAACTCCGGTTATACATGATGCTTCTAAATCCAGTCCCGGTGTAATAATCTTTTATTAATAACAACCAAGTTAAAACTTTTAAGTGTTTAGTTTTCAATCAACAAATCAAAAATCAAATCCTTTTCTTAATGTTTAATCAAAGCAAACAATTCAAATAAAATCCTTTTAAGTTAATACAGGGTTTTGAAGAAGATGCACGCATTCAAGGGGTCTCTTGTAGAGGAAAGAGGATCACTCCTCCATCTCCAACTAAATCATCCATCCTAGCTTCATACAACATCATTAAACCCATAAAATTTATCCAATCCTTACACACTAACATTATTCATTATCTGCAAACCAAGCTTCTGAAAACATAACAAACAGATAATAAAGAAACGCTTCCCATGAAATTTCCAGATTTGTTACTAGAGCTGATACCAACACCAACCGATCCGTTACCAACAACAACCAAGACCCGTTAACTGTCATTGCTCAGTTCAAGCTAGGTTAGTAGTGTCATTAGAACCTGCATTAATACAGAAAAAAAAACAAACAAGCTTCATTACCTTTTCCATCTCATGGTCCCAAGTCAAACCTAAGACATAATAATATTGTTCCATTAAAGGCCAGGCCAGGGTATTGTAGTGTAGTTTACCTACCTATCTCCAAGGCCTGCTGGGGGCATCAGGTGAAACCAAGCTCTCAACGAAGGTACATGCTTCAAGACACTCATCAAGGTATTGAACCTCTGAAGATGAACTGTTATTGGAATCATAAACAATCAGTTTCGACCCCAACTGCAAGAGCATTTTCCCCTCACTTGAAACGCAAAAGGGAACCGAAAACTGATCCCTCCCAGGATCAGTCAAATAGGGGATGGAGGCCAATTTAGTCCAAGAATCTTTCACTCCGTAAACCTTCATGACCCATAAGTCTGCACGAATACCACGATAATTACAAAGCACAGACAAAGATTGTCCTAAGGCCCCCAAGGTCAGATCCTTGTCACCTTCATCATAAGCAGGCTGCAGAATCTCACCATAGGTCTCCTTTGCCAAGTCGAGAGAGACTATCATCCATGAATAAGAGGAGCCAAAATCTTTACTGGCGGCCCAATGAAGAGCTCCGTTTGAGTACTTACCAGAATCATCCAACGGGATACCGTGAGGAAAAGCACCAATCTTCTTCCAATTCCCATACTTTAAGGAGTACATCTTAACGAGGGTGTGATACTTGGCTCTGTCTCTGAAGACACAAGATATCTCAACAACCCGGTAGTCATCCGTGGAGTCTTGGTATCCAAAACCATAGAGCACATAACAACCAGGCTGCGCTTTACGCCCACAGTGTGGCAGCCTGTTGAATTTTCTGGTGCTAGGGTTCCAGATAAACAGAGTGTCTTCCTCGATGGCTATGCACAGCAATCCATTGCAAGAACCGACTATCCAGACAGACTTACGAGGGTGTTTCAAAGGATAATCAAGCTCTGAAGCATTCAGGGGACCACGATCATAGAGCACATCGTAGAGCCTACAAGTCTTGAGATTTATTTTGGGTAGGGTGCTAAAAAGGAGCCGATGATGTGCGTAACGGGTGTTGCATGTTGATAAAGCGAGATGCGATTGAACGAAATGAGGATCGGATATGAGAGAGTACCATAACTTGCAAACAGACCTGCATCGCAGGAGGGATTCAACGGGAAGTCTCAGGAGAATTTCCACCATGATTTCCTGCAGAAGCGTAGGAACCTCTTCTTCTTCTTCTTCTTCTTCTTCAGATTCCCACCCTCTGCCTCTCTTTGCTTGTTGCTGTTTGTCTTCTTCCAGTGCCATTAGGGTTCTTCCTCGCTCATTGATTTTGATTTTGGGGAAAGTGGTTACATCATCATCACCATCACCATCATTATTCTTTATTATATATATCTTCACTTCTGGTCTACAATTACACTTTACCCCTTTTATTTTGTGTTTTGCTGATTGTTGGGGATCGAGTCTTCTACTTCTTATAACCGCTCTCCCTTTTGTTTAATTTTCTTAAAAATTAATTCAATTCTACTCGGCTTTTTTGTAATCAATATGTTAGGCTTACTCTTGCATCTCATCATACCCAACACCTTGTTGTCAGTTTTGAAGTATGAGTATGAAATTTCATTTCATAATCGAAACCCACTCGTTTGGTATTGGTACTGCGGCTCTTTGATTACCTAACTAACATTTGGCTTCCATACGGTTATGTCAGCAACATGAATGTAGTTTTTTAGTCTACAATATCATTTGTTCAACCACCAACACATTTATATATATAGTATATAAACCATTTTGATTTAGAAACACAAATCATTTGTTGGTGCTACTTGCGGGTAGGATTTCTATATAGTTTCTTTATTAGCATCCATAATTGTAGGAAAGATTATAAGGAATTTGTCCTTTCCTAAAGAACAAACAATTCGTCGCTAGACAATCCAATAGATGACGTTGTGGACTTAAATTTTTTTTTGAACTCAAGTTTTGATACTTTAAACATGTTAAAAGCAAAACACACTTGACAACACAATGATCATGATTGTAATAATTATGATTAAGATATTTATGAGTCGTCCATTAACCCTTCTTCTCGTGTCTTTTTAGAATATAAAAGATATAGGGACCAAAGTTAAAAGTAAAAAATATTTAGATTTAATCGTAAAAGATGTCAAAGTATTAAGTTAGAAATAAAAAAGTAAAGACTAAAAAGATAAGACAAAAAGTGATACAACCCTTAAAGCATAATGAACAACCTATAATGCATAACAAAGTTAGCAATTAGCAAGTGTTAGATATATATATATAATATAATTAGCTTATCAACTAAATAAGATTACAAATATATTTTATTAAAATAACAAATGATCCATAAGAGGCCATCCAAGTTAGATCCAGATTTGTTTATACAAAATCTGGAAAGAAAAACAAGGGTGACATATATAACTTTAAAATTTTTGAAAAAGCAAAAATACATATTGTTCCACTAGACTAACATTTCACATAGTAAAAACTCAATTACTCCTCGTCAGTAAGAAATGAAACACACTTGAAGTTTCAGTTGTAAAAACTAACGTACATTATCTTTAATGATAGTAACATCATGTTTAAGATACCTGCAGGTTGCAAGGAAAGAGCATGTCCATAAACCTTTTCATCTCTTAAGAAAAAGATGGGTTTCATCATGTATACCAAGAACTTCACTTCCAATTCGCAACTAAGCTGGCGTCTCATCATCTTACAAACCACGCATTGCTTGTATACAACATGAAACTTTTTAACAGATAAACGAAATTAGTCAGAAATTATTAACCAATGATGTCAAGTGAATACATGAACCTTGTTCCTTTTTTTCCTTTTAAATACAAAGAATGAAAGTATATATAAAAGGTTAAACAGGATGCAACTGTACGAAAGAGGAATGCTACAAACTTCTTCAGGCTAACCATGAAAATGAATTCCTGAACTTATGATATAACTGATAATCTGATATCCACTTGAGCATTACCCTTCTATTATTCATTGGGTTAGCAGTAATCCTCCAGTAAATAACTAACAGTTTCTTCATCCACTAACCTATTGTGTAAAATCTTCCTTTCTCAATATAATGTTAATATATGTTTTTAAAATCATTTGTTGTCTGCAAGAAAAAGAATCTGCTCATGAGATGTTTTCTGGAACAATCTTTGATTAGGACAAAATTGGTCTTGGCATAATGCATTCAATCTTTGATCTGATCACCTAGGTTCTAATACATGAACCTGAAAAGGTTGCATTTACAAGATGTAAGTTAGCGGGTGTTCAAATGCACTTCTAAACGGCTATTGTGTCTTGAAATCGAAATAATAAGTATCCACTGTACAGCAACGAAAATCGTAATAGCAGAAAATGATTTCCTGATGTTACAAAATAGATGGATCTGGAGAAGTTGGTGAGTAGTAATTGTAAGATAATAACAATCATTATACCATTGGGAAATATATAAAAACTTACTGGACTACACATGACTCCAGGGGCAGTTGGGATTGCTTATGTAACAACTCGTGCTTATAGTAATAAGAAAAGGCACATGATCAGCTTATTGAAAGTTGACGCTAAGTTGTAATTTTGATTCAATCAAGAATATATAGTTTGAATAAACAGTCTCAAACTGTATGTTGAAAACTACTTATTTCACTCTCAAATAATCAAAAAAAGCACAAGCGTTATCTAAACACTCAAACATGATTATCTGCTTCTATTAGATAGAAAATAAAAAGAGCAATAAGCAAATACCAAACACCCGCCCCATCAAGGGGGAATCACATATATCCCCCCCTCCACCTAAAAAATAACATATTTCCCCAAAACACAAGTTTTCAATGCATAAGTACAATGCTCTTTAAGCATGATTTGGGGAAATATGTTTTTTTACAAGTTTAGAGGGGAATATATGCATTTGCCCCTTATCTTCTAGCATCATAACTGAACTCTAGAAACAAGATAATCAGTATATTCAGTGTTGACATATAAATTTTGAATTGGTCAATAAAATTTTCTACCAGTATCATGTTTACAGTTTACTAACAAATTAGTGGAGGGGCCAGAACTTTTTCTACCAGAGTATGCACATTAAAACAAGAACAGATATTTTCACGGGATGCATTTACAAATACCCCTTTTATTTCTCACGCCATAAAAAGCTACAAAAGAAGATATTGATTATTTCTTAATCTAGCAAGGCATCATAAATCTAAATGAATATTTCTATAGTTCTAGTCATGAAGTTGCTTGCAGTATAGCCCGATATTGCATGCTATATAAGTACCTTTTGAAACTAGCAAACCCTACTACCAAAAAAAGAGAGCATTTGATACTTACATGGTTACCAATAATCTTGACACGAGCAACTCCCATTTTTAAAATGATGAAACCGCTTTATATCCCGTACTACGATATCCCTTTTAGTCATTTTGCTAGCATACTTCATTAAAGAATGACAATCCCCGCAAATTTTTAAATTTTTCACAATCCTAATGACTTTTAAATCATCACCAGAAATTAGGGCAAATGCAAGTGCCAATTTCTCACTATGACTTCCCAAAGATTCTTCTTTTTCTTCTTCTTCAATATTATGCAGCACCCACTCGGTTTCAGGCATGTAGCCAAGTTCTCTAGCGTTTTTAGTAATTTCATCTAATTTGAAATGTATTTCATCTGAACGGTCATGCAAATGATCACCAGCTACAAAACTAGTGACTTGACCATGTATTTCAATATAGCTCCACCCAGGATCTTTTGCTACACCTTTACTTTTCATTTTGGTCCTTATTCTTTCTACATCTTGCCATTTGCCTGCCCCTGCATAAACATTTGAAAGAAACACATAGCCACCAGGATGTTTAGGCTCGAGTTGTAGAAGCTTCTGGGACGCATATTCAGCCATTTGAATGTTTTTGTGTGCCCGGCAAGCACTGAACAGGGCCCCCCAAATAACAAAATCAGGATCTATTGGCATGTTTTCGATGAATCTTAAGGCTTGATTTAGACGACCAGCCCTACCATAAAGATCGACAATTAGTGCATAATGTTTGATGGTGGGTTCAATGGAATAATCATGTTTCATTTTGTGAAAAAAATGTAGACCCAGGTCAACATTTCCAGCATGCAAACATGCAGTTATCATAGCAAGGAAGACGACCCCATCTGGCTTTATCCCTGCAACAAGAGATGAGATGATCTCAATATATATATATATATATATATAAAGATATCATAATGTAGGAAAAGGGAGGCTGTACCTGCTGACTTCATTTCGTTGAAAGAATGGAGGGCCTTGTGAAGACATCCGTTAATGGCACAACCCCAAATCATAACGGTCCAAGTACGGAGGTCTTTCTGTTGTGCCATGTGAAAGGCGTGAGTTGCATTGTCAATGGAGCCGCACTTGGCATACATGTCTACGAGAGCAGGCGTGATTTCTTTTTTCAAAGGGAATCCGTTGGAGGTAATATAGTCATGTATCCGCCTTCCGGTGTCAAGAGCTCCTGCCTTTGAACAAGCGAGTAGGGCGCAGACGATAGTCCGGACATTAGGTCTGACAGCAGCATGTTCCAGCATCTGATGGAAGGTCGATAGGGCCTTGTCGTGGTGGCCGTTGTGTGAGAAGCCATTTATCATTACAGTCCAAGACACCACATCCCTCTCCTCCAGAGAATGCCAGAGCTGGACGGCTCTGTCAACCTGGCGGGCTTTCATGAGTCCATCAATGAGGGTGCTCCAAGTGGAAGCGTATTTCTGCGGCACGAGGTCGAACAACTCCACA